>JAACJN010000040.1:0-311753 GCA_013368555.1 Collybiopsis confluens
ATGTCATTTGACGCATTTCCTTTAACCATGCTTCATTGACATCCTGTTGAGATGCTAGACGCTCTTTTTCGAACTCTAACTTCTCTTTCTCATTAACACTATCTTTGGAAGCGGACTTCCACAAATCTGAAATGCCTCCTTCAACATCATTCTCCTGCTTAATCTTTCTGACACTTTTAAGGTAGTCAAAGTTCGACTGGGCAGGTAGACCCGACGTGAGTGGATAGGCTATTTGGCTTCGCCTATACGATTCTGGGTTTGTAGAACCAATACCCGACGACCTTACGGAAGTTAGGCCGTATATAGATTCGTAGTTCGACGATGAGAAGACCTTTTCCGCCGCCGCTACAGCTTCTTTAAGCGTAATAGGATCCTCTTTTCTTCGATTACCGATCGTTGCCGGTTTTACATCCCTCCTAACTTGATCAAACACCATACTTCGAGTACTCTCTTCGAATACCTTCAAGTAGGTGCGTACCGCATCCCTATTAGCTAGGATGGGTCGATCCGTCATTAACTTTTCACATTCTGTTACAAACAGAACGTTATAAAGTCGAAACTCGGCTTTCTGCCTTATACTCAGTGGTTCGTATTCGTTGACAATTCGGTCTAACTCGTACATTGACCCTGCGACATCTAGCATTTCTTCAGGAAGAATATTCCGGACCTCTTTTACGAATTCATCGTAATTAGGTGTCCTAACACTCTTCATGCCCATAAATAGCTTTCTGGTCGGATACGTACTCCAATCCAGAGCTAATTTTAACTTCGCATCGTCCGACGTAATGCCGTTCGAATCAAAGATCCATTCTGCTGCCTCAAACCATTGAATAACTCCGACTGGGTCTTCGATATTCAAGATAGGAGGGGTTTTGTATAACTTCGGTAACTTTTCGGCTGCAGCAGCCAACTGTGTTACCGCATCGTTCGAAAGGGTTGGTAACCCGATCTGAGGAATATTGTTCCGATTTGACATGTTTGTCGATGATAAAAAGATAGGATGAGAAGTAGACGAGATAGAATGCGAGAGATTGAGATTTGGAAAGGAAGACTGAAACCAAGACGAGAAAATAGACGGATAGTCGAAAGAAAGTGTTGGGGTTTGTGTAGAGGCGAGATTGATTGATTCGAAGTTGAAAGGATTCGGTCCTTGCTCGTTATTAGAGTTAGGACTTTCGCCGATCGGTGTTAAAGGTGATTCTGGTTGTTCTCTAAACTGGTCGTCGTTGTCTTGAGACGCCGAACGTACAGCAGGAGATTTTGGGTATGCTCCAATAGAAGGACCTTCTGGTTCGTCTACCGTTGCTTTTTCTTTTGCTTTACGAGTTCGCCCTCTGTTATCTGACGAAGGGTTCACTGATTTTGCTTTTCTTTGACGTGCTTCGACGCGATCTAACTCCCCAAAGTCAACGATTTGGACTCGAGATGAATTCCGAGTGTTACGCTTTGACGATGGTTCGCCTATCTTGTTTTTGCAACGTACAAAGGGTCTTTGTGGCTTTTAGGCCTATAGATTCTTTTTAGAACCCCTCGCGGTGGGCTCCAGATAACGCGCAGTGCGTGGGATCACTACTACCACAACCCAAAACCAAAACTAAACCCAAAATGTATTTAGGTAAGTTAGGACAGGTTCCGCCTTATCAAATTTTATAAAGGTGCGAGTGTGCTTGTCAAAGGTTACGCGGGTTCCGCAAGAATCTATCGCTTTTTAGGTTTTCTTTGTCCACAGGAGCTAGGGCTCAACTGCTTCGACGCTCGACTACGATGTAGCCTAACTAGGTTTTTATATAACTTTGTATCGCTTTTAGTCGAAGTAGGGGCGCACTGGCCTTTCTAACTTAAACTAAACTCGAAACGGACTTGTGCCAGTGACGAAGGGGCTAGGGCTCAACTTCCTCGTATGGACTTTTGGATAGATCAACGAAGGGGGGCAAGGGCTCAACTTCCCAACGAAGATAGGACAACTTTTTGGTAGATACGCGGTCTAGTTCACCACAACCTTGACCGGGCAAATTTCGTAACTTTTCTTTTCTTATTGGCTACACAGGAGTTTTCCCGCTGGTTTGCACTTCTCAGACGCCCACTCCGGCAGATACTGAGCAAAATATAATATAAGGTGAGATCCGCACTGGGTAATCTAAAGTTAGGATACATACGTGCGGAGTATATATACCGTAAAATAATAAATAATATTAAAATCCTCAAACTCCAAACAATATTCAAGAAAATGTTGAAACGTCGACCCCAATTCCACTCCCAGGTAAACCGATCACCTGGATAGTCCTTCCTAACTAGTTTTCGTAGGATTCTTCCATTTCGAGTAAAAGGTCCGACGGATCGGATGGTTAAACGGATCGGCTAACTTGTCCAGAGTTGGTTTAGAGTGCCTTGATAATTCTTTTAACCTTTGGATATACTCCAGCTTCTAGTTCCGCATGGTAACACGGGTCATAACTGATCTGGCATCGGAATGTCGGTACCGGTCCCTGTGAACTATGGCCTAGCTCGCCCAACGTACTTGGACGTACTCTCAACCATTCCTCCGTTGAGTGCCGAAGTATCCTAGCTTCTCATTACATTTCTTTTAATGTATGTCGCATATATCGACACTTAAGTCGTATCATATCATGTCATTTCATATCTTTTGGCTTTTCGTTCCATTTGGTACAAGTACTCAGTATCATCGAATAACATTTCGGGTGAAACCAAGTTAGGACTCGATAAGAGCCACTGGAATAAGTGCCACGTGTTAAATAGCCTCGCAGGTCTTCGATCCCTTGATACGAAGCAAGTAACTAGCTCATATATGAGACCCTTGGCGGTTTATGGGTGAGTCTGCTAACTTTCGAGAGTTAGGACCAAGTTCTCATAAGCCATCTATACAAAGATGTGTATGGTTTACCATCGACCCAGGTAAACATAGTTAGGACGCCTGGTCCAATCCTCGATTAATCGCATACATAGTTGCCTAGCTTGTTAGCTGACGACTAGGGCTCGTCTCAGCTCTCAAGTATACTTTCTTAACTTAGAAAGTCGTACTTTGGATGATTTCACGCATGAACGCAAATTAATCGCATCAACGTGGCACTTATTCCAGTGGCTCTTATCGAGTTCTAACTTGGTTTCACCCGAAGTACTATTCGATGATACTGAGTACTCGTACCAGATGGAATGAAAAGTCAAAGAAATGAAATGATATGATATGCTTAAGTGTTGATACATGCAACATACATGAAAAGATATGCAACGAGAAGCTAGAACACTTCAGACCTCAACGAGGGAATTGTTGGAAGTACCTCAAAGTACGTTGGAAGAGTTAGGCCGTAGTTCACAGGGATCGGTACCGACATCCCGACGCCCTCTTGGTTATGACTCGAGCTACATTGCGGAACGAGAAACCGGAGTATATCCGAAGGTTAAAGGAATTATCAGGACACTCTAACTCTGTTCCGGACAAGTTAGCCGACCCGTTTACCCATCCGATTCGTCGGACCTCTTACTCGAAATGGAAGGATCCTACGAAAACAAGCTAGGAAATACTATCCAGGTGGTCGGTTTACATGGAATTGGAAGTGGAGTCGACGTTTCAACATTTTCTTGAATATTATTTTGGGTTTGAGGATTTTAGTATTATTTATTATTTTACAGTATATATACCCCGCACGTATGTATCCTAACTCTAGATTACCCAGTGCGGATCTCACCTTATATTATATTTTGCTCAGTATCTGCCGGAGTGGGCGTCTGAGAAGTGCAAACCAGCGAGAAAACTCCTGTGTAGCCAATAAAGAAAAGAAAAGAAAAGTTACGAAATTTGCCCGGTCAAGGTTGTGGTGAACTAGACTGCGTATATACCAAAGTTGGAAAGTCGAGGTCGATTGCCCTAGCTCCCTCGCATTGTGTTAGTCCGGTTCAGGTTGTGGTGAACTAAACCGAGTATATACCAAAGTTGGAAAGTCGAGGTCGATTGCCCTAGCTCCCTTGCATTGTGTTAGTCCGGTTCAGGTTGTGGTGAACTAAACCGAGTATATACCAAAGTTGTCCTATCTTCGTTAGGAAGTTGAGCCCTTGCCCCCCTTCGTCGATCTATCCAAAGTCCATACGAGGAAGTTGAGCCCTAGCCCCTTCGTCACTGGCAAAAGTCCGTTTCGAGTTTGGTTTGAGTTAGAAAGGCCAGTGTGCCCCTACTTTGACTGAAAGCGATCCAAAGTTATACCAAAACCTAGTTAGGCTACACCGTAGTCGAACGCCGAAGCAGTTGAGCCCTAGCTCCTGTGGATAAAGAAAGATAAAAGTGATAGATTCTTGCGGAACCCGCGTAACCTTTGACAAGCACACTCGCACCTTTATAAATTTGATAAGGCGGAACCCGTCCTAACTTACCTAAACACGTTTTTGGGTTTAGTTTTGGTTTTGGGTTGTGGTAGTTGTGATCCCACGCACTGCGCGTTACCGGAGATCAGTGTCAGAATATCCGGTGCGCTCGGAGTACTGTTTAAAGGTGGCGGCGTAGGCGGCTACAGAATTCTTTCCCTGATAGAGAGCCTTTAGCATGTTTTTTGCATCTGTGACCGGATCTGCTGTCTCAAAGCGAGCAGTGAAGGCAGCTCTAAAATCTGCCCAATCGGGGTACGTAAGGGGAACATTGTTGTTAGAGGTGTGTGCGCTGATGTTTTCGGCAATAGGGGTGGCCCAGATAGCAGCATCCCCTTCAAGGAATGAGATCGCGGATTTGACCGGTTTGTTTCCAGTCAAGGCTCTGAGGTTGGGGATTCCCTGTGCCCAGACTTCGAATGCAGCAAGGAAACGGCGTGCGTCTTCGCTGCCTATTCCATTATAGTTATGAGGTTTGCTGACCCCTTTGTTATTGTTCATGCTGGTGACCACATCTGTCACTACTCGTTGCAGTGCTGCCTGATTGGTGGCTAGATTGTTAAGCGCACGGAGGACATCTTGTCCGGAGATTTGTGCCATTTCGGGATCGGGTTGGATAGGAGAGTTAGGGGGAGTATCAACTCTGATTGGCTCGGGTATTGATTCAGCTCTAGTAGGGATCAAAGCTTGTCCTACTGCGGAGATAACAACGTCTGTGTCCACTGGACGACGTGGGAATGGTGCGATGAGTGCGGGGGAGGCTCGAGAACTGGTTGGGTTCGAGGTTCTTCCGAAACGGGGAGGAGGTGCGGTGATAGGTAGGCTCGGTGTAGGTGGGTTCTGCTCAAATGTTTCTATTTGCGATAGTGGAATCAAAAGGCGTCTGGTTCTGCCTGTACGACGTTCGGTTTGGATAGAATGTGATTCAGTAGCGTTAGGACAGGGTTGGTTGTGGCAATCAAACCACGCGGATGGTGTATCAGCTACTCTTCGATGGACGTAAGTTTTATCAACAGTGTCCCAAGCGTGGGCTAAATTGGTGCAGTCGTATTCGGGATCTTCAGAGTCGGAAACGTGTGCCGAGTAGGAAGACGTGATGGTAACACTTTCTGCGGGGACAACCTGAGACTAGGCTATCGGCGCAGCAAGAGATCTCGACCTAATGTCGCGACGAGGATCGGAACGACCGGAACGAGGAAGCACAAGAGGAAGCACGAGCACGAGCACAAGCACAAGGCGCAAAGCACAGACCAAGTAGCCGGCAAGCTTCAAAGACGATGGAGTCCGAACTTAAGCGCAGCGTACAAGGGTGACGAAGGATGAATGATCTCAACAACAGTGATAGCACGAAGGGCCAATCACAAGGGCTCAGAGGACAGCTAGTTCCCAATGACCAAGTTAGTATTGGAGTATACAGAGAGAGGTACAACACGAACCTAGTTCCCAATGACCAAGAGGTTGAGATAGGGAACTAGGAGCTATCTACAGTCCTTATATACGTATGGTAACAATAAGAGAGAAAGAACAACAAGAAGGTCAAAAGATAATAGCGCGAGAGAAAGGAACGACAGCGCGAGAGAAAGTAGGTATCAAAGACAATAAGTGTACGACAGTCGTGAGAGAGAGAGGTGAAAGAATAATAGCGACGAATGGGAATGAAGTGTAACAATAAGGAGGAAAGACAATAAGAAGAAGAGGAGGCAGTACGCAATTGTGAAATGGATATGGAGCAATGAGTCGAAGGAGTATGAGTAATAAACACGATCACATGATAAAGGAAGAAAGGTGGCGTGAGATAAATGAGAAAAATGATGTAAGTACCGTTGTCACGACATAAGGCATAGCAAACAAGACACTAGAGTGCCAACCTTCCTCGGTTCAGGCGGATCCCACTTCGAACCGCCAGGGAGCTTTTTCACATCAGCAGGAAGCGGATAAACTGTTTGCAAAAAATGTAGAAGCTTCCCAAACCCCTTCAACCATTTCCCTATGTTCTGCGACTTTACACAGAGGGTATATTCACCAGGAGGAAGATCACCGAGCTCCAAGTTACCATTGAACCCAGGAAATTGAAATCTATTCAAAATCTGGAGATCGCCTTTTTGCAACTTGACGTTGCTTTTGTAAGGTGTCGAAATCAATGGGAATGTCTCTGCTATCACCACTTGTGCCAGTTGATCAAATGGTGACGACGATCTGTAACGGGAGTAAACTTCTTGAATGCGGGCACTGATTTTTCGGAAGGCCCTGCGATGAATCAAATACATGAACTCCCAGGCTGCTTCTTCGTACTCCTCTGTGACAGCAACATGGGACAGCGCCTGGAATACATCCCTGAGATGCTCCTCAAGAGTGTAGCTTTCTTTCCTGTATGCGTCAATTAGGGATGCACATATAGAATTCACAAACAAGACCATACCAATACTCCGATTTTTCCTTGTCCCCCCAATGATCAAGAAGCAGACGCCCACGCTCTGCGTTTTCTACGTCGTCAATTTGTTTGAGTGTTCCGTGTTGGGGTTCTTCCAAGGCAGGAATGGATGAAGTAGATGTCAAAACTGGGGTGTTTTTTGAGAAGACCAGGCATTCGATTACTTGGGACTCTATGCGGCCGCAAACCGCATGAACATCGTGCACAAGAGGGCTATCTTGACCGCCTAGGATCAGAATGTTGCAAACATAGGCTAGAAGCGACCTTTCAATTTCAGGTGTTTCGTTGTCGTTGTCGTCGTTGTCGGCGTCGTTGCAACCTTCACTGGTTCTTTCTTTAGGACCGGCGGGCTGGCCGATGGCCTGTTTGCGGTGGAGCAGAGAAGACAGGAAGAGGATGTCTCCTCTGACGCTGCCGGTGAGGGTGGGTCGCTCTTTTTTATGCGGAGCGGGTTTTGACATCGGATGACTCTCAACAATGGAGCGAAAACTTGTAATGGTGTCAAGGATGAAGGGAAAATTTGTTCCCATGTTTTGAGTTGTCGGTTGGGGGGCCGCGGGCGTCTATGAATTCTGCAAAAGGAAGAAAGCCAACTTTCGTGCCAACTCAGTGCCTTTCTATTTTCCCCGTTTCGCATTGATCATACGTTCTCATAGAGGGAAGCAAAGGGCGGACATTGCTAGGTGTGACATCTACCTTCTTTTCGTGCAAACATATTTTAATTGGTGCTACATAGAATTTTGCGGGCTTCGACATCATCGGAGCAGATAACTTTTTTTTTCCACCTTTGAGCAAAATTATCAAAAAAAGTCTATCATTCTATATCAGTCGCCGATATCGATATCACAGACCGCACTATACTGGTCGATAATCCAATTCAAATGCCACCTCTTTCACCTAAACGGTTTTGAAGAGTCTTTTGAATATCGACCTCTTTACTTTGGTCATTGCGACAGGTACAATGTCGCTAGGTGTTATTACTTTCAAATAGATTTCCGGATGGATTTCTAGGTGTTTTTTAGAGTTCCAAGTTTTTGATTTTCCTTTTTTTTATTTATTTTTTTACAGCTTCTACTTAAACCTATTTATACTAATTTTGAATGTCCTACTATAACTAAATTAAAGAAATACTCATTTGTCCTTTTAAGGCTTTTTGCCCTGCCTTGCACTGGAATGCACAGTCGAACATAGCATTCCGCAGTCAAACACAGCAATCCGCAGTTACAAGGGGCCAACCTGTACATCTTCACGAGCTTGGCGTGTTCGTTCCTTCTCGACCTCTTTCGCAACCCTAGATGCTTGCTTGAGTTTTTTGTCGTGTCTTCCCTGTAAAAGAATTTAATTGCCTCTGGTGGAGAGAAGGGAGCAACAGAGACTGACTATAGCACCATGTTTCAGTCGAGTGATGATATTCGCTGCCTCGCCTTTAGTTAGATTTTCCAAACGAGCATCGTCATCTTGCGAGAATTTCTTCCATCGTTTAGCAATGACTTTCAGCTGTTGTTCGCTCGCAGGTGTTTTCCTCCAGCGAGCGGATTTCAAGAGACTGAAAAGACAAGATTCAGCTAGTAGGGCCACGTTCAATACCGTCAGCTTACCCAACGGCCATAGGGCCAAAGACGACCTTTACTTTTGCGTACGTATCGCACCCTTGAATTACTTGACTTAGATCTCCAGACTGAACGATGCGTCGGCTCCGCAGGAAGGGCGAGACCTTGAGCTTCAAAGCGGTCGTACGATCGATGGCCGCTGGTGCGTAATGGGCGATAAAAAGACCTCCCGTCTCTACAACGCGTTGAAGAACATTGTCTCGATGGAACAAAAAGGACTTATCTACCGTCGTCTGCTCTTTCTATTCGAATAAACCCTTTCCCAAGGCATTCCAAGACGTAGACGTTGTTGCCGCAACCCACCCAAGCGTTTCTGCTTAGTTTACCGAGGGAGGCAGAAAGCCCAGAGAATTTGGAGATAAACGAAAACGGGTCATCGTAGTCTGTGTAAGTAATAGATGTCGGGTCAGGAATGTCGTCTGATGTATGAGATGCAATCTGGTCCGCAGATTTTTCTTCGAGCGACTCGGGTGTTTCGTCTACAAATAAAAACCTTAATTGGAGGAATTGCAAGTCCGTTGTAAGTTACTCGCCTTCAATCTGTAATTCGGCGGGGTCTAGTCCGAAAAGAGTGGGTGTTGATACTATGCCCGATACACGATTGGCGCTATCAACGAAATCGATGATACGACAATCACTTTTGCCTGTATCTGGAGAAAGTCGCATTCCCCGTCCAATCTTCATACCGACTTCAATATAAATCGAGTTTACAAAATGATCCATACCATTTGCGCAAAAACGTTCCGAGAACGAGTGGGCCTTGCAACAACAACGCAGTCAATGTTGGGGATATCGGCTCCCTCAGTTAGAATTGCTACGGGGTCGATGAACTCGAGGAACCAATGTGAAGGTGATAGCGTACCGCAATTGATAAGCACCGGAAACTGTCCGGATTTAAAGGCAGTAATCAAAGCCTTGCGCTCCGCTGAAGGGGTCTTTGCGTAGACATATCGTGCATCTATCCCAAACCCACGAAAGACGCGTGTCAATGCTTGAACATGAGCAATGTTGACACAAAACACCAAGGTAGATCGCCTCTCTACTGAAGGAGCCATTGATAAAGGCAGCCAAGATCGAGATGCTCCTCACCTGCTCTGTCTAACCAAGTCTGCACGACAAGCTGATTGACATTGTCAGTGTTGATGACATGGGCGAGACTAGTTGCGTTGAAATCTCCAGTACGTGAGTTGACGGTGACGTGTTTGAGGTCAATGTTCGCTTGAACTGTGGTGAAGCGTACCCCACAGAGCCTCAAAATAGACATTCAATATTCTCGATTATCATCGAGTAGAGAATGAGGTACCATTGTTCTTTTATCATGCTCAAAAAATCACGATGATAGACTATACGTTCGAAAACGGATCCCAAGGCAATCCCATCATGGCGGGACATCGTTGCCGAAAACCCGATGATTGGAATCTTGTGTGGCAAAGCCGGGGCCTTGAAAGTTGGATCTGGATTTCTTATGCTTGGGTCAAAGTGCGATAGTAGTTTAATATACCTGTGTGTGTGTAAAGTCACTTGGACTCGGCATTTTCGAATAGCATGCAAAGGAAGAACTAACGAAGGAGCTACGGCATGATGTGCTTCATCGACAATGACTGCTTTCAAGCACGACGTGTCAAATTTTGCAAAGCGCTCCGGCTGGAGTAGTGTTTGGTATGTAGCCACTGTTCTGTAAACGTGTTATCGAGATAGGTGGCCGGGCTCGCAATGATATACTTGCACGTCGGAAGTTCCAGAGGCCTGGTGCTTAACACCCTGCTCTATTTCGACAGACCAAGAGGGGAACAATCGCGCTACTTGCTCGGCAGACTGTCTTGCAAGTTCTATGCTGTTGACAATGATGAGAGCGCGAGAAGCTGTTTTACTCGGAGGCGGTATACGAGATAGAAGAGAAATAAAGCATGTTGTTTTTCCGGAGCCAGTAGGCAGCGACACGCCGATCCGACTTGGATCCAGAGTGAGCGAAGAAAGTGTTCTACGAGGTCGGTCGAGCCTACCTGCTTCCAGCCTTCAGTGCATCCTCGCAAGCTTGAATACAAAATTCCTGGTATGGCCTCTTTGAAACCGGGTTTCAACCAGTCCAAGACTATGTCCCAAAAAATGGTACAAACCAGGGCAATATTATCGGTGCTATAGTAGCGTCTGTTGGCTACTTGACGTAGAACGGTGCGAGTCCATGAGGGCATGGAAGAAGGCGCCAGGGTCCAATGCCTGTTTTTCTCAAACCGTCATGTACCCGCCATTCATTCCGTAGTCTGGCCTCGGTCAAGGGTAGACTCGCGTCCACTAAATCGTCCGAGCATAGTTCTCGTATTCTTCGTGCCGTCCAGCGTCGAATCAACGAACGGGCCAATATCCGCTCTCAAGTGCGCGAATTTCGTCTTTACATCGTAAAAAAAAATTAACGCTTCACGTAGCTGTCCGAGGACATGTCTTCACCTCAGGACATAGCCAAGCTCCGCCAGCTCAAGGATTCAGAACCGCTTCAGAAAGTCTGGGACAAGTGGACGTCGGCTCTCAAGGTCAGCCCCGAGATAGGCCAGAAATCGTGATTATGACCATACGCAGCATAGGTCCTTGAAGACCTGAAACCTTTACTCAATGACTCTGATCCAGCAATGAGAAATCTCGCCTCAGAGGAAGCTGTAGAGCTGGACGAAAAACTGTCGATTATCCTGAAGGAATCATTCCCTTCCCTCCTAGTACCTCGTTCAACGACAGGAGATCTTTCCGCTATGCTTGAGCTCAAGTCTGGAGTGGGGGGAACGGAATCGTCCCTCTTTTTGGAGACTTTGTTGAGAATGTACGTGCGATTCTCCCAGAGCAACTCGTGGAAACCCACCATCGTTGTCAATAACGAAAACGAAAGCGGCGGAATCAAGGACGCTATCGTAGAAGTCAAGGGATCTGGGGCTTATGACATCTTGCGCTGGGAAACAGGTATTCATCGTGTACAAAGAGTACCTGCGACCGAGTCTGGTGGCAGGGTACACACTAGTACTGTCGCCGTAATTGTACGTTTTCTTTGTCCTGGGAAATTTGAAAGCCGCGAAAACCTATTTTATATAGGTGTTACCTTTAATTGAGGAGCAGGATGCTCAAAAAGAAGAACTTTTCTCAATGAATGACATCAAATTGGAGGTTATGCGTGCCAGGGGTGCTGGAGGACAAGTTAGTAGTGTTGCTTCTGCAAAGTTTGTGAGCTCATCCTCATCCTTTTTCAGCACGTCAATAAAACGGAATCGGCGGTTCGCCTAACGCATATTCCAAGTGGAATCACTGTGTCTATGCAAGACGAACGGAGTCAACATCAAGTAGGTCATTTCCTGTTATTTCTTATCACATTTTAACCTCTTGCACAGAACAAACGGCGCGCCTTTCAAGTTCTATCTGCCCGACTCATGGGCCAAAAGATCACTCGCGAAATTGCGGAACGACGTGCCACGAAAAATAGCCTCATAAAAAGTGCCGATCGCAGTGAAAAAATCCGTACTTATAATTATGCTCAGGTTTGACTCTATCAATGTTCTGTCCAAAGAGTCCCTCTTACTGGCTCACTCTAGGAACGAGTGACTGACCACCGCCTGGGTCTGAGCATTATGAACTTGACATCGGTCCTTGATGGGGATGGTCTACAGCAATTTACGGACGCTCTTAAAAAGGACTCTGAGGACACAGCGATAGAAGATATGCTTGAGAAACACTAGTACGAGCGATATTCAGAACGCCGCATGAAAAAAGCTGGCTAGATTATCTTGTGCACAAACAGTAAATGGGGTAGAACGAGGTCTATTAATCGATGTGGAGGCCGTAGCGAGGCTGCTGTACGTGCCACATAATAAGCTATATAGGATAGTTTCCACCAACGAATCAACCAGATCCTACAAGACATCAGTTGTATCAGATTGTGTAGTGATGATTGTAGCTTACCACCGGAGTAGACCTTTCCAAACACCGCACTTTGGAATACATCGTATAGTGACAAAACACCAGCGCCGGCAACACCTAGATACAGCAAGGACGAGATAAGCATCAAGCCAGATAGATCGCCTCGATTGTAACATACCTCTGAGAATGTTTGCACCTAAAGAATATATTCAGTATCCCAAGTACGGGTCAGGACAGGACAAAGGCCACTCACCAGCACCCTTGAATAGAGAAGCGGCACCTTCCTTGGCGATGATCTGAGAACATTGAGTTACAAAGCTATGACAAGAATACTGGGGACATGCCTGAGAACCAGCATCGAACATCGATTTGTAGTTTACACCAGAGCCGGAAGTCATCATCATGCGACGACTGGATACAAGCCATTAGTTTTCGGGGTCAAGAGCGAGTCAAGCTCAGACATACCGAATTGTATCAAGAGGGTAAGAAGCAAGACCGGCTCCAATGGTAACACTCCATCCAAGAAGGAAGGAGGCTAAGAAGGAGCCCTGGAGAGCACCAACGAGAACAACCGGCTCTGAAAATGAAATGAGAGTTGCTCAGTTTGAACCAGAGAATAACATACTAAGGGAATCGTAGACACTGGAAGCGCGCGATATTAGATGATTCGGCGCAAGTCAACGATGAAACGTACCCAAAATAGAGACCTCTGTAAACGATAATGCCGACAACTAGAAAAAAATTGTAAAACACTCCCGTTACAGAACTATAGAAAGAAAACTTTACCTGAGGGAATAAATCCTCGGTACAATCCGGCAACACCATCTGAAGCGAGCGTCTGAAGATATACGCTCAGCCAAATATCGCAGCCAAGCCGGAAAGACTCGCCTTCTTATACACATCAACAAGGCCATTGAATTGCCGCTCTCCTCCACCCTTTGCTGATTTGGCGTCGTTGGCAAGTCGAGTACGAGCATAGTCAAGCGAGTAAACGAAAAGAAGACTACTGGCGCCAGCAGCTCCTCCAGAGGCAACATTGCCACCGAACCATCTCCAGTACCCGTCTTCCTTCTTGAAACCGAAAAGGGACTTGAAGTAGTCCTCTGCACTCGAATGATTAATATATGAACAAGTTGACAATGAAACCAACACTCACTGAAAGCGAAGTTCAAGGCTTGTGTTGGGAAGTAACGAATCACGTTTGCTGTATTACCTCTCCAGAGCTATAACGACGTGTAAGCGACCCATTCAAAAGTAAAAAGTCCAAAATACTGACCGCGAGGGTTCCCTCGTCAGCAATAGTACGCTTGAAGGCGTCACCCACGCCCTTGTAAGGAGTTGCAAGACGACCCTGTTTAATCTGTAATCATCCGTGAGTAACAATAAGCGGTGCACAAAGGAGCTGCTACAGACCATTTCACCCTGGTTCTGAACCAGGAGCTTAATACGCTCGATGGGTGCAGCTGCTGTTTTTGAAACAGCCTGAATGGAGAAGTTAACTACATAAAAGTGAACAAAATGAAGCAAGACTTACAGCGCTGACACCTAGACAGTAATAATAATACCTGAGAGGGAATGTTCAGCTATTTAGAGCTCTCAGCCGTACCTCCCATCATAAAATCGACTGAGCACACAGGTGAGCTGGCATGCTAAAAGGCATAATTTTCGGGGAAGCTTACTTGCAAACTCCTTCGGGGTCTTGGATTTCTTCTTGATTTCAGCCATTTTGAAAGTCGGAAGGGGATTTTATAGAGAGGAAGATATAGTAACAAAAAGAGTTGAAGCCAAACACACGTCGGCGAAAAAAAAAAAACAAACTCCACGGTCCGTCGCCGACTTATTCCGAATCGCCGAGAACGATCACATGATGCGATCACATATTTCGAACACTCGTAATTTACATACATGAATACAAAGGGGAAGCTTCCATCACAAAAATTAAGATGAGCGCGCCTGTTTCCTGGCCGCTCCAAGGGTCGTGTTATTAACCTTGAGGAATGGAATCAGCTGCTGAAAACTAGGTACACGGACAGACCATATTTACCTTCGTTGCAAAGCGGAGGGACGTCAAAGACTCATTAAGGTGTGATGCAAGAGGAGACAGGTTAAGAATCATCAAAGTTTTTGAGTTGCCGCTCAAAGAGTTTTGAAGCAGGTAGGTGAGCTGCAGTAGTCAGTAAGCAAACGGGGATAGTAGTCAAGTCTTGATGGAAGTACCTTCGAGTTCCTATATGGTATATGTTTGTCACCTTTTTCACCTAAGGCAGAAATAACGTCCCCAAGAGCTGACAAACTTCGGTTGATGTTCTGAGTCTCTTTGACTCTGTCCTTATCATTCAGTCCATTGCCAAGGCTGACATTGATCCTCTCACTTCCCGCCAGGTCAACGAGGTTCAGACTTCCTTCGCAGTTCTCACCTGAGCCAGGATTTGATCCAGTGATACGAAGGGTAAAGACTGAGTGAGATCTGGAAGACCGCTCATTCATCAAGGTGGAAGCCACGCTGCGTCGTGATTGGGCTGATGAGAGAAGTGCTTGGACTTGGGTTGGGGAATGGAGCGTTAACACGGTAATATCTGTGACACGAGTTGAACCGGTTTTAGGGTCATGCTTGATTTCGTGTTTTTTACCGTCCAAGTCGTATTTTCCGAGAAGATCATTGACTGTTTCATTATACTAGACACATTGGATTTACTATCAGGGAGTCCTCCTTGTGTAAAAATAACTCACGATTTCGAGGAACTGACCCTCTATCTTGTACTCCCAACCTTTACTCCGTAAATCCTCAGAGGCCCTGAAGACTTGAGCGACAGCCCGGGGAATCATGCCTTGCGTAGCATCCGTCTACAGGCGCAGGTTATCAGTGAACACAAGCGAAAATTTCTATAGCACATACAGAGCCTCCTTCCATTGTAAAAGATTTGCCTGAACCGGTTTGACCATATGCGAATATACAAACATTATAGCCATCGACGCAGCTCTGGGCAAGCATTGAGATTTCTTCAAATACTTCAGCCTGAGTCGAATGGGGCTCAAATACCTTTTTAAATGAAGATTGTCAGCCGTTAGGCCTCGGATCGAATCAAATGAGCATACCCTGTCGAATACAAAACTGTAATTCTCTTGCCTCTCTCTTCCGGTAGCGCTTTGACTCGAGGATGCTAGAGTAATTTCCTTATGATCTCTACAATCTGGGAAAGCCATATCGGCTGTAATTTCGTCGCGCAGAGGTGCAGCCTTTTCAGAGAGCTGTGATCCTGAGGCCGAGATATCGGAAGATAGGACTGGCCGGACTCTACAGAAGACCCTGATATTCCCTTTTAATTCCTGTATACTGATTAATCCCTACCATCAATATAAGTAAGACATACGCACTTGTACCATGTTATGCAACTTTCGTCGGATGAGTTCGTTCTCCATAGCTTCCGTCGTCATTTCATCGACTTTGCATTGGTCCGACTCATGCTGCAAGGTCAAGTCAGCAATGCGCCGAGACTGTTGAGCCAGTTCAGTTTGGAGGACAGTATTTTGGGATTGAAATGAGTGGTTCTCGGCGGTCAAAATGATCTGTGCATTCTCCTGCGATTGGAGCTTGCCCTTTAACGAAATGACCGTTTCCCGTTCCCGTTCGACATCTCTTCTTAGAGACAGCAGATCTTCCTGCGCCTCCCGTAAGAATCTCTCTTTCTTCTGTAAATTTATCTCCAATTCGGCGATCTGATCGGAATATCGCTTCCGGAGATTGTCCATTTCTTCACTCGCAATTGTGAGCTCTGTTCGACGCTTGAGCTCTAGCTCTTTCGATGCGGTCAGTCGGCTCAAAAGAGCCTGCTTGTCCTGCTGCAAGTCCAAAACCGCATCGCGCTCAAGATCCAGCTGGGTGGCTAGCCTAGCATTGGCACCAACATCTGCTGCGGAGTTCTTCAAAGTTGGAGCTGGTCGGGTTGACCGAAGAGTGGCAGAAGGCGGCTTTGACACTGTACGAGCCGTGGTTTGAGGGGGTGGTGCGCTAGTGCCTCTGGTCGATCGGTTCGTTGTGGCCAAGTTTGGAGCTCGTGGTTTTGTCAGTGCTTTGGAATCAGTACCAGTGCTTTGAGAAAGATTCGTTCTGATACGGGAAGGTTGAAGTAGTCGCTGTTGTTTTTTGAGCGGGTTCGATTCTTCGCCATCGTCTGGAACTGCCTTTCGTTTCAATGAGGATCCGGACGGTATGGATGGACCAGGTATTGGAGCATGAATTCTATCGGGGGAATTGCTTCGAAGCCGGGGCACTGGAAGGCGAGACATAGGATGAAGGCCCAATTCAGCCCGTAAGTGTTCGATTTTGCACAGAAAAAAGCTGGTTAGTCGTCTGGTAATACAAGGTTAGGCAATCATGTTGGTGTCACGTGGTCGTTCGATGTTCAACTGCATGCGTCCGAGGTAAAAGTAAAATTAAATTCAAGTTTAAGCTATGTACAGAGTCGCCTATAGTATATGTATACTTATGGAGAGGCGAGGGGGGAGGAGGGAAACAATCCAAACCTAATTCCACCGGGAGTGCGTACTACTTGAATACTCGTTGACCGGTGGCGAACCATTCGAATTGGGCCTATTGGCGAATGAGTGAAGGGAGGGTGAATTCGAGGGCGACTGATTGAGTGAAGGTAATCGCGCGGTATTCGCAGGAGCAGAATGGGTGCTATTTCTAAAATAACTATCCCCATTGGTGCGGGACGACGTGGCACCCTCATTTGGTCGTGTTTTCTTCCAGATACCTTCGGTCGGAGAAACGGCCTCAGAAGCTTTCCGTTTCTCGGAAGATCGAGGGGGCGGAGAATCGTCGTCGTCCGAGTCTATGGTCAAATCTATAACATCTCCGGCTGGTGGACGTGGTAGCACTGCTTCTGAATGGGGATGCGACATCGATGTGGAAGATAGATTTCCGACCGACGGGGACAATTCCCTTTTTACTCGGCCCTCATCCTCGTCGTCTGAATCCAGAACTGTGATTTCGTCAGTCTTTGGCATTCCGTTGAGGCCTAGAATCTGAGGCACTAGAGGCGCTCTGATGGGGGACGATGGCTTTGGCGGAGAAGCATTCGAGGGCTTTGGAGGATGTTTTATTTTCCAGTGGTAGGATCCATATTTGTTATCAGACGTGTGCCATTCACCGTCTGCTTCCACCATCACGTCATCTATACTATCCGGACAGTCCTTGAGAATGCTTTCAGAAAATCTAAATGGTATAATCAGCATCTACTTCATGTGGGAAACGGAGATGAAGTGGCGGGCTTACCCATCGATGATCAAATCGTGGACCTCGAGTGTCTTTTCGCATACCGGGCATAGCCATGTCGTGGTTTGCTCATTTACACTGAACCAAGATGATGCATCAAAACATTGCACGTGCACACACTTGGAGGAACGACATGGCGTATTGATACGAGCAAGAGTTAACTGGTATAGGAAGAGTGAGGCCAGCATTCGTTACCAGGGGAAGTCACGCACCGGACATTTGAGTGACATTTTCTGAGGCCCAGCAACAATGTCATCGTCTTCTGATGTGTTGGCTTGCACTGTAGGGTTGGACGCGTTAGCGCCAACAACAAATGAAAGAAGATCGTCACAAACTTTGCTGTTTGATTTTCTCGCTGCTCTCAAAGTGGTCTTGTTTGAGACTATCGACCAAGCTTTTGACTGAAATCGACTCGACGAGCTTTACAACAAGGAAGAATTTCTAAATACAGGTATACGTGAGTAAATCATTCTTGGATGTAGATACGTGCTTACTTTCGGTTGTGAAGGTTGCTGGCTGTTCACATAGATCATATCAACACGATTAGAACTCGTGTTTAGATTGACATATTTGTCCAGCTCCGGAGGGGGTGCAGTGCCCGGTTTCTTTTTCAATCCTTTGAGACTTGCAGATATTTGTGCGGCATTGACACGAACTTCACACGTTGGAGGGAATTCGATCGGACATGGCGAGGGAAATGAACGAAACGCTTGTCCAGGAGAATGGAAGATGGACGAGGTGCAAAACAGCCGCAAATGGTATTTCGAGCTGGAAGACAGTTAGAAATCATGCCCAGCATTAAACAAGGTCGAACTCACTCCGCTGCTTTGAGCTTATTGACATGATCCTGTTTCAAGGTGAACTGGAGTACGGATTGTCGGCGATCAGCGGCGTTTTGAGATTCTGTTTGAACGAGGTCAAGAAACAGGCGCTGAAGAGGCAAAGACGGACGCGAGCATACCTGGACACTCAAGAACGGATGAGACTGTATCCTCAACCCGGAAGAAGGGAGACTCTTTGAATTGCAACTCTACTAGCCTACAACTGTAAGTCGTCTCTTCGTACATTTTTTGGAAGTGAATACGCGCCTAGTTTGGAGTTGCTCGAAGCCTTTAACGCAGAGGAAGATCCCGAAGAACCTAGAAGCGAGGTTGGTTGGCGGGAAAAAAGGATGGATCATTAAGCTCGCACTCAGCCCAGAGCTAGAAATATTGTAATTTGAAGTTCTTGAAACGGCCGAGGAAGAAGCATAGGGAGCTGTAATGGATCCTGCACTAGAAGTGAATGAACTGCGAGAAGGAGTGTAGCTATAACGATCCAAGTCAGAAAGCGGCAGGAAATCGAAGGGAAATTTAAGGACTGAAGGCAATATAGCACTCACATTCCAGAGTTGCGAACCTGATATAGGATGGCTTTGGCTTTGAGCCACTTCTCCACAGCGTTGGATTGTTTCCAGCTATCGATAGTGTGCACAATTCTGTCAATGATATCCTGCTTTCTTCCCGACTTTGAAAAATGAGTTCCACATTCATCATTGAACCCTCCCAAAATTTGTTTTAATCTGTCAACAGTATGGAGTTTGACGTTGTGTCGGAGAACCTGGGCAAGAAGGTATATCCATGAAACAACAAAACAGGGAAACAGATGAAGGCTCGCACTTCAAAATCCGTCCAAACATCGTTCGCAGCCATTGGTAAGAGCTGAAAGAGAAAGAAAGAGGCAGAATTGCGCTCTGAAAAGGAGGATCTGAGATGTTATCCAAGTGGTTCGGGTTCGCGGTCAAGATGCAGTCACTTCATAATAAGTCACGGGGAAGATTGCGCCAATTGCGCAATCGTAAGAGCTTTGTATGTCCGCACCACAACGAAAACAAAAGGCCGGCGTCGGGACGCAAAAGATAGCCACTAAAGACGACGCCGATGAGAATGCCGATGCGCCCAGAGTCGTGCAATGGGAAGACGAAGACTCCCTGAACGAGCTGGCACGTCTGCTCCTTATGTCGCTCAGATCTTTTAATAATCTCTCAGCCTCCTAGCCTTCCCTTGAAGATGGTGCGCCATTCCCTGATGTGCTATCTACAGCCTGACTCATTCTCTGGAGATCTTTCTTCTTTGCCCATGGGCGCCCTACGCAGAGCACAAAAAGTACTGTCCTCCTCGAAGCCCTTATCCCAGTCCAGCGCCTCAGAAAACAAGACGGATTCATCGCTTGGCTCTGAGGACGAAGATACCGCCGCTCAGGAGCCAGTATTGAATTACAAGTCAAGGACGGTAATAGCAAAGCGCAGTAACAAACATGCGTAGGTTGTTGAACCCCTTGCAACATTCTTACTCTCATGTCCTGTAGTCCAGTGGAAATAACCTCTAAAAAGCCTGTAACCAGACGAAGAACCATTGTGAATGCTCAGAATCTGGTACGTGCACTGTATTGTCTACGATAAACAATCTCATGACGAATGGCTAAAGCAAGCGAGAGATCCTCGATTTCTGCCTCTGGCAGGTGAATTCTCGTCCGACAAGTTCCACGAAAATTATCGATTTCTGAGCGAGAACCGAAAAATGGAACTGTCAATGTTACGCGATAACCTCAAGAGAGCTCGAAGGATGTCTACTTCATCCCCACGCGATTCAAGGTATGAAAAGGAGGCTGAAGTCGGTCGTTTGGAACTTGCCGTGCGGAGAGCAGAGAGCGCTGTAAACAAGAACCGTCGAGATACTATCGAGCGAGAAGCTCTCCGCGCTGCTAAAAAGCAGGAGCGAATAAAGCAACAGTCGGGCAAGGGTACATGGCATATGAAGGATTGTAAGTGTCATCCCTCTTTTGAATAGACGTTTCTGATAGCAAAAACTGCGCAGCTGAAAAGAAAGAGCTGCTGGTAAAGGCAAGATATGGTGCCCTCGCCGAGGAAGGAGGCGAAAGAGCTGTGAGGAAGAGTATTGAGAAGAAACGAAAGAAGATTGCGCAAAAGGAGAAAAAGTCGAGACCGTTTCCGGAGGTGTCGACCGCGCAATCCTTGCAGGCGAGCAATCATGATAGACACGAGAATAAGCGAAGGAGGCTAGTAGGGTAGTGTATTGTCTGGCGCCGGGCGCCTAGGAGACACTTGTATCCCTTCGGACCGAATTCAACGCTCTTCAATCATCATTGCAACAACTTCTCCTTCCACTCGATGATTGGCGATAACAATAAGATACACCGTTACCCAGCCTCTGAACGAGTTGAGCTTGACAACCGGACTCGCAGCGGCCCACTCCTGCAAGGTGGTCGCTATCCCATTTAAGTCTCATCTCAAAATTGGGATTGAGTAAAGTTACACTTCAAGGTTTAGAAGGCTGCAGTTTGAGCCCACGATGATACTTGTGCCGGAAACCTCCGATTCAGGATCGGTATCAAGTGCTGCCATTTCGCACCCTTTGCTTTCATGCGCAGATTCCACATACTAGGTCCTCAAAGATTTTAAGTACATGTACCAGTACATACTCCGGATCGGTTGTGAGATATAGGCCGTCGGCAAGCATATTGTCCACGTGATAGGCCTATGACTCTGAACCATGAACCCACCAGAACGACCGTCCATTAATCCATTATCCCCTTTCCAAGATACCCACAATAATAATGCCTCTGAACATGAACAGGACGACGATATCTATCGCGGACAGTCTCCTTCTCCGTCCTCTCATTCCCACTTTTCTCAGTCTTCGACCTCGTCAGCTTCCTCTTGGTCCTTTTTCAATGGCCGCCTCGGGGCCTTTACAACCATCGTCTCAAATTTGGAGAAAGCCATGTCAGGGTGGAGGGGCAACAACTCGTCGAGTTCGTCATCCAGCTCGTCCACCGCAACTCTGACTCGTTCCCAGCTATCCAAAAGAAAACGGCGAGGCAGTACAGCTGATCTACACAGCGAACGAGACTTCTCGGCTCGCATATCTATAATAAAGGCCCGAGAAGAGTCCCGAATAACTCCTCGTCAATTTACCTTTTACCCCGCCCCCTCACTCCGAGATACTGCTTCTTATCCAACGTCTTCTTTGGACACGGTCCTCAATCAGCTTGATGCCGCGCTGAAGAAAACCACCCGGACAAGGCGTAACCGCGAGATTCAGGAGAAAGATCTTCATCCCTCTCTTGATCTTCACGGAGACGCTCATCAGCATATCATGCTTCCCGAAAATCTAAAGGCTCCAAGCAGAGCGGCTTCATTTACCGACTTAGCTGCTTTGCGGAAAGCGAGAAGGGGGAAGGCTAAAGAAGGACTTGAGGATGTATCCCACTCGATACAGGCTGTTAAACCATGGTTCTTGGATGTGGCCTCCCCGACCTCAGAAGATATGCGTGCCATAGGCAAGCTGTTGCATCTTCATCCCCTGACATTGGAGGATATTCTACAACAAGATCCTCGGGAAAAGCTTGAACTTTTCCCAAAACTTGGGTATTATTTCATATCTTTCCGCTCCATCGACAATCGTACAATTCGTGCAAAACTGGAGCGCCAAGTTGACAATTACTCAGATACATTGGAAGACGAAGGTTTAGTGGCAGAGTCGAACGTATACCTGGTTGTTTTTAATGAAGGTGTATGCTCGTTCCATTTTATGGACGCTTCTGGTTTGTCTTTTGTTTTACCTGCGAGGCAGTCGTGTCATGTTCCTCTAGAGCACATAGACCGTGTAAGGAGTCGTATGATATCCCTCGAAAAGACCATCTCCATGTCCTCAGGTCAGTTCAGATTCTTAGACATACCCAGGGTATATCCTGATATTCTTCCAGCTTGGATTGCACACAGTCTGCTGGATTCCATCGTAGATTCCTTTTTCCCATTTTCTGACGAAATCGAAAAGGAAGTCATGGAAATTGAGCATCTCGTATACTCAGACGATATGACAGCGCAACCTGACGCTCTCCGCAAGTTGGAGACTGTCTCTCATAACCCCGAGATGGAACATGTGCCTGTACTGAGCGAAAAAAACCTATCCAAACATGAAGGTTACTTTGGTACTCGTACGCGCTTTGCGGTCTCCCGACCTCCGCTTCCTTTGCTATATAGACGTTTATTGCGATCTATTCGCTCTCGCTGGCAACCTTCAGTCCTTTCCGAAAAGCCTCCTCCCCTCAGCTCTACAATGATCACACTCCGCCGTATGGCTAGAACGCGAAGGCTGGTCACCTCTTTGGCCCGACTTCTCGCTACAAAGTCGGAGGTCGCCGCACAGATCAGGAAACGCTTGCTTACTGGCTCGGGCAATGGAAAAGTCAGCAGCAGTGAAGAACTTGAAGTTGCCATTTACATGGGCGATGTCCAAGGTCAGTATATCGTTTCAAATATTCCAAATAGTGAACTCTATCCGAATATACCTAATAGACCATATTCTTACCCTTCAACACGCGCTTGCTCATTTCGAACATATGTTGAGTCAATTCTACCCGACCTATCTCCAACAGCTGCATGCCCATGTATCCTTGACTAAATCCAGCGCAGACAATGCGCTCGTTTACCTTACCACAGTTAGTATGGCGGTCCTGTCTCTTCAAACATTATTAGGTTCTTATCTCAAAACACTCGCTTGTTTCCGTATCTGACACCTGTCTTAAGCAATGTTCTCGCAAAACGTCACTCTGCCATCAAGTCCAAATTCTTACCATGTTTTTGGAATCATCGTGGCTGGAGAGTGTCTGGTGCTATCGGCCTATCTTCTGCTGGTCCGCCATTGGTGGAAGGGAAAGAAGATGCCCAGGAATGTATTGGGGTAAGGCGCACATCTTTTTCTTCCTTCCAGATAAACTCGAGGTTTGACAATTGAATTGATACACAGATAATACCAATCATTCTATCACGGGCTCTGTAGGCTCCTCTCGCGAATCCTCGTCGATACTGGGCATAAATCGCGGTCGGGGATCACTTTGAGGTTCCTTGTTGCGGCAAAGTGCAAGAAGTCCGTCGGCTTCATTCAGAACCTCTTGAACTAAAGAGATCATTCAGCAAGGGTGCCGTGGAGCGTCTGAAAATGACAAACCTTTGGCTCGGTAGTCGGACTGTTTCTGAGAAAAGCGACCAACTACCTCTCGTAAAGTCTTCTTCTGTTCTTGTATATCGGTACACACTCGTTGCAGTCCGTCGCTCTCTAATCGAAGTCTCTGCAAACTGTCCTGAACCTGTTGCTCAAGGCCCTCCAACTGTTGCATGTGGTTTACGTAGGCCTGCCTTATCTCCTCCCATTCATCGTCTATGAGAAATCAGTCACGTTGTTACTTTTCCTAATGAAGGCGGCTTGCCTATGTCTTGCGCCTCCTTGGTTGCATTCGTAAATTTCCCAGCTCGCTCCAACAGATCCTGTTCGTCTGCCCAGGAAACGGTCTTCATTGAATCGCCTGTATTAGTTCGTTTGATGCAACTCCTCTGGTGGCGTAGTTTATGTGTTGTTGTCTCAATTTTGGTAATTGAACTAGACCTTGGGGCGGAATCGACGGGGTCAATCAAGCTGTTCTGATTCATCAATGCCATTGCCATACTACTCCGAAGGAGATGAGGTAAAGGCTCCGGAGAGATTGCCTTCGGGGGCGAAGGGCTGAGAATAGGCTCGGGTTCGTCTGTCAACGGGTCATCTACCACCAACGGGTGCGATTTAACCTTGGGCTGAGGTGAATGTCGTGAATTAGATACGTATGGGGGACCTCGTGCAGCATGAGCGTGAGTGGGCGGCCGTTGAGTCCCGCCCAAACTTATTCTGATCTGCTGCTGGCGGAACCATTTCTCCATCTCTTTGAGACGGAAATCGGCAGGCGCGACGAGAGTCTGGAAAGTGAAGGGATCACCTTGACCTATTCTCCTGGTCGGGGGAGACTTTGAGAGCTTTTGGCATTTGCGTATCATTCGATCCTTCAAATGTCGGATTTCCAGCAAACGGTCCCAGGAGACAGCCTTTTTGCCAAGCTCCAGCGTCTCCAGCTTGAGGAGCTGTTCGTATATGGAGGCCGTGTTGGGTGGGAGAAGGACCTGCGCATGGCTTGAGACCAATGATTTCTCTTTTTTTTTCTTTTTTTTCGTGTTTCGAGGACGAACCTTTAATTCGTCCAATGTGTCAGTTGTTTGGAGGTACCGCCATCCCTTTGCTGTTCTGGGATCTGGAGGTTCCAGTTGACCTCTGACTGGGCTGGGACGAAGATATTCCAGAGAAGAGTGTCTGTTATGCCTGAGCATAAGGAGATGGCCTGACCAGAGGGGACGAGGACAGCGTTTATTATATTACCATTGCTCAGCCCGAGGCACCTCGTGTTTGTATCCAAAAAACATAGTCAAAGTCACGTTGACTCACCCGTCTTCCTCCCGTCCCCCCATGACCGCCTCAATAGCGCACTATGAATCCTTTCTTCTAAAAAATGTCTCCACTATTTCCACCCTGGAATCTTCATTGCGCTCCTTGACTTGGTTCCTTCCAGGTCGTTTCAAAGATGCTGAGCTGGCTTCCGAAGCTTGTCTGTAATGTTATCTTCTACCTCCATTACCCTCCATTCACATTCCGGTCTCAGTGTCGGCATCCTTGAATATGATGAGCATGTACCATGATACTTTGCTTACTCGAATAGTGCAGTCGGACTTAAGATATCGGCCTCTCATTCCCTTCTCATTGCACACTCGTTTCACAAGGGCTTGGGCCGACAAGAGCTCCCGGTACAAATGGGCTGCACGGCTGCTGGAGACGATTCGATTCACCGAACTTGTCATAGAGATGGGTCTGCGAAGGAATGTGTCGCCAAGAAACCGGTACAGAGGAATCATATTGCTCGAGATCATGAAGTCCGCTTCCATCCTCTCATTCTCATTCCTTAAACTAATCTCGTTCAACTATAGAGCCATCCTTCGTCTCATGCTTCTTCGGATAACGCGCAGACCGCTCATATATCCACCCATCCCGGAGCGTGATATTGATCCTACTGCACTTGCTCCTTCTACCGATTCTTCTCCAACGCTTGCTCCCTCATCTCCTCCAACTTCCCTCCCCACCACACCGGATCACCTCAGGAATAACCGTGTTCCCCTACCACAGCATCCCCCACTGGCCGTTTCGCCTCCTCCTCGTTCTGACGTCTCCATAGAGGAGTATCTCCTGCCTAAAGCCTTGACTACGACCTCTGTCAAGCCTCTTCTTTCTCTTGTGCGACCATTTTCGTCGCCTCAAGAATGGATGGCTGAAGTAGTGTATATATCACGGCCTTTGGTCTACGGTATGTCTTGTTTAACTTACCTCGTGCAGAGTAATCAACCATCTCCTATCCTAGCAACGATGCTGTTCTCGGACCGCAAGTCTAATCGCCCACTCATTACCATTCTAGTCATGGAATTTGTCTCTCGGAGTCTGCGTCGAGATGTACCACCATCAGCTAGCCTCGAGCGTTCTGAGTATGCCAAACGAGATCGTGATATGCTCTGGTACCTCTTTCGAGGTTCGATCTGGGACTCTTACACTCGGTGAGCTCATTTGAATTGGTTCCCTGAAGAGCACTCACATTCCTTCCAAAAATATCTGTTCTGTAGGCCTAAGCTAAGCTCCATTGCCGCAAGCTTTTCTTCGATGCCAATTTTAGCTTTGTTTGGGACAGTAATGCAGGACTGGATTCCCTTGATCGACGAGTATTATTATTGTGCGTTTCTTTTACCAGGATTTTTATTCTGTAAGCTCAGTCTGTCCACAGATACCGCGCCTTGAAGAAATTGATCTTTCTGCACATGATTTGTTCTACGGAGTCCCATTATCCGTATTCTGTATCATCACTAGTCACGATCGTCGCGTTTAATGATGCTATCAATACACTGGTCATTTGACTTCCCACCTCGTTCTGTAAAATACCCCTCTTACCACTCGCCATCATGTCCAGCGATTTTCCTGCGTTGAAGCGAATCGTGACTTCGCATGATGAACAAGGCCAAAGTAACATTTTGAGCCAGAGCGTGGTTGTCACTGTTGGTTCCTACTGTGTGTTTTTTTTTCTTTACTCCCTAGCTCATACAACTTTCAAGCAACCAACGGCCTTTGCGGGGGTAAGCGTTGCCCCGATCTGGACAATTGTGGATGGCCTGCCAACTAAAGATAATAACGATGTGTGAGTAATGCTGACCATCTATGATGCGCGCGAGGGAAGTCTACCCCTTCTGCCCTTTTATCAGGGTCGACGGAGCTGAACGAAAGATACAAGACAACCTTGGCCTTGTCCCCGCCAATGGCGTCAACGTTCAGATAACGGAGCTTGCTCCTGGATCCATTACACCAAACGTATGGTGCTTCTGCTGACTGTGTACCACGTCTGAATCGATTGAACAGCATCGCACCTCTTCCCTGGACTGCAATTTCCTCCGTAAGTAACCCAAGCTGGTTCCATAATGCTTGTACTTAGTTTGGCCTGCTAAACACTCTTACCCAGTGGCGGGCGAGGTCACCCTTGTGATGACCGACGGAAGCGAAGTTACCTTACGAGAAGCAGGGGACTCTGTCGTCATGAGAGGCGGAATACACCTGTGGAAAAATCTGACAACCAAGCCATGTCGATGGGCAACAGTTTTGATATCTGCTGATCCTGTTATTGTGGGAGGCAAGGCTTTGGAGCCAGAGGTCAGGTAGCTAGTTATACACAGCACGTATACCTTAGTGTTAAGCTCGAAGCGATTACTGTAGATTTACGAAAAGCCCGCCATCGACCAGTAATGCACTTCCAGTGATATATTTTGCAAGATCGCTGGCTAGAAATACAACGGGTCCAGCAATATCTGATCAAGTGATCAGATCAGAAATCAATGATGGCGGCTGATCCGAAAATGATCCGAAAACCCCCACCTTCTGGCTGACCAAGCCTTCCCAGGCAAGTTCGAGAAATCATGCCCTCCCTCTTAGCCACGTCAGACAGGTCTTCCTTGTTGATGTCCGTGGCAATGGTTCCCGGAAGAACGGCGTTCGCGCGAATGCCATACTTACCTAGAGCGACAGCGCAGCTTTGCATCAACGACAGAATGCCAGCTACGAGATCAATGAATCTTCCCGTAGGAAAACGTCTTTGCAGTCCAATAACATACCTTTCGTGGGCGTGTAATGGCTATCCCGGAGCAGATGAGCGTCAAAAGAGATACACATAAAAAATCTTACACTTGAAACTCCCCACCCACCCAGGCAGAAATGGAAGAGATACCGATTAACGCCCCTCCTTGAGGACTTTGGTCTTTCATTTGTTTTGCAACGGCCTGGGTGATGTAGAATGATCCATCAAGGTTAACCTTGACAGATCTTGAGTAGAATGAAGCTGAATATCGATCAAGTCACCGTACACCTCTAGTTCTGTGCCAAGTATCCAACGAGAGTGAGGTGAACTCTCCGAACGGGCAAATACTAGATTTGATAAGCAATGTAGTAAGTACTATCGTGATATTCCTACCCTTTTGAGTGTTACTTAATGCACGTTTATAGCAACTGTTTTATCGCATACCAGCGTTCGACACCAAAACATCAATCCTCCCAAAGGCTTCTACAGCTTTTGAAACAATCTAGAGACTAGGATCAATATGATATGGGGATTTGTTGGAAGGGACAGCACCTTCATAGAAGTCTCTGGATCTGCGATGTCTCCGGGGACCACCTCCACCTTACGCTCGCTGCTGCCGTCGAGAAGCTCCTGCTTTAGAGATCGTATCTCCATCTCAGTGGCTGCGTCCCCGTAATAATGCAATAGGAACCCAGTTGCCCCGTGTTTGGCAAACTCTTGGGCGCTGGAGCAGGAGTTGTACTCGGTCGAAAACGCTGCCCAATACGCTGCGCAGGACTCACCAAGATCGCCCAATTCCTCGGGACGCACCAGTGATTACAACGATCTTACTTTGAGCTAGAGCCGTGGTCATATTTCCTTGGTAGTGATCGAGTTTGGGAAAGTTCGAATATCGGTGTGAATCTTACCGTCAACGGACCGGACCGTTGTTTCCGGACCACCAGATCGAAAACACACCGCTGGTACGTACTAGTCGAAGATAATATCTGATTTGCAACGCGTTGAGACAATGGCACTGCGGGTCTAAGAGACGTAAAAAATGCGGCTCCGTACATGGGCCAAGTAGCTAGCCGTCGCGGTTACTCAGGAAAGTAGAGACATCGGGTGTTGGCTGACACGTAGATTATATAACGGCACCCTATAGAGCAGAGAATTGAGATTCGGCGAAAATGAACAGTGAGCCATCCGACCCCCCAGCCATGATGATCTTCCCGTTGCCAAGCATAATGCAGGTTTCCAAACTGCACTCTTCATGGAGAGTAATATCCCATCCTTGTGTTTGCTTGTATTTGGTCTGCGATGCTGCAGAAATCTGACCTAGTTCCCCGGCGGACAAATATTGTCGTAGCGTAGGAGGAGGTGGGGGCAAGCGTCTCTCAAAGAGCGTCACGTTTATGATGAAAACCCTCCGGGTCCCCGAGTATGAGAATACGACAAGCGGACCGCGATTTGTTCGACAGACGTGAATGAAAGGTACCTCATGATGGCTTTCTTTTGCAGGAAAAAAGTAGGTTGATAAGATTCTAAAGGAAGCTAAGACACAACTCGTCAAGCAAAATTTTATTTTCTTGGAGAACGTACGTACCCGACTGCTGGTAATCCTAGATATGGACCATTAGAGTTTCGATGCTAAAGAGAGAACGGATACTCACGGATCCGAAGCCATGCAATATCTGTTGGCGAGATGCGCCTCTGTTCCACCCCGGAGGAAAAAATCTGTCCACAGATAACCATTTCCACAAGACAAGTGTTGCAGGCTCATCAGCATCGTATTCTCTGCTTTCCTGAGAATCGGTATCAGGATCAACAGCTTTCAGCATTTTCGCGGGGGCACTGTGAGTGAGCAAGATATTGTTCTCCAGCCTGCGGCAAAAATCGGTCAAGAGGAAATATCAATCTAGAGGGGTTTTAACCAATTGACGGATAAAATCATGGCCTTGTGAATCATAGTAGTGCTGAAAAGGGCTAACGATACAGTAGACTTGGGATGAGTGAAAGCCCCACATAGCGTTTTTCAGATCGCTCACGCTTGTCCTCTCTGATAAGTGTCTGCTCTTCTGAGAAATAAGGAATATGCCAGATTTTTACGGCGCGATCCATCTTTATAGAACGAGTTAAAAATGATGGTGCATTGAACAGCAAAAGAGCAGCCCTACACCACCTAGAAATCCCCAATGAGTAAAATTAGCATCGGTAGTCATCTAACGTTTACATGTAGCAACAACAGGGTGATCAGACTTGAAAGACTAAGCCAGGGTTAGTCTACCCTCAAGTATGAGAACTTTGAGTAACTTACAGCGGCGAAAACTTCCCCCTGATGGCCCGCTGAGCGGCCTCCCGCAAGGACCACAACACAACGGCCTCCGTGAATCATATAAAACAGGCTGTCACGACATCGATTGATTAAGATATATTACCTATCCCAAAACCTTCTCCGCCAGGCGCATCCAAGGCGAAAGCAGGGCCAGCTCGGCTCTGCACAGTCATCGGGGGCCAGGGGGGATTGTTAAGCTCTTTTTGAGGTGTTCGGGTAAGATCGTATATCCTAGAAGTATAATCTCTGCTGGTGGTTATGAAAATATGAGGACAGAAAGGATGGACCGCAATCGAAGTAATTTCCTGTTGAGCTTCCGTTTAAAGGACAAGAAATTGACATTGCGTACTATACATACCCCGCCGTGGCCACGAAGACAGCCTTCGAGTTTGCGTGTGCAGACATTGAATATGTAAACCAATCTATCCACAGTGAATAACACCAAGGGTTCATAGGGATTATCGGGGTTTAGAGCCCAGGTGGCGTTGATTTTATCACTCGGAACTTTCTGTGATTTTGTTGACAGCACTGGTGGTAGCTGTACCATAACAGGGCATGACTCGGCGTCGAATGGCCATAAAATGTAAATTTTCTGATCCCCAGCCACAACAAGAGCGTTTTGAAACTGTGCAGTCATCGCTTTCCAAGTTTCTGTAGTGAAAAGCTTAGTTTCCAGCCGCTTCGCGAGAGGAGGATCAAATAGTGCAGAGGTACGATGCCATGCACGCCAGTAAGCACCATCCAACCAACCCTCAGGAAATGGAGCGAGATGCCGGATGGTGGCTCCTTCGAGCTATTAACGTCAAGTCCCTCAGTTTTGAACCAGAATCCAAATTGAAGGATAAAACCTTTATCTTCTGTTTAAGAACATAAGGATGCGGTTGTTGAGGATCTTGATTCATGGAGGAACAAAGTACGTCACGTGGGTTAACTTCCTCCGAATATCCCCCACCACAATCATGGCCGACGGCTACGAGCCAAAATCAGCGTTGCAGAATGCCTCGAGACTGGGTCTTCAAGCTGGTATGTGCTGCCAAATAATACACACGGAAAAATTGCCTTAAAATTTGGGCAGGGGCTCTGGGACTGGTCTACAGTACACTTCAAAATGCTCTTGGGCACCATTCTTCTGGCGCTGCAGGTGTTCTAACGCGAACGGGAGGAACGATAACATTTTTTGGTCCGTGATGCCGTTATTCTTGCACCCAAGTGATTCTGATTTTAATGCCATAGCTGCTATGGGTGCCGTGTTCGCATTCACCGAGGCTACAGTGGCAAATCAACGGCAGAAGAGTGACGCCTATAACGGTGCAGCTGGAGCGTGCGCAGCTGGATTTTTATCTGGAATACGGGGTGTGTTATTGATAACCATACTCGCAATTTAAAGAAGGCTAATGCCATCTGGAACAGCTCGTTCCCTACCACTGGCGCTTGGTGGTTGTGCCTTCCTCGGAACCACTATCGGGATCTTCGGCCAAGCTGGAGCCTTTACTGGGACGGACAAGGTTTTGTCAGATGAACAGCGTAGCAAATTCTTTAAGAAATCATTAGACCTCAGCCCGTCTTCGCAATCATAATATTGTGTAGAGGTAGTTAATCAACAATTTAACAAGACGGTGCTATCTCTCTATTATTCCTCTGCCTCTTGGCCTGTTATTTTATTGAAGCGGCGCTTGACTTCCTTATGCCTTTGTTCGTAAAAAAGCATCCACTGCTGGGGGGTGCGCCACTGAGCCTAAACCCTCGCGATCAGGCCTGCCCAAGATCAAACGAACGAAAACAATCACACTCGCCTTGCGATGAAGTTGTTTCCACAGTTCAGATCGTCTTTGGTCATCGTCTTCCTCGACGTCTTCAGCGCTTCCGTCCGCAAAAAACTGTGCAACTAATTGAAGATCCACTTCCAGCGGATCTTCTTCTCCCCTTGGCTGCTCTACGGGTCTTTTCGAGGCTGAGTCGGCCTGACTGTACGTGTTCTTTCTGAAAGCTATACCTGCGCGTTTCCGCGCTGGTTCGATGACATCGCGCAATTGACGACTGAGCGTTGAATTCCAGGATGCGACACTATGATGTGGCATCTGAAACGGAATCATTAAGACGATACTCAAGACCAAATAGACCAGTTATACCTTTTCGTGCAATTTCTGAGCTATTGTGGCTAAGGGCATTTCATGATCCCTTTCGAATAACACTTTCGCATAGGTACTGACGTACTCCCGCTCAAGTAGGGAATACCTATATTTACCGCCTTTCAGCTCTCTGGAGCTTTCGGGGGGAGGAGGGGGCGAAGGCGGGGAGACTGGGGCAGGGCTTGACGGCTTCGTATTTGAGAATGATGTCTCCAAGTCCGAATAAGATTCTGGAACAGAAACACGGCGTTTTTTTACCACTGTAGGCTCTCGTGCTGCTGTCTCAGGCTCAAGCTCCTTTTCAACCTTAGGCTTCTTTCCGTCAGCACCCTCTTCCGATAGATGCTTTGTTGTTCTTTGCTTCGGCGCCTCTACTAGATATTTGGGATCGACTTGTAGCAGCCTTCCTTTTCGGATGCAATCGTGTATAAATGAGGGTGTTATCGCAGGCGTCTTTGCTTTGAAAGCGGCATGATACAGAGTCGAAAACGTCTTGGATCTTGAAGAAAGAATAGCTAGATCTGCGATCTCCTGGTCGTTGCTTATTGACCCGCCATGCTCCTGCGAAGATTAAGCATAATACTCGACTGAAAGATTGTGATACCTCTAACCTTTATTTTGCCGACGAGTTCATGCCTTTGATTCATATCTACCTGAACAAAGAAAACAACACTCTTCTCACCGCGGATGAATATCGGTCCAAGTGAACCATCGTCACCAGACGGCGGCGAAGATGCCTTCCGTTTGCCTTTCCGCGAGTCCGAAGACGTAATGCTAGAAGAAGAGGAAGCTCTTTGCTTGCCTTTAGATGAAACTACGGGTGACGGATGCGAAAGCTTGTCAAGGAGAAGTTCGTTCGGTAGCCTTTCCCCTGCCTGAGACTGATTGGAACTGGAGGGGGCAAAGTGTGATTGTTGTGTAGCAGCGGTCAAGAATGCGGCAAGATTCATCTGCTGCATGTTCATATTATTTTTATAAACGTCTGCGAGAGCCATCAAAAAATTAGGATTTTGCATAATTTGCGGATTGAAGGAATTGAGTGGAGACATCGAGGGGCCAGTAGAGAAGAGAGGAAAAGGCGTGAAACCAAAGTTTGCCAATGCCAGAGAGTCGGAGGCTGCCCCTAAGGGTAGGATGCTGGCGGAAGATTGTGAAGTAAGTGCAGCCGGTACAGCAAGTGCAGTGTTCAGAGTAGAATTTGGAGACATAGAATCCACAGGATCTTGCCAGGAACGATTGCGCATAATTCGAGGAGGCATGTGTCTAAAGATCTCGATAAGAGTCAGCCGGCCACCGCATTCAACAACTTACTGGTTATCGTTATTATGCTGGTACCCAGTGCCCTCAATAGCGCAACCACCCCAGTTATTGTCACTCTCGAGTAGAAGCCTACGTTCCGCTATACACGCTGCAATCCAATTATAATCTAAGACTTTGCATGAGGGCTCGCTGTGATTACGGGCGAATTCAAATCCAAGTGGAGACTTCAAATCCAAGATGATAAACTGCGCAGTCCGAGCGTTAGAAACGATGGCTGCTCCATGACTCTATAGATAATTATTGAGAAAGAGTATCAGCCCGGTTCGCAGATCACATACCTTCAGCTGTTCCTCGAGCTGGTTTTTGTGGTGCGAAACCTCGATGTATATTGGCAAGGGTGCACCGGCCGCATCGATAAAGATATTTAAAGGAGTTTGCTCGGGATGGGACGCGTTCATTCGCCTGAGACTCGCATAAAAGGGCTGCCGATAGCAGAGGTTTGGATCAGAGCTTGCCGATATCACGTGCCAGCGCGCAATGTTAGCACTCAGTGACATGCGTACTCAATTTAATTGACGGTGCGTGAACCATAAGAAATTATCGTAGTACCATGGCATAGAGAGCAGTGATAAAGTAGACATGGTAGAAAAAGTACAGGTACAGCCCGAGCTGTTTAACGATAACTGTGTAGGAAGAACTGAGCAAGCAGGTTCAAGAACGAAAGTGGACTGCGTATACCTCTTTTGTCTGCGAGCACGAGCACCTCCACCTCCGAATTTCTTAGGCTCCATCCGCCTGGGATCCGCAATCAACAATGACCGGTCATAGGCAACCAGTTTCTTTTTCAATTCCATCGCACTGTAGGCATCCGAGTATTTGGCATGATAGGCAACGAGGGCCTTGGCGATAGCTTGCCGGATAGCATAAACCTGGGAAGTATGTCCTCCTCCCTTAACACGTACACGGATGTCCATAGGAGCAAAGTTTTCCTCTCCAGCGACAAGGACGGGTTCGTATACCTTCAGGCGCAAGATTTCGGGCTGGAGCAGGTTTATGGGAGAGCCATTGATTCTGATAAGTCCACGGCCTTCTTTTGCGTGTGCGACGGCTGTAGCAGTCTGGGTTTGATTCCAAATAAGAAAAATACCGATTGAACGATTGGAGCGGTCCCACCTTCTTTTTGCCAAATGTCTGGACGGCTTTCGTAGATGCCATTTTGTAGAAGCGGTGAGTCGGTGTGTCTTTAAGGACGATCATAAGTCATTAAGTACCGAAGCAGCGGCATTGGGGACGAACCTTGTCTTAAAGTCACCTCAGTCGCCCCGACGAAGGTCCAAAAACGCTTTCAGTAAGATGGCTGATGGGAAATATGTACAGTCTTGTGGCTGGAAAGTCACATGAGTTTTGTTTTTCCCGACCGGCAATATTGCCGCTCGGCGCTGACTCAGCGGCAAAAGTTTGCTTTCAACCTCTTCATGCTCAAGTTCACCGTACGTGGAGTTGCATATTATTGCCCTGTGACCTTGTCTGAACTTTACTCTAGCTTCGGCGCATCATCAGTAGGACTGCCGCAAAGGAAGGCACTCAGCGTTTTGGGCCCTCAGCGGCTACCCCGCTGACCCAGGCGGAATCCTTGCCTTCTCCCTCAATGCATGGTACGGACTTTCACTTCCCGCCGACTTCGAGCTACTTACAGCTCTATCAGCTTCACCCGTCTCCCTACCAGTTTACGTTGCTCTCACGGCGCAATTTAATTCTCCTTCCGACATGACTCAAGACACAGTAGCTGTCCTTGACCCCACCGTTTTCCATCACCCCATTCGTCGCGACATTCTTCATCTTTGTGTCAATTATTATCGTGACTCCCTACGGCAAGGCTCAGCTAACACGAAAACTCGTGGTGAAGTACGTGGTTCTGGAAGAAAGATTAGACCTCAAAAAGGAACAGGCAGAGCGCGGCTGGGAGATGCACAGAGTCCTATGTTGCGCGGCGGAGGGGTGGCATTTGGGCCTAGACCTCGTGACTTCAGCACCAAGCTACCAAGAAAAGTTGTGCAAATGGGCATGCGAGTAGCACTGAGCAGCAAGATAGCGGAAAACAGTCTTGGAGTGATGGAGTCTATGAACTGGCAAAGCGGAAAGACAAGGCATCTCGCACAAAAGCTTGATTCGATGAGACTCAAACATACCCTCTTTATTACTGGGGAAGACAGAGTGCCGACTACGTTACATCGAGCGATCCGAAATATTCCGCTTGTGGGTTTGACCACCAGCCAGAAAGTCAACGTCTACGAGGTCTTGAAATGGCCTCGTGTGATGTTAGACGCGAAGGCTGTCACATTTTTCGAGCGGACGTTGGGCAACTCTGCTACAGATGCGCCGATCCATATCAAAACTCCTTCAGTAGCTTGATTGGTGAACTTTGTCCAAACAAGTATTTAGTACTTTTGAATTCTACCATGGTTCATAAATATCTTCCTCTTCCTCGTCCTCGAAATCGTCGCTATCCTCTGGATACCACTCCTCAAACTCTTCCTCAAAGTCAGAGTAATTACCCTCACGCCAATAATCATCATCGTCGGGTTCTGTGTTCGAGCTGTAGTGAGCTAGACGCAACACATCAGAGTCAGAATTGATAAACACCAATTCGGTCATGGCTGCTTCTCGCATTGCTGCCGCAAATGGATGTGTGATATCCTGCACTTCCAAGGGGAGCTCGAGTTTTTTTAAGCTTGTTGCCCCCCTGGAACCAATGACCTGAGCCCATTCGTCAGAAGAGAGAAGCTGAGCGCAGTCTCCGTCCGCATCCAGAAAGGATAAACAGGTCAGTTTCGGAAAGTAATACACAGTGCTATCTTCTCGCCCCGGAGTCGCACGTATAACGTTGTAAAACCCAACGGTATTGTCTAGTTCGATATGCGTGACGGCTGAAAGAGCGGTCCAAAGACCGGTATCGAGAACATCGCTGTCCGATTGGTAATGGCATAAACGTAGCTTGCGAACATTTTGAAGACCATTCTCTCGGGAGAAGTGACTGCAGATGTCGCCTGACAAGTCAATAATTTCGAGGTACTCCAAGTTATCCATTTTCAAGGACGCCAAAGCACATTCGCACCTTCCCGTCCCCCAGTGGGTTTTCAACCCCACGGAAAGCGAACGAAGCGAAGATGCGGTAACAGGAGATTGCTCTCCGTCCCATGAATCTGTTTTTAGGAACCTAGGAAGACAGAGGGAAGAGAGGGTCGGGTTGGATTGAAACAAGTCGCGAAATTGGGTGATTGAGGGTCGGAATGCATGAATCTCGAGATGGGTGAGACCGACCAAGGGAGGAGACGCCCTAAGGCAGATGCCCTTTAGCACGAGGGATTGCAGAGAATTCGTACCCTTAACAATGACAGGGTGGTCTCCTGCTTCAACGCAGTCCCAGGCATGATAGTCGGGTGAGCATCGCACATTCAGACTTGTGAGGTTGGAGGCAGGGTGCGCAGACAACATGGTAAAAAATTTGGGGAGGCTATAACACGGTAGACGCAAATCCAGCTCGAATGACCGAACACGGTAGATCTCCGAAGATAACAGGAGAGAAAACTCCCCTACAACCTCCGCCGGCTCTGAGTTCAAGAATCTCAGGATGAGATGGATTGGCTGTTGCCCGGACCTTTCCAAAAAGAACGGCAAGAATCGCAAGCGATCGTCTGAAAGGTGTATACAAGTCCACATCTCGGTCGATGAGCATGCGATGTTTCGCCAACGTCTGCAAACAGTGGATACGAGCCAAGGATACAGCACTGATGAAGGTCGGAAGTCTGTTCCGTAGGACGAGAGCGCATCTCGCAGTCCAATCATAAAGATCGCGAGAAGCATTTCATTAGGTAGCTTGTCAAATTGATCAACCATCGGGAGCAGTATAAACAGTAAGCTGCGGTCTGTTTGATTCCTTGACGTTGGTGATTGGAGACAAAGGGCAACTTTGGAAGGTGGGAAAAATGCCGCTGCCACGTGATGAATTTATCGCGTTGATGATTCATGTGTGCGGGAGTTTCCTTCAACCATCACTTGCTCAGCCATGTCTCAAGCTCCGCAGGACTCCCAACTTCTAGAAAATGAGACAGAATACCAGTTTTCGGGTCCATTACTCGTGTCAAAGCTTCAGGAAGCTGGAATTCATGCCAACGATATCAAGAAATTGTCCGACGCTGGGCTCAACACTGTCGAATCAGTTGCCTTTACCCCCAAGAAACATCTTGTGACAATAAAGGGTATCTCTGAACAGAAGGCGGACAAAATCCTGGCTGAAGGTGCGCGTACTTTTACGGTAGTGTGCGCTCTTGCTCACATTTTGACTAGCCCAAAAGATAGTTCCTCTCGGATTTCAAAGCGCTACCGAAGTCCATGCACGCCGTTCAGAACTCGTTCACATTACTACAGGCTCCAAACAGCTTGACGCTTTACTAGGCGGTGCGTTCGCTCTAGAATGACCTGCTGTATGCTACTGACAGACGACCAAGGCGGCATCGAAACTGGGGCGATCACTGAGCTCTTTGGGGAATTCCGAACAGGAAAATCTCAGATATGCCATACCCTGGCCGTTACGTGCCAACTTCCCGTCAGTATGGGCGGCGGTGAAGGCAAATGTTTGTATATCGATACAGAGGGAACATTTCGTCCTGTTCGTCTTTTAGCCGTGGCTGAACGATATGGTCTCAACGGTGAAGAGGTCTTGGATAATGTTGCTTATGCAAGAGCATACAATGCCGATCATCAGAATGCTTTATTGACCAACGCCAGTGCGCTCATGTCTGAGTCAAGGTGGGATTCTCCTGGCTGCATCTATCTTTTCTATTCACACCCGTTAATAGGTTTTGTCTCCTAATTGTGGACTCTTGCACTGCTCTATACAGAACCGACTTCAGTGGTCGCGCTGAATTGTCGTCGCGTCAAACGCATCTTGGGAAATTCTTGCGAACATTACAACGTTTGGCGGACGAGGTTAGCTTCAGTGATCTTGACAGATCTATTTGTTCAAATTTTAACCTGAGTTCGAATCTAGTTTGGCATTGCAGTTGTTGTGACTAACCAAGTCATGTCAAGTCCTGACGCTGCTGCTGGACCTTACGCAGGGAATGAGAAGAAGCCAATCGGAGGAAACATCATGGCCCATGCATCGACCACTCGGTAGGGTTTATCTGTTCACTCGTCTAGACCTCTGCTCACAAACGTATCAGTCTACAACTGAAGAAGTCCAGAGGTAATACCCGCTCTTGTAAAATCTACGATTCCCCTTGCTTGCCAGAAATGGAAACTCATTTTGCCATCCTCGCGAGCGGTATCGGTGATCCTGAAGAAGATGCGTAACCAGAACGTTCACGCGTTGTATCGTATTCTCTCTTAATGTGTATTTGTGTCGCTCGGATCACCTCCATACATGAGCCTTTGTTGATAACATGCTGCATTAAGTATCATGAAGTATACTTTTGAAACGGGATCTATGAGCTATACAAGACAACGCTGAATGCTAAATGTCTGCAAATAAATTCTTTTGCAAGGTTACAAGCAGATGGGGCCTTTTCCCTCTTGCTTGTCGATGCGTTAGGCAAGGACACGCGTCAGGATGTTGGCATCCGTGCGTCTAATGCTATCCAGGAGTCGCGTCACGTCTGTTGGACTGACATTAGCGATATCGGCCATAAGATAGGCAACATCTCCCTTGGAGTCCGAGTATTGCTTTTCCACGTTATAAGATGCAAACGTCTCATTGACAAGTCGAAGTACACCAGGCTGATTCTTGTGGACGTAGCAGACCCGAACATGGCCGCCTTCCTCGGCAGTGATGGCGCGCAAATCGACTTCAGGGAAATTGACGGCACCGAGCGTTGATCCAAGACCGATATAACGAAGGAGAGCTTGGGAGACTTCCTGTCCAATCATACGCTGAGCCTCTTCAGTGGAACCGCCGATATGGGGCGTGAGGACGACGTTGTGCAATGAGCGAAGGACACTAGCCCAAGAATTGATCTGGTCATCGAACGCTGCACCATTGGCACCTGGCTCTGAAGGAAAGACGTCGATGGCAGCCCCAGCGAGATAGCCAGATTGCAAAGACTCGATGAGAGCTGGAATATCTACGACTTTACCGCGAGCATTGTTGATAAGATAAGATCCCTTCTTCATGAGCGCGAGCTGATCGCGAGAGATCATATTAATTGTCTCTGGCAGTTCGGGGACGTGAAGTGTTACAAAGTCTGCCTCTGCGAGGAGCGCCTCGAGCGAATCGACCTGTCGAGCTATACCCAAGGGCATCAGATTGATCACATCGTGGAATATGACCCGCATGCCAAATGCTTCAGCAAGCACAGACAACTGAGAGCCGATGTGACCGTAGCCGACGATGCCTAGCGTTTTTCCGCGGATCTCCCAGCATCCCTTGGACTGTTTATTCCACAGTCCTTGACGCAATTCATATGAGCGTTCAAAGAGCTGGCGGGAGAGAACAACGAGCTCAGACATGACCAACTCTGCGACTGAACGAGAATTGGAGAAAGGGGAGTTAAAAACGGGTATGCCAGCGGACGCTGCTGCCTGCACGTCGACCTGGTTTGTCCCGATGCAAAAACAACCAATGACCAGAAGCTAAGGAAAGGTGAGACAAGGTACTTGAGAACAAGGTTTGACATAACACGATACCTTTGCAGCTGCTTTGATAACTTTGGCGGTAATCTTCGTTTTGCTCCGGATTCCAATGCCATGGTAGGATCCGATTTTCTCGAGGAGCTCTTCTTCTGTCATGGCTTTTTTGTAATGGTCTACGTGTAACCCCTGGGCCTTAAAAGCTTCCACAGCTTCTTGGCTGATATTTTCTAGAATGAGGAGTCTGAGGCCTTCATTTTCGACTGGATGAAGCACTCTGGGTCGTCGGATGTTCAGAGGTTCGTGGCGGGCAAAGTGATCATGGATGCTGCTCGTGGTCGGAGACAGCGAGGCGGCAACGGCCCTTTTGGAAGGAATCTGGATGGGAGAAGACATTGCCCGCAGGAGAGTAACTGGGTGAGGTTATATAGCCTGCCTGATGACTCGATCTGATTTTTTTTTCCAGTCTCTCATCTCATGGGTCTCTATCTTCTCGATTATGGGGCTGGAAATGTCCAGAGTCTCGCCAATTCGCTCTCGAAACTCGGCCATTCGTTTACATGGATATCTGCACCCGAGGATTTCCACAAAGCCACTGTCTGTTCTCTATTGAAATCCTTATTGAATGATGACCGACGTCTTCACTTCTAGAGCCTCATCTTTCCGGGCGTTGGAGCTTTTGGAACTGCTATCGAATACCTAACAAGAAAGGGCTTGCTGGAACCTCTGAGAGAATATATTCAATCCGGTAAACCGTATTTCGGTATATGCATAGGCATGCAAGTCCTCTTTCAATCCTCCTCAGAATCTCCCGGTTTCAATGGCCTGGGTATCGTTCCAGCGGTCATCGACCGTTTCGATGACTCTGATAAGAGCGTCCCGCATATTGGATGGAACTCCGCGGAACTTGTGCAAACGCTCAATGTCGAATCATCTTACTATTACTTTGTACATTCCTACTGTGCAAAGTGCTCTCCTAACGATCAAACTGATTTCGCCAAATGGACATACACTGCAACTCAATACGGCCAGGAATTATTCGTTTCTTCAGTCCGCAGAGGAAATATCTTTGGCACCCAGTTCCACCCAGAAAAATCTGGCTCTGCTGGTCTTGCCTTAATTGATGATTGGCTGAAGAAGCCAGAAATCGAAAAATCTAAGCAAGCATCGCAAACTCAATCGGCACACCTCGTCAAATCGAAGGACAATCTAACAAAGCGAATCATCGCCTGCATGGACGTCCGTACCGACGATGGTGGGAACCTAGTGGTCACTAAAGGAGACCAATACGACGTACGTGAAAAGGTGTCGTCTAGCTCACCAGTGCAAGTCCAAACTGGGGGAGCTGTGCGTAACCTGGGAAAACCGGTGGACTTGGCCTTCAAGTACTACGCAGCCGGCGCGGACGAGATCTGCCTCCTGAACATTACATCCTTCCGACAGTCTCCTCTTCAGGATCAGCCTATGATAGCTGTCGTCAGAGCAGCCGCGGAGCGCGTGTTTGTGCCTCTTACTATCGGGGGAGGCATCAAGGACACTATAGATCCAGATGGGACAAAGCACAGTGCGTTGGATGTGGCTTCGGAATACTTCCGGGCAGGAGCAGACAAAGTCAGCATCGGCTCAGATGCAGTTTACGCGGCTGAAAAACTACTTGGCAGCGGCCGGTCTCGCGGGGACGGCAAAAGTTCGATCGAGATGATAGCTCTCGCCTATGGGAACCAGGCTGTGGTTGTATCCATAGATCCTAGACGCATATTCGTCGATGCGAGCACCTATGACGGTCCTCACAAGGACGAACTTGTTCACGGGTTGACTGAATCGCGAGACGAAGGAAAGTCTTGGTGGTATGCTTGCACAGTGTCGGGAGGTCGGGAGACACGGTCGATTTCTGCTTGCCAACTTGCACGTGCAGTCGAAGCTCTTGGTGCAGGCGAGATTTTGGTGAACAGTATCGACCGCGACGGAACGGGTCAAGGTTTTGATTTAGATCTCTTGCGTCTCATTAAGGGGAACGTCAAAATTCCGGTTGTCGCCAGCAGCGGTGCCGGCAAAGCGGAACATTTCCTCGAAGTTTTCCAAGAGACCGGAGTCGAGGCGGCACTGGCGGCGGGCATATTCCATCGGGAAGAGGTCGAAATAAGGGAAGTGAAAGAATTTCTGAAGAGTAAGGATACCAAAGTTCGGACTAGTATATAAATTATCTAGGCACAAATATCCATGAGACCCATGAAGTCATATGATCTCGGCTGAAACGGCAACTCAGACCTGAGCCAAGAGTTGAATCACTCCACTTGTGCGGTGGATTACCCACAAACTATAACCATGTCCTCCTCCAATCCCTTCTCCGATCCGCCACCCAAGAGCCGTCACCATAAAATGCCATCCAAGACTGCAGACCTCGAGAATGCTGTGGTCGACACTGTTATAATTCAAGGCCGAAGAATGGGCAGGAGCCATACCGCTGCGTGTGTCCTTTTTTCCCTCTTCCTCCCGGTCCATTTTTTCATATCAATAACCAGTATTACTCCCTCAAAGGCACCTCAAATAGGTCCTCGCTCTCAGTCGTCAGACTCAGTCCCGTCCGACAAGCAGAAATCTACCCCCAAAGCCAAGAAGAAATCTTCACAGCATGCAGATGTAATTGACCGTCTTGATTTCACCGGTGTTGGCGCTGCCAGTATGTGATTCCCTCACTTTATCGCTCTATCTACAGGTACTCTTTAGTGTTCCATCACGATGGCCCGTTCGATGCCTGCGCCCCTTCGCGCAATCGTCATCGCAACAAGGCTCCGATGATGGCATGGTCTAAGGAGCCCGGAAACACCGAGCAGCAGCAGCAGCAGCAGCAACAGCAGCAGCTAGCTTCTGACAATCGCTATCCGGCCCACAATGATACGTACTCTGCCCCATACTATGGCCCTCAAAAGAAGAAAGTGGACGCCATTGCAGAAGCTTGGGGTATTCATGAGCCGGAGCCATTCGAGGAATTCTTTGCTGGCGGTGGCGCTCGAGGTGACACCCCCGCGAGCTCTATCTACAACGGCAAAGATTCTCATGGCAAACGCAAGGACAATCGAGACACCCGCGAAGTCTATCGTGAATATCATGATGACCAAGAAGCTCGCTCCAGACCTCGGCGGCGTGACATTCCCCCGCCTCAGCCGATCTTCGTACCTAATAACAGCTCCCCCGCGGTAGACATCCCGACCACGTCTTTCCCGTCGTCGCCCGGCATGCCCAAACGGAGCAAGTCGCTTATGCATCGAATTCGAAGAATGCGCGACAATCCCAACGTTCCTGTGGGCTCTGATTATGAAGACGCACCATCATCTCCTCCTCCTCATTCCACTGGAAATATGGAGCAGTCTCGCGAGCGTCCTACTCATCGCTCCAACAACTCTTTCCTCGGTCGATTTGGTTCTCCGAAACTCAACGTTGAGTCTAATCTGTCCGAGCCTTTCATCTTTATCGCTCCCTCAAATGGTCACGTCGAGAAGGATTTGCCGGCAACACCGGGCGATGGATCTTCCCCGCGGGAGCATGGGCCTGCTGGTTACTTCGAAGCAGGTTCTCCTAACAGCCCTGGTCTTGGGAGAAAAACAAGTTTGATGAAGAAGGTTGGACGAGTGGTCAGAGGAAGGTCCTAATTTCAGAACTTCAAACAGGTGAAGCAAATTTTTTCAAATTATAATCTACGTTATCCAGCTAATGGGTGTATCACAGACCAATATCTATTATCTTCCCCCGCATCCAACCGACGGTATAAACATACCGTCTGTTTGTGCGTCAATTTACCCGTACATGTATGTGTTCTTGATATCAAGTCCAAACTACCTTCACCCTCCCTTGTTCTATCTATTGTTAACTACCACATTCATTACCCTAGTCTTGTTTCAAGCATGCCTCGCGCAGCTTCGTTCCACCTATAACTTCCGGACTGTCATCCACTTTTTCTCTCTAGCGAGGGTATTTCTCCCAACTTTCGCGTTTCACTTTTCTTTTGAAAACCAGTTTTTTTCTTTTCTTTTTACTCCTGTTGTGACCCTTTCTCCCCCCTCCCACACTCCTTCGTCTTTTGGTGTATTGTACGGTAGCCTATCTTTGACGAGTGCGATAGGCTTGAATCGTGTATAGTGTTGTATATGTTAAATCTGCTTTCTTTCCAAGCTATACCTTCATTCGAATTCTGAGAAACTACCGATCCAGAGCTTTTGGAACTGCAGCATCTAGACTGCACGGAGTTTGTTCGATATACCTAACACATGAGCTGGATGGGAAGACTCCGAAGCAAGTTCCGGAAGCTAGTTTCTGGACGAATTTCAATCGCTTATATAAGTTTCTTCAAGGAGAACGCTCCTGTTACCAAACATCTTACCAAAACATGATCTCACTTATTCCAATCGCAGGCCGACCGCCGTCCGGGAACCGACTAACACCGAATTCGAAGCCGCCCATCGCCGGTAGTGGCACCCGGATCTAGCGTATAGGACACGGCTAGCACCTGCTAGTACGCACCATCAGCGTAGTACTTGATACCAAGATCCGACACATCACTAGAACCAGTCCAGTCTAGTTCTGAGCAAACATTTCAGATCGAGCCTCATAGGACATGCATAGTGTACGAAGGACAGCCATGGTGCAACAATTTTAAGAGTGGGCATACACGCGAGGCGAGAAAAATAGTCATGAGAGAAGCGTATAGGGCCTTTACTTTTTCTTAGCTGCTTCTTCTTCCTCTTTCTGTAATCGAGTTAGTAATGACATGATAAGAGCAGGCGAAATATTTGCCTTTGCAGCACGAGTCTTGCGTGCACCCTCGTGTCTAGCGTCAGCACGAGCAGTTCGTAGAGCCTTGTAAGCTTCGAAAGATCGCTCCTCAGATGTAATCTTACGAGGGGATTCTGCAGGATATGATTCGGGAAGAGGGAAGGCAGCACGGGTGGTTTCAGCGGCGAGGTCAGCTTCCTATATTGGAAAATTCGCTTGGTCAAATGTGCATAAATCACAAAAATGGAGAAACTTACTGAAGAGTCTCCCTTCTTGGGTTTCCCTGCCCTACGAGGGAAGACAATCAATTTCTGCTTATAAGCTTGCAGTCTCTCGACATTCAGCTTCTTCCCTTCCTCGCTTAAATTTCTCCTTCGATGGTCGACAACGATTCCAACGCCACGAGCTTCTTTCCTTCCAATTCCTGCCGCCTTCAACTCAGCGAAAGTGAACCCCCTACCCTCTCGCAGTTTTCGGTTGTATCGCACAGTTTGACCTCGGACAGCAGGGCGAAGGAGGGTAAGAGGGCGGACTCCAAGGGTGGCAGCCTTGGTCTTACGGGCTTGGCGACGACGAAGCTTACGACCGGGTTGGTCGAACCACGTCCTGACACGGCGCTGCCAGTCCTTGCGGAAGTGGTTTGCGTGAAGGACTAGTGGTTTTTGAATCATTTTTTTGCTGATATCGATTAGTGACGATTAAACTCACCGTTGTTATGAGCGAAACCCATCCTGAAGATCTACAACAGTGAGCCGAGAACTGAAGTACGCAGCGGAATGGACGTGTCTTACTGTTTTTTGTTTTCTTGAGTCTTGCGGAACGACGAGATCTATTGAGAATGGCTCGCTTGTCCGAGTATAGTCATGTGACTGACTGAGTAATACTAGCTAGCTTTTCCACGCCTTCATAGCACGTGCAGAAGTACAGCAACATTCCAAATTCGGACACTATTTATTCCTTCCCTGACGGTGAGAAATCCCATAAGATTTCATAGATCGTTTGTTGATTCCACGCGAAAATCGCGATTTTTCTGGCAAGGTTCAAAGCTCTTCTCCCGCCACTCACTTATCCGCCCTAGCAGCTGGCTCGATTCTCGGCGACTTTGCACCGAAAAGAATTCGAGAATTGCCCAACGCGAACCAGAACGACCGGTAACCCTTCCGGGTTCGCTTTTACCGTGGAAGGAATGCTATCTCTGTCGCCAGCTCACCCTTTGATTAATTATACTGATGTCAAGCACTGATTACATACATGTCGTCCCCCCAAATCAAATAAAAGGCTTCCAGTTTGTAACCTAACTGCCCCATGTCTTCCATCAAGAGGATCAATCGTGCAGACCACGTCGGCTCTCTCCTCCGCCCCCCAACTCTCTTCGAAAAGCGTACGCTGTTCGAGCAACACAAATGTTCACTTGCTGAACTGAGGCAAGCGGAAGACGATGCTGTAACTGAACTCGTTGAGCTTCAAAGATCCCTCGATTTGGCAACCTGGACTGACGGGGAATCTAAAAAGTGACGTCCATCATCCGTGGATCATGCAGATCCTCATAGATATCTCAACCCAGAGCTTCTTTCTTCGACGGCGTCTTCGAAAATCTGGAAGGAATGCTTTTCATGCCTGCGCGTAGGTTCAATTTACCTGAATATATGACCCTGCTTATATTGGACAGGTCCAATTAACGAGTTCAAGGTTTTTTATTCTTTTATATCCTTGGCCCGTCGTAATTGTTTTCTTGATGTAGCGATACATGCCACATATCGGTGCGTCTTCCAGCGGACGACCATGTCCTTCACTGAGCTGGCCACTAGCAATGTTATATGCGATGGGAGCTCCATCTGATGCAACTTTTTATTGTAATGGAAAGATCAAGCGGACCAAACCATTTTACGTTGAAGAATTCAAAGCACTCAAGAGGGTCGTTCCAGAACAAGACGTCGAACGTATCAAGGTTAGTTCAAATACGTTCAAAGCCCCAGCCGCAAATGAGCGCTTTCTAATTCAAATGCGAACAGATAAACGTATGTTCTACGTGATGACTTTCCAATGTTTATCATATAGTGTTGCAGGTGTGTGCCCCAACCTGGTGGCATCACAGACATGGCTCGACGTTATCCTACGATACAAATATTTACAGAACCGACGGTGAGCACGAACCCCAGCTCGCCATCCACTGACCTTGATCTCAACTGTCAAAAAGACGAATTCTTCAGTGACCTCGGGACCGCGTATCGCGAAGAGTTCCAGGAATTATATCAACTCGGCTGCCGAAACATTCAAATCGATGACCCCACTTTCGCATTCTTTTGTTATGAGCCCACACTTGCGGGTATGTTCCGCGTAGCGACTCTGCTCAGACGTTGACGTTTTATGGCTAGGCATGCGAGCGGAAGGCATTAATCCTGCTGAGCTCCTTGACACTTATATCCGTGCTATCAATTACTGCACCAAGGATCGCCCTAAGGATCTACGTATAGGGCTGCATATCTGCAGAGGCAATTACAAAGTGAACTAAATTTTGGGCAATCGAGGCGGATCTAAATAACAGTTGAATCCAAAGGGTTTGCACTTTTGTGAAGGCAGTTATGATCACATAGCAGAGAGGGTTTTTACTGGCATGGACGTCGAGTGCGTGAATATTTTTTCCACCGGAGATATGCATCGCTGACCGTGAACTTTGTAGTGCTTTATACGTAAGGTCCCTTCGCAGACTGTCGGTTTCGTTATTCAAAGCTTCAAATAGCTCGAGTACGATGATGATCGAAGTGGTTCTTTCGACGCATTGAAGCACGTTCCTTTGGACAAAACTGTAGTGCTGGGGCTTATTTGCTCGAAGAACGGAAACGTAAGTTCTCATTTATAATATGACAAGTCGTATCCTAATAACTATACAACAGCTAGAATCTATTGAGAAACTTAAAGAACAGGTCGATGAAGCGGCTACTGTAATGTCGAAAGGCAACTTGAAGCGGTCCAAAGAAGCTGCGATGAAGCAGTCAGTCGATTTTATTATCCTTCACGCCCGATCTGCCTGACAATAGTGATTAGGCTGTGGATTAGTCCTCAATGCGGGTTTGCTGCTGTGTGGCAAGGGAATCCCGTCACTGAGCAGGAGGAAAAGGCCAAGCTTGAACTCGTGGTGGAGGCTGCGAGACAAATTTGGAAGGATTAGGAATTTATTCAGGGAAGCTATTCAATATTTTCAAATATCTGTAACGTATAAATTACCCCTTTTGTCCACTGAAATCGCGGCCGCCCGTTGTCTGGTAACCCTTTTTTCAAACTACGACCTGCATGGGTCCCTTCAAGCTTGCTGAAGCTGTCTTCGGTGGAATCCTGGCTTCCGCGTTTTTCATTACCGTGCAGGCCTTCAGCTTTACATACTCTCCGACAGGAGTCGATACCTGTGGCAATATCTCAATAAAATGGACCGGTGCCTATGTCTCTATACAAAACAACTTCCCGCAGCCCTAACCTCAGTCTACAGGTGGTTCAGCACCATTTTACTTGCTGGCAGTTCCTGTACGTCCGTGTTCCTGGCATTCTTAGGCTCTTCCATATCGAGATCTGTCCAAAATAGGTCTTCGGGACTCCTCGCAACTTCTCCATACCTGATTCCGCCTTTTCGAACGGTCAAGGATCATATTCCGCCCAAATCAATATTCAGCAAGCACATGAGTATGTCTTAATTATGTCTGATTCAGCCGGTGGTTTTGCAAGCGGTGGAATCAGCCCTGTTCTAAAGACAACGAGCATAACTTCCGGGAGCTGCAATATTACAGATCCTGGACCCGGCTTCCTATTTGAACTCAATGATAATCTTGCTCAGTGTCGTTCATTTACCTTCGATAACTACCCGAAGGCAATCCAACCCGTCGAGATAATGGTATAGCCATAATCGTACTCCGCCAATTGCACCCATCTGACGGACCCCCTGCATATCCAAACAGGGCATTATACCAGGTGGACAACCATTTACAATTTCTCCGCCCAAAGGTCCTACGAGCTACACCTGGGATGCTGCAGATATCTGGAATGGTACAACAGGTGGGTCTTACATGATCTTCAATAAGCTCTCCATCTAACTTTCGGTCAAGTGATGTTCATGATGGTTGACTTTCAGCAAAAACAAGGTGGCGCCAGCGGAACGTTTACTGTGGGCGTAACAGGTATCTCATTTTCCCCACCCATTAACGAAATTATTCTGAATGCGGCAAATAGATGACATGTCCTGCATCTCTACGCTATCTCCTTCGGCCACTGCCTCACAGTTTGCACTGAGCAATTCATCTAGTTCAACTTCGGGGTCTAGTAGCTTAGGGGCCATCTTGGGCAGCGTTTTGGGTGGCGTGCTCATACTGGCGACAGTGATTGCTGTTATCTTATTCTATCTTCGTCGCCGCAAGGAACGCCGGGATCCGAATAGTTGGATTGAAGCCTACGGGGCATTTCCCCGCCAATCTCGTAGAGGGCGCTCCGACGCTATTGACCTTCTTGGCAATACAAGAGACCCTCTGAATCCTAGCCCGTTTCTTTCTGGCACTCAGCAAGACGACCAGTCGTCGAATTCTCGCGGAACTTATCGTGACACTGACGTTCCGCCTCTATCCTCCCAGTATCTCCCTGCCGGCATAGAGGTGACGCCATTCACTGGTACTCTGGACGAGAGTCCAACCACGCGACGATCTGCTAAAGGTTCACGAAGCTCAAGAGACTCCAGAGGTCTCACGCAGACCCGCTATATTGTTCACCACGACGCTGTAAGATTTCTTTTGTCGAGTGTCTTTTTCGTTTCATTTATGTTTACCAGGAGGATCTTCCAGAAGAGGTTGTGGAACTACCGCCGCAGTATTCAGAAAGACGCGGCCTGAGTTCAGGCTCATCTACAGGTCTATCCGGCGCAGCTTCTGACCATGACAGAAAGAATCCACACCCTACATAGAACTTGGACCGTTCGTTTAATCTACATGTGCCTACTTATTGACATAGTCGTCTGTTTCTCCAATACAGTGCTCTCTTCATGCTATTCGTTAACAGCAAATCAATAGCATAGATAAAGATATTATAAGTGCAAGACAGAGCTCTACATGTTCCAAGTACAGTGCTGTACAATGACGGGGTCTACAGTACAAATGTTCACGTTTTGAAGGGGAGGAAGAGTCAGGAAGGCGAGGCAGGACCCTCGCCGATATTCGACTTTGCAAAGGCGTCAATGAGAGCGTCCTGGTCTTTGCGTCGACGATGCCGGCGACGTCTGTCGTCTTTAATGATGCGATCGATTTTCCGTCGGTCTCGGCCAGCCTTGAGCGGGTCAGTTAAGGCATTTTTACACTTGTAGCATGCGAGCTCGATAGTGGCAAGAAGCCGAAGGGTTTCGGAATTGTTCAAAGCCTGAGTTGTCATTAGTCGTCAAGATAACTCGGATCATGATGAGCTGCACACGCACATTTAATGACCACGATACTACTCCGGAGTCCTCAATGCAGCCAATTACGACAAAATTTCCCCTCTTTTCTGCTTGCAAATCGGAACCCTGCGGCAACAAGGAAGCTTCAGATAGGTGTCTATACTCAATGTCAGACTGAAGACTTGCCTCTCCAAATTGTGTCAAAAGTTTCCTTGTTGAAAGTGAGCGAACGACTATGGATCTTGGGTGTTACTCTGATGATGAATGACTCGAGGCGACATACGACACACCAATGCGCGATGAATGCCCTACAACCTCTTGGCTAACGATCCCTCTACCCATGTATATCCAACTAATCTGTAGATTAAATAAAAGAATCGTTCACGAGTGATAACAATCTTACCTGTCTCGTTCAGGCCTACGAATGTGAACTTTGACCTGGATCTCTCTCGTGATGAGCGGGCCTAAAGGTAAGAGCAAAGTGGGCGATAGGCTTCCAAAATGTATCCATCTTTAGCGACACTTACCACCGAGAGTGCCACTTTCAGGAGCGATGTTTTGCACTTGTGAAGATGTGCCAGTAGCGTCGTCAATATCCATGCGTTCGTCCATCTGCAGTACGAGGATAAATTGAGAATTAAAAAGGTTCAAATCATAATTACCGTGGTCGGATTGAACTGAACGTAAAAGGAGAGATTGAGAGTTCAGAATTAAAAAAGCCAATCGAAGAGGAGTTTCCAACCGATTTCCTCCAGTGTATCACGTCACGTGCTGTAATGACGGCACGCGAACTAGTACAACGCATTCTGCTCGCTTTACTTGGCGTGTATATTCAAGCTCTGGGTCTGTAGTATAGTAATTACAGTAGCAAGTAGCACTAAGCATGTACCTATTCCCTCTCGCCGTTTCCGGCCGTTCCCTTGATGGGACCCCCTATCGATCTATCTCTCATGTTCTGGTTTGCCAAAAAAAAAGCTCATGATACAACTTTACAAATATGATACTCATGTAAAAGTAGCTCTGGTATCATCTTGTCTCTGACGATTGATATACGCCACCCACTAGACACAAGTTTCTCGGGGTGAACTGGACGTTAATTATCGGCGTCCTTTTGGTTGGGAAAGTAGACATCATATCCGACGTTCTGAGCCATCGTTAGTTTGATGTTTAAACAACATAAACAATAGGAAACGTACGACTCAATCAACCCTTCCTCTCCAAACTTTTGTACCGTGGAATTACCTGATGTTGGAGTATCACGTTTACTGGGTACGCCGCCAGCACTCTTGACATCCCAACACCGTACGGTCCAGTCAGCTCCTCCGCTGAGTAGCAGCGACGATTCTGCGCTGAATGCAAGGCTATATATAGAAGCAGTGTGCCCCATCATCCTCTTTATACGTTTTCCAGATCCTAGATCCCAAAGATTGATAGCTAAATCCTCCCCTGTGGATGCAGTATTGGTTGCGATAGTAAAATGAAAGAGAAAGAACGAGAACACACCGGCACTAGCAAGATAGCGTCCGTCTGGGCTGAGCGCAAGTGTGGAAACAGCCCCTTGGTGACCGAGAAAAACTCGCACACATGACCCCCGTTGAACATCCCATAAACGAGCTGACCAATCGCTAGAACCGGTGGCTAGGTACAAGGAATTTGGGTGGAAGCGGACACACTAAGACTCTTTATCGGTGAATTTCATCGCGAACCCATGAAGAAATACGCACGTCAACGTCGCCCAAGTGTCCGGCATAAATTCTCAGGCATGTGGTTCGGTCCGTGGACCACAATCTTGCTGTACGATCTCGACTTGCAGTCGCAAAGTACATTCCTAGAGGACTCCATTTCACATCCCACACCGGGTTTTCATGACCACGGAACGCGACAAGATCCGTCATAGTATCCATGGACCAAAGTCTGCTGGTGCCATCCGCAGAGGCAGAAAGCAGATATTTTGGTGGCGCAGCCGAACCACTTACAGGATCGAAATCGACCGAGTATACAGGGCCACTGTGTCCAATAAGCTTCCGTGAAGAGCTCCCTTTCTTGTCTTTGATTTTCCGCAGTGAAGCAGCTGTGACGGCCGCCATTAGTCAAGAATATATGTGAAGACGACGAAACTGACCGTCCCGAATGGAAGTGGCCGAAAAATCGCTGCGCATCCCTCGAAGCTTCTCGCCCTTCAAACTCCATAACTTGATATAACTTTCCGAGAAACCGACGGCCATGAGCGAAGTATCTTGAGAAAATGTACAACATGGAGCACTAGATATCATGAAGAGAATATCTCAACAACAGTGATGAAGACTTACCCTTCAAAGACATCATGCAAGGTATACGCACAGATGCTTGGTAAAGCTCGAGCACGGATAGTGCTGGCCTGAGAAGAGGAAGGATCGAGACCGTTCAATACAGATGGCTCGAGCCTTATCCGCTTCCTGGCGTCACGAATGGCGCTGACTTCGCGTTCAACATCAACAGTTTTGAAATTGGGTGGCAGAGGCAACATGTCAGTTTCTGTTGGAGCGACCATACCCGGAAGAGTTTGATGTCGTCCTAACAAGACATCATACTGTGTTGTAGGAACGCCTTCTAGCATTGCTTTTTCGCGAACGACACGTTCAGTTTCAGTTTTCATTTCTTCAGACATGGGAATCGAGCCAAGTTTAAGATCGCCTTTCGAGAGATTGAAAGCTTGAGGATTATACATTTTAGACGTGTTGCCGTTAGCATTGGGAATCAAGGAAGACGTTAAGCCCGTGGATTCCTCCCAAGTACTGGATGGTAGAGAAGAAGAGCTGGAAGATGTTACTATGTTTCAGGTTAATTTTGTGCTAAAAAAAAAGGTATAATAGAGAGGGCATTACCGTCAAAGCGAAGATGATTATTAACGACCTGCATCACTGCTACACGACCTCGTTTTCCTTTGTCTCCATAAAGTCCATGACCCGCACCCATCGCCTCACCGCCGATGCCTTCAGTTAACCAGCCTAATAAGAGTCCGAAGCCGGATCGACTTATGCGAATAAAATACTTTTCGTTCCGGAAACGTTGCGCAAGCTCGTCGGTTTGAACGTGGGCTGGTAAGAGAAGGGTGGAAAGATGGTAGAGGGTTGCATGGTGCGCAGCCTCGAGCTGAGGCGCGAATGTTGCGTAAAATTGGAGGGCTAGAGTGCAATTAGGAAGTAATCGGAGTGGATAAGGTTACATAAGACCTACCTGCGTCCTTCCTACCAGCCTGGATCAAATCGAGGTAGAAGTGGCAGAAGATGGGAAACAAAATAGGTCTGAATTCTGGCTGAAGGTGTCATAATGTCAAATAATGAAGGGCTGAGAGACAGAGGCTCTGCCTACCCTATACATGTCCAAGGAACCTTCTACCCATGCAACTAGTTCTCGGAAGCCTTCCGGTTTATCTGAAGGGTCTTCTGTCAGGATTTCTTCAGCACCTATGGACGATATATTTGAGATGAGAGATTGAAGGGCCGGGATGTTGGCCATTGCACCCAGCTCCGACAGGATAGTGCTGGGATCCTTGAAAGCATTTTCTGTAGATTTTGAGGGATCTCGGGTAAATACTGCTAGAGTTTTGACCAGCTCTTCCGCATTGATAGTTTCGGGTTGAGCAGACTCGATATCGGATGAAGTGGTTTCGATTTCGGTGAGAAGGGCTTTCTCTGCAGCTGAGTGACCTTTTGCTCGTAGGTAGTGTAAAACCAAGCGCCCAACGTCGGCGCCATTGGTAGCAGAGTCTTGTGTTTGACTTGGTGAAGGTGCGCTGGGCGATGCAGAAGGAGTATTAGCAGACATAGCAGCAAGACCGTCACGTGGCCGGCCTTAAATTCAGACGACGCGACCTCTTTCTGCTCAACCATGGCCTCCAGACAAGCAAGCCGGCAAGCCATAACCCTCAAAGGTTCAACTGCTCTGGTCACAGATTTCTTCAAATATGCAGTCAACACGTCCGTTCACTTTTCTAATGAGTATCTTGGCGCACTCAATTTCTACCCAGGATTCTCTTTCAGCGCGAAGTTTACCCCTCGGATGACTTTCATATGGTCAAGAAATACGGGCAGACTGTTCTTGTTACTCAGGATGTCGCTTTAGAAAATTATCTCGAAAAGTCTGTTTGTCCATTCTCGTCTGGTTCTAGATATTTACTCTTGCTTGAATTTAGGATTCTCAAGCAGGTGCAGCGTAAGTCTCCGCCCCCCCCCCTCTCGCTATACCGCAAAGCCCCGAATCCTTCTCACTTTTCTTGGAAGAGTGGATCCTAAGTGGCTCGGTGACACAACTGGTCCTCGCCATCATCTCAAAGGATTCTCGAACACCTCTAGAGCGATGGGTCTTTGATATCAAGCTGGTGGAGCCTCCTGCAGACTCGAATCAAGCGTAAGCTTTTTCCCTTGCATTGTATTGGTGTTCTAGCTGATATTTGCGCAATTAACAGGTCAGCTCCGAAGCCTGAGACTGAGATACAATCTGAAATTCGAGCGATTCTAAAACAAATCATATCGATGGTGACATATCTCCCAGTGATCAACGAGCCCACTGTATTCAACATTCTGGCCTATACATCTGAATCGGCAGATGTGCCAGCGGGGGAATGGGTTGACACTGATCCCTTGGCAATTGAGGCGTCTAAGAGTCAACAGGTGAAAATGAGGAGTTTCAGCACGGATGTGCACCGAATCGAGGCAATGGTTGCGTATCGGTATGATGAAGACGGGGCATGAAGGATAGCATTCAGGGACTTAGCATACAAATGTCGATAAAAAGCACAGCGAATACCGAGCGAGTGGAATTGTGAGCACGTGACTGTCTGATTGCTGCTATGGCACTGGCCGCTGATTTGGGCCATCAATTTTCCGTTTTCCTTTATTTACCCTCGCCCGCTCTCCTTGATTTTGAACGCTGTCTGGCTACGCTCCTTTCCTTTCTTCTTTCATCTGCTTCTACTTCTTTTATCTTATCCTGCTACTGTCGCGGTTGACCCGGACCTCGCTCTTTTCTTCATCGCTCGCAACGATCCACAATGGGTGAAAACTGGTTTCAGAGAGAATTCCTCAACGGTAGAAGACTTGCCTTCAATGTCATCTTCTACGGTCTACACTTCTTCTTCTTTGGATATGGATGGCACAGTCAGGTCCGTATAATCTCTTGTTCTCAACAGCCCCGCTCAATTCATCTCCCAACAGGCAACCAACACCAAGCTCGCAGCGCTGAATGCCTTGACTTTCTCTGTCTGGACATCTCGTGGCGCGGGACTCGTTCTTGCCTTTGACGGAGGACTGATCCTCATCCCGATGCTCCGAAATATTATTCGTGTCGTACGACCCAGGATCCAGTGGTTGTTCCCTGCCGACGAAAATATCTGGTTCCATCGTCAAGTGGCATACTCGATGGCATTTTGGGCAATGGTCCACACTACCGCCCACTATGTCAACTTTTTTAATGTCGAGCGTACCCGTAAGTTTGGAGTATCTCTTTCCTATCTTCAGACTCACACCCTACACGCAGAGGTCCGAAAGCAAATTGCTCTCCAAATTCACTATACTCAGGCTGGAGGAATCTCTGGTCACTTTATGCTTTTAATCATGGTGCTGATGTACGCCACCGCCCATAACAAAATTCGACAACAATGTTTTGAGGCTTTCTGGTACACTCACCACCTGGCGTTCTTCTTTATGATCGGCCTCTATGCTCATGCCACTGGGTGTTTCGTTCGTAACTCGGTTGACCCGGACTATATCTACGCCTTCCCTTTCTACTCGACCGAGCATTGTCTTGGTTACGAGAGTTGGAGATTCATTATCTGGCCCGGAATTGCATACTTCGCCGAACGCGTCTACCGTGAATTCCGTGCCCGCAGAGCCACTCGGCTTTCCAAGGTCCTTGTCCATCCTAGTGGTAGGCTCTTCCCCCCGTCGTGTCGGGTCTTTCAATTAATCAACTGTCTCATTCAGGCGCTATGGAATTGCGAATTGTCAAGCCAAGTTTCAAGTACGTGGCAGGTCAATGGCTGTTCATTCAAGTTCCAGAGATCTCAAGTTTCCAATGGCACCCAGTGAGAGAGACAGCTGTACATCTTTTGTGATCAACTACCGAGATTGATACCCCCTTCATTTAGTTCACCATCACGTCTGCTCCGGAAGATCCATATGTGTCAATCCATATACGGCAAGTCGGTGATTTCACCCGGGCTCTCGGAGATCGTCTCGGTGCTGGACCTTCTGTCGTAGCTGCCATGACACAGGCAGCGATGAAAGGTACCGAGAAAGACGAAAAAAGCGGAATGAATCGTGGTGACTTTGTCGAAATCGACTCTCACAATGTCACTTTGCCTTCAATCCGTATTGATGGCCCCTATGGCGCGCCAACTGAAGACGTTTTCCGTTCTGAAGTTGCTGTCCTGATTGGTGCCGGTATTGGTAAGTCACCATGCACTGGTTGGGTTACATGGCCGTGAACAACCGTTATCACAGGTGTCACTCCCTTTGCGTCTATTCTCAAGCACATTTGGTACCGTCAAAAGAGAGGTAACCTCGGCAGTCTTCGTCGCGTCGAATTTTTCTGGGTTTGCCGTGATGCTCCGTCCTTCGGTTGGTTCCAAAGTCTTCTCCAGGAAGTTGAAGCTGCTCAAGCTGACCGTAAGTCATCTCGACCATGTTATTATCATTTGTCGTTGACTGGGCTATCAGCGAACTTCTTGAGGATCAATATTTATCTCACCCAGAAGATTAATGAAGACATGCTTTGGAATATTGCCGTCAACGATGCGGGTGCCGAATATGATCCTCTCACTCTTCTCCGAACGCGTACTATGTTTGGCCGACCAGACTGGATGACTATCTACGGTCAAATGAGACAAGCCATCGAGACCGGTCAATACATCCCCGGCAGCAAGTCGCAGCTGAAGACCAAAGTTGGCGTACGTAGTGTTTCCGATTTGTCTCTATAGCTCTCCATGCTTATAGGACTGTAGACATTCTTCTGTGGTCCATCTGTTCTTGCCAAGGCTATCAGAGATGCCACTGTCCATCACACTTCTGCGAACGTGGAATTCAACTTTGCTAAGGTGAGTTACTACAAACCCCACCTTTCTAGCTCGTCCTATTCAATTATGATATACAGGAACACTTTTAAAATAAAGGAACCTTTGCCTTTCTACGAATCTATATATTATATGATCTTTCAGAGCTCTGTACGATTTTTGAGTGTTGGAATTGAATTCCTAATAAACTCTTCATTTTCTGTACACAGATAAAAGTGTGCTAAGTATTGGTATTATAGTCTGAGGTTAAGATAAATTACGCGAGCGTATAAATGTACTATGGACCAAGCAGTCATAATCCGCCGTGGCCGCTCACTTCTTCCAGGTGTCTTCCCTACAGCTACGTCGCATGTCTTGATTCCCGGACTGTCGATCGCGAGCGTTTCACCTGCTGTTCCGCAACCATCCTTATGGACTTTTTCGGTTTGAGCCCGTCCCCCATTTGTGTTTGCTGAGCTAGAGTACATTCCCTTGTTTGTTGAGTTAAAGGAGGACATAACACTTGATCTACTATGGGCTTGTCAATGTCGTGGTTCGAAAAGTATTGCTGCAGATCCTCGTAGATTTCCCCCACAAAGGGCCTTTCCCACGCAGATTGTCGTTTCTTGGTATTTTCGGATAGATTTTGCCTCTCGGGCCTGTTTGTGCTATAATCGCCATCACCCAAGTGCAACGGAGGTAGTCCGATAGTAGAGGAGGCGTATTTAGGACGAGCAGTGAAATTGCTGCTCGTCTGTGTGCGCAGTACGGGAGTAGAAGGGACACGCCTGGGAGTACGACTGTTTATCGACAATGCCTTCATTGACCTTTCGCCGAAATCAGGTAGAGGAGGTGGATGGTAAACGAATGGCTGTCGATTTGTGCTGGATGCAAATTCTTCTTCTGGATCGGGATCGGGATTAGTGATATGTAATGACCGTTTTCGACGGCCAGTCAATATCCTGCTTGAGCTCGCTGTGCTTGGAGAGGAAATACTGTCGGAATAGGATTGAGGTTGTCGACTGCTCGACTGTTGCGTGGGAGGCGAAAGAGGAGTGATGTATATGATTGGCGGTCCTGACGAAACCAAGGATGTGGGGAGGGAATGCGATGGAGGATTATTATCGGAAAGAGGCCGGGGCGGGTTAATATGCGATATGGATGGAGATAGTGTATTCGGTAATGGCGGCAAGTTCTTGCTTGATTTGGGAGGACGGATAGTTCGTGCCAGAGTAGAGAATGACTTATTCCTTCGAATAGTTGGCTCCAGCTCACGACTTTCCTCCGGGCCTTCGATATCAGCTTGGCGGAACGTCCAGCCAGGCGACATAACTAGATATGAATGCAATCTTAATGTGGCAGCTGATGGTCGGTTTTTTGGGTCCCTGAATAATTACTGAATCATTGGATCTCTTGGAACACATGACAATGAGGCATACCTGGCGAAGGCCTTATCTCTAAAATCCATCGCCTCGTCACTGAGCAGCATTTCAGGCGGGATCGGTGGTGGAAGCTTTTGAGTGTAGAGCTGAAAGCAACAGGTCAATGAAGTGGCATAACTGACGGGCTGTGAGAGTACCTTGATGAGCACCCCGTACATATTCTCACCATGCCACGGTCTCTTACCCGTCCACATCTCAAGAACGACGCAACCGATGCTCCATATGTCTACCTTCGCATCGTACCCATCTGTTGCTTTGGGACTGACGGCCTCGGGAGCCATCCAGTATGCTGTACCTCGCATCTGCGTAAAAGCGCGGCCGTCCACTTCGGCCTGTTTCGAAATTCCGAAATCCGAAATCTTGCATACGCCCGACTTTTCTACTAGGATGTTATCGGCTTTGATATCCTATTCAGTGTCGATAAAGTCATCAGCTGTGTTTCGACCATCGGTATATAAGCTCACCCGATGTATGATCCCTTTCGAATGCAAATAAGAGAGCCCGTCGAGCATTTGGCGAGTAAAAGCTTTCGTAACTTCTTCGTCAAATTTTCCATGGGCTTTCAAGCAGCTTCCGATGGTGCCACCCCCAACATATTCCATAAAACTACGCCTTTGCATGAGTCGAACTCATATCGAAGGATAAGGGACCAACGTACAAACTCAAATGATCAACACCTTCTTCAAATCCCAAGAACTGCACAATGTTTGGATGATCCAGGTCCCGTAGGGTAAATGTCTCGAATTTGAGGGCTTCTATACTCTCTCGTTCTTTTGGAGAGGGATGGGATGGAAGGTCAACTTGTTTCACAGCTATTATTTCACCCGTGGTCAAGTTGAGTGCCCAATATACACGCCCATAGCTCCCCTGGCCTATCAGGTCTCCACGTATCCATTGAAATGGGGCTAAACGAAAGGATTTGGTTCATACCATGGGCTATCATGAACACGATTACATACGTTCCCTACTAGGAGACGGAGAGCTACGCGGCTTAACAACGTTCACATTATTGCTAGGTCGTAAATTTGTCGGTGCCGAGCGCGCTTGATCTACGGACAACATTGTAGCAGTTCGTGAGGTATCATTGTACGGAGATTGGTGAATAGTAGAGGTTGGAACACTGGTTTCATCCGGGCGCACTGCCCAAATGCCATTTGTTTGTATGGTTGAAGTAGAGGTTGAAGAAGAGGTGGAAGAGCGTGAATGTCTGTTCCCCACCATCGCGCTGGACGATGAGTAGGATGAAGATCGATTGAAGCGTGGACTCTAAGAGGTAGACAGGATGCGTGATTGAGATTGACATGTTCTTCTGATAATTATAGTGTTCGTTGCTAGTTGGCACTGCCAGAATCAGACAATCACGGCTTTGGGTGTTCTCCTTGAGCTTAGTAATACTTGGCCGGCGAAATGCACTGGTTATGAGCGTTAACGATTTCATTATGTACACAGCAACGATGCGAATAAGAAGGATGATGTAGTACTATCCAACAGAATTCAAGTTCATGTACACGAGACGGGGAGACACTCACTTGACTACGAACGGCTTAATCAATAATTATGGGGTTGGCTGGATTACCCCCGTCCAGCTCAGTTGCAGAAGCGTCAAAGAGTCCATTCGTTCTCGGAAGGGGAGAAATTGCGCAAAATTCTTCATAGGATATCTGGATGATATCGGGATCATCCCTGCTTCTGTTATCATTTAGAGCGCTATTTTCCTCATCGCTATCAATAGTTAGGTCGATCGTCGGTCGAAATTGCACTGGAGTTGATTTTGAAAGGCGTCCTCTCAATTTCTTTTTGCCAGCAGGGGAAGGGAATAGGCGTCTTGATATGACGGCTAGATTATTCATACTTCAGATAACGGAACTAGGTTAAATGAACTGGCAAGTGAAGCTTACGACTATTGTGATTGATCGAGCGAAGTCTAATAGAGGCTAAAAGTGGTCTTGGTTTGGCGGATTTACCCTTTGAGGGGAGTGCTCTTGGAAACGTTTGCAAGCTTTCAAAGAGAGAGTGAGGCGTCTACCGTACCGACATGTCTCCGCAGTAAGAATCAAAAGCTGCATGTAGTATGTTCGAAACCAGCGATTGAGCCTCTTGAGACTTTCTCTGTGAGCGGCCCCGATGATGCTTTCAAAAGCGTCCCCCATAGATTTCGTGCTGATTTGATTGTTGCAAAAGCCCAGTCTATTCATCAGCCGAGCAAAGGTCGAATTCGCCGTCAGCTACAAATCGATTAGATGGGTTACATTCAACAGCCAGCACCCACTGCACTGCGTGCTACCTATAGTATAGACTAGATGAGGAAAGGGAGTCAGATTTAGGGGAAAAAAGTCTCTCAACTGTATAGATAAACGGAGAACCTTCTGGAAGTATCCGATATAGATTCTCAGAAATTGTAGCAGCCATATAGGAATCGCCAATGAATTCCTGACGTTCGTGTGAGCTGGAATGAGTGGCTAGAGTATAAAGTTTAGTAGATACCAGGCGTTCGCGCTCATCATTGCTATCGGTAATGGTATCCCATGAGCTTCTGGATAGAATGGGCAGCTGGAAGGTAAAATCTGGACTATCTATCAGTCTGAATACCTTGTTCTGAACGAAACGCAATGGCTGCGAAAAGGGGGCCATGACCAGGTAACGTGACCGAGCAAAAATTCGAACCGCGTCCTCCGCCACCAGGATGGCCTCCTCCTCATCTCAAAAGCTGCCTGTTCTCGAAAAGTCGCCGCCGGTCGACCTTTTAGCGCTGCAGAACGCCAGCAAAGTTCTTGAGGACCAGTTTACAAAAGACTCGCAAGCAATACCTGACGTCGGCGACACACTCCGTGAGCTTCATTCCTCGAATGCACAAAGCTACTTTTTTAATTCTCGCTGTAGCTTCTGGCCAATGTTCATCCTCGTACAGCATATTCCCTGACGATGTTCGAGTTCCATTTCAGAAACGAAAACTCATTGGCATTCCGGAGGCCTTATTTCAATATTACAACAGTATGACCTGTCTGTATTATTTTCGTTTAAACCTTCAATTCTCCATTGCAGGTACTAGCATCAACTCACACATGGGTCTCATACCGGAAATCGAGAGGGTCTGGGTATCTATCGACCATAAGCTTTTCCTTTGGGACTATAATGACAGGCGAGTCGCTCCCCTCCAGCTATACGGCATCACATGTTCTCATATCCCTGTGTAGCCAAGAAATAAGCTCTTTCGAAGATCAAACCTACGTGATCACTCACGTTGGTCTCGTCAAACCCAAAAAAGGGCTCTTTATCGAGGAAATATCACATATCCTGGTCATTTGTACTCCTGTTTCCGTTTCCCTCATAGCGCTCTCTTTCTCTGCTGTGGCTGGATCATCCACGCGACTCCGGAAAGAAGTTAAACTGTATGCAACAGACTTGACCATCCCTACAGAAGTGGAAATGACTTCTGTTGTTGGCACTGTAGACGGACGAATCTTTATGTGCGGATCACAGGATGGTAACTTGTACGAGTTACACTATCAAGAAAACGAAGGATGGTTCGGTAAACGAATTCAACTTGTAAATCATTCTGTAGGCGGAATGTCAAGTTTTCTTCCTCGATTTACTTCGGGTCAGGCAGAAGGTGCGCCTCCCTATCATTACCAATGAGCAGAAACTAAGGATTATGCAGATCGTATTGTTTCGGTGATTGCGGATCCCGAGCGAGATTGTTTCTACACATTAACAGAAAAGAATGTAATCTCCATTTACAAACCTACTACGGACAGGTCTGTGCAGCATATTCAAACATTGTCGAATCTCTACAAGGCTGCGCAAGACAAATGCCCGGGTTCACCGGCAATAAATCCCCAGGCTTTCCAAATTATCTCTTTGCATCCCGTCACGCTTATAGAATCGCGTTCGGGCATACAGTTGATCGCCTTCACTGCCAACGGAGTTCGACTGTATTTTTCTCCCGGATTCGGTTACGCTGGATCCATGCAGAGTCTAGGATCCCGTACCTTGCAGCTTTCTCATGTGAGACTCCCTCCGTCTAACCTCATCCACCCTGATGAGCAAGAAAACCCTCACCGACCGTCAGCTTCAATAAATGCCTTTGGGTCAAATCAAAATCAACCTTCACGACAGTCACGCCCTTACATTGTTTCAGTAATCGACAATTACTGCTATGTTGATGGCCTCACTGTGGCTACTCAGCCAGGCGACGTTGACACCGTAGACTACCTGTTATGCATGTCTCCGGATCTCACCCGTATCGGGTCCTTGGAGCAGCTAAACCTTCAACAACCTCCCCCTCAGCCCAATTACACTCTCTATGGAGGGCAGAATGTACCTAGTCGCCCCACATTAACTGAATATGCAACACTACTCTCAATACCTGGACGAACCTGGGCCATGGCAGTGGTCCCACACCAACCTCTAGCAGCAGAGGCGGGAGGCGTCAGTGTAGTAAACGAACTTGCTACGCAATTCAGCGAGGCTCCTCGTCAATTCATGATTCTCACAAATGTCGGCCTTACATTTCTAGTGAAACGGCGGGCTGTTGATTACATGAAAGCTGTAATGGAGGAACTCCAGTCAGAGGGAAATGTTCAGCCCATTATAGAGTTCCGCGACAGGTGCGTGGACTGGACATCAGCCTGAAATTTACTGACATGTTTTGGCTTTAGCTTTGGACGGAATCAGACTTGCGCGATGCTCCTTGCCCTCGCAAGCGGAAATAGCTTTTTGGAAGGAATCGATAATACTATTAACCCTGATCTCGCGGCCACGGCAAAACAGGCTTTCTATGACTTTGGTGAAAAACCAATCTGGTCTGAAAGGATGGTATACGGAAAAAGTAGTCTTCCTTATCCAAATTCGCTTTCAGCTATATATCTGACTAGCCCTTCGTAGCTGAAAATCAAGGCACGGCGATATTCAGTGGAAGAAGGGAGGGCTTGGCGTTGTACTTGGCTCGACTTGTGAGACCGATCTGGAAGACGAGGTTGGTTGTTGCAGGGTGGGTCCTTACTTTTTCTTGACATTTTCTTCAATGGGCTAATTCTGCCCAGCCTGCAACCTGCGGTGAAGGAAGACCGTTTGACGATCATTCAACGAAATCTGAGCAGGTTGAAAGATCTGCTGGATAAGAACCCTCATTTGTTCCATTCCTCGCCAGGCGATTCTGCGGTTTCTCGCGGGACTGCTGTAGAGCAGGAGGCTTGGAAGGTACCTCATTGTCTGTTCTTTTTCTTTACCGTACTCATTCTTGCCAGGCAGAACAAGCCTCCATAGCGCAGCTTCTCTCTCTACTGACCAGGACCGTCGAAGCACTCTCTTTCGTTCTCTTACTGAGCGACTATCAGTTCGGGGAAATTATGGCAAAGTAAGGGCCTGTTGCCCGTTCTATATCGGTACTGATGTCATAAAGATGTGACGCTGAAATCCAGAAACTGATCTCGTTGCTGACTTTCGAGGATCTAATCACAACTCAGAATGGCCTCACGGTGTCAAGGGCAATAGTGAACGTCATTATTGATCAACAAATAGGTCAACAAATAAGTGTGCGTTTTCAAGCGTCTCATTCTACTCTCGAACCGACCTTTCCTGGTTCAGGTGGACACAATCAGTGAAATTCTGCAAAATCGATGTGGATCGTTCTGCAGTACTGACGATGTCATGCTGTACAAGGTAAGATTTCCTCAACGTTGTACACGCTCCGGTTGCTGATCTTGAAGCTGTAAGGCTAAAGAAAATATCCGAAAGGCCGTGGAGACATCCCATACCAGTGATAAACAAACCTGGTTATCCGAATCTCTTAGGTGTGCTGTTTGGCCTATCCAACGTCGACATCCCAATGATCTTGTACCTAGGCTATATATCAAGGGCGCTCGCATCCTTGACCTCGAAAAATTAAGGGAAATATGCGGTGATTTCCAGCTACTTAGCTATGCCAAGGGTAAGTACAGTCGTTCCTCTCGTTCCGCCCTGTGTCATATATTGTACAGGTGCCGTTGAACTACCACTCGTCTGTGCACGAGTTTTTGACCGCGATAATATGGGACTGGATTATTGGAGGGAAAATTCGAGCTCGGATGGCCCTTCACGACTAGCGTTCGAACGCAGGAGACAATGTTACGAGCTTATTCTGGACTCTTTGTCAACATTCGAGTGTCAGATAGAGGTTCCGAGCTCTGCAAAAATTTCACTTTCTCTCGAAGAGATGGAGTCAATCAAGACCCACGCGTATGAACTGTGCTTTTCGAGCGATGATGAGATGTTCCATTCTGTGTTGTATGACTGGCTTATAGATCGACAGCTAGCGGATGATCTCTTAGAAGTGAGTTCGTTCTCTCTCTCGTAGTGATGACATGGCTCACACGGATTAGTTACGCCCCCCTTATTTGGAAGCGCATCTTCGGCGCGAACCAGTATCTGCCGACAAATATCAACTCCTTTGGCAATTCTACGTCAAAGACGGGCAGCCTCTACGAGCTGCTGAAGTTCTTCTCGCCTTGGCTGAATCAACTGAGTACGTCAGGCATTACTGTGTATACCCACTTACTTAAACAATAGTCCCAGGTTCCAGCTACCGCTCGATAGGAGAATGGAATACCTTACACGTGCGGTAGGTAATGCCAAATCACACCCCGTGTCAGCCGGTGGGAGGCACGAAACTGCAATTGCTTTCTTGACGGATCTAGAAGAAAAGTTGGAAGTAGCGCGCGTTCAATTGGAAATATACTCTACATTGTCACCACATGCCAACGACGCCCCAGAAGTTGATTCAAAAGTCAACGCTCTGACTGAGCGATTGTACACCATGTCGGAGGTAGACACGAATTTCTCTTCCGACCCTTGAATATTCATTGTTGATTTTGTCGACAGCTGTACCAAGACTTTGCTGTTCCGTTCAATCTACCCATCTTGAAGCTTATTTGCTTGCATGTTGCCGAGCATCAAGACGAAGTTATGATCCGACAAATATGGCATCAACTATTTGACCAAGGTACCATACCCACAAAAGAAAGTTGAAGACAATAGGCTGATATCTCTTCATTTGTAGTTGTGGAAGACGAGTTGGATTATCTAGCACAAGCAGAGCAACTTTCGTCAAAGATCATAAAGCTCGGCAAACGATTTTTCCCGTCTGTTTTTGCCTTTCCCCTTCGTTAGTCTTAGCCAGTGAACGACAGGAGCTACTGACTGATACAGGAAATCCAGAGTTGGTGGCCGATTTACTGGTTCGATTTTCGCTGGCGCGGAAAGAGGTATTACCCTCGGGTTGGGCTTCAAAAGTACTGGCTGAAGCTGGTGTACCATATACTGAAATATGGGATGCTTTCCATGAGATGTACGAATCACATGTAAGTGATGAACGTTGGATAACCACCTGCAATTGAACTTCGAAATACAGATCCCTCCATTCCATGAGCAGGCTAATGTTCAGGCCATCTCATCTGACATTGCCGTCTTATTGAGCGACTGGTTAGAGGAAGCTAAACGACCCATGTCATCCGTGGGTCGTGGTGAATTCCCTGTTAGCAGAATAGATTCTGCGATAGATCAGTACATTGCTGAACTGAATGTTGATCGAGTTGAGACCAAGGCAAGATATGAGGCAGTGAAACGGCAACTCAGGCGGAACTGGTAGTCATTTTTTTAGGGTAGATATTTGGCTGTTGTACATTTAGAGAATAATATATTACAAGCACGCTTGTCCCATTCAATTCACTTCTAATATTGCGTCTTCAACCCGAAGCAGGATTCTCTTGGTAACGGATTGGGTGAATTGATACACAGCATAGAGTGCCCTGGAACAAGTTGGATGATCAACATGGATGCGCACAGGACCTCGCGAGAAGAGCACCTAGCTGCTCCAACGACAATCAGAATGGCAATGATGAGCGCCGATATGTCCCTGTCATTGTTGCGTCTCCTCGCTCGGAATCTTGCAAGCCAGTGCAACGGCCCAATGAGCGGCAATGACACCAGCATATGGATTAGGGAGGAGGCGCCTAACGGTCTCCGTCAGCTGTAAAAAGCATTTGCAGGAATGTGCTAAAAGCTCACCTATTAGAGGTAGCCCAATTACGAAACGCTGAATGAAACGCGCGAGAAATCCAGGAGTTGTCTGCGATGCGTCCGCAGAATGTTCCCTGGAGAGCAGGGGTTCTGATTGAAAGATACCTTCTTCGTCCTGGAGAATGCCCAAAGATGCTCTGACAAGGTCATGAAGCACCTCAGTAGGATCGTAGAACCAATAAGATGAGGAAGAGATATAGAAGGAAGAGCTCGAAGGACCTGAGAAGTACGAATAAGTGTAAGTGGTGACATAGGATGAGATGATGGAAAGCAGGGTAAAGAGAAATCCTGAAATGCATGCTATGATGACTTTGGAGACTTTAGCCTGGGGCTAGCAGCAGAGAAGGATAGCACACACCAGGATTCGAAGCTATGTTAACAATGCGCGTTCTCGCCAGCCGGTAGTCATACCCGCATTGACCACACTTGTAAAATGCAGACCGATTCTGAGAGCTGTTCCGCCATCTTTGAAGACAGTGTACGTGAACGTACTGAATACGAGAATGAGCAAATGTCGTTTTACACAAAATACTGACGAGGACGTACTTGCATACTTCCCTTACATAGACAGGGTCTGATGAATTTTGAGTCTGGTTCTGCATCAGCGCCCTCGAAACAAATCCGACATTGTTTCTGGTTGTCGCTCTCGTCAGCGTGGTCCATAGGGAGCAGATACGATATGGGTGGGTGCAAGTCGCGGCGCTCCGGGCCGAAACGCCTTTCTGTTCTCGCTCATGGCTAGCAGCAGCGCAGAGGACAGCAATCGTATTCGGCTAGTTGGTGCCCTTGCTGGGATGGGGAGTGGTATGTCAAGGCAAATTCTGGCTGTTTCAATATTAGAGCTTAATTCTCAAAAGGTTTAACCAAGGTAAAATCCGTTCAAATCTGGTTTGGCTGTTCTTTTTTTTTTTGGCCTCATCCACACCTAGGTTACAGTGGGTCACGGGTAGGCTAAAAAAAGTCGCTTGCAGGCAGGTCTTTGTATATCCTTCGAAATACCGGAATCTGTGCTCACCGCAGTAATAGCTTCAACCAACTGAAAGGCATCAGCTTCGACACAATCAAAACTCGCCTGCAATGTTCACCTGGGGCGTATCGTGGAGCCTTTGATGCCCTTTTTACCATCGTCCGGAAGGAAGTGAGCTTTGATCTCTTGGATTATGCTGCCAGTCGACCAGTGTTAACTCGTTCGTCAAGGGTCCCCTCGCCTTATACAAGGGCGCGACGCCTCCAGCTGTGGGATGGGCAGCAATTGATGCCGTCCTCATGGGGTCGCTGCATAATTATCGACTCTTTCTTATTCGAAATGGTCTGACTGAGCCTAATCCTGGCTCTGGCTCTGGTATTCCTCGGCTGACAATGTTCGGACATGGTCTCGCAGGTTTTGCTGCAGGTGGCGGAACCGTCTTCTTATATCTCACATTTCGACCGACTATCATTCTTTTCTTCCAGGCATCACAAGGTATCGCTGTCTTGTGTTTGTATCAAGCTCATGCGCTCAGTCAACTTCAATGGATTAGTGCTCTAGTTGCAACACCGATTGAACATGTAAAGGGTACTTTTTTGCATGTTTGTATCTCGCCCAATCCATTTAGATTTTCTTTCAGTGAAACTACAGCTTCAATCACAGAGGTCTATTGCCGATCGTCAATTCAAAGGATCCATAGACTGCATTCGTCAAATCTGGCGCGTGCAAGGTGTATCACTGCGCTCTTTTGCTCTATTCATACACTGATGAACTGCTTTCGCAAAGGGCCCATGGGGCTTTATTCCGGTTTTACGGGAAGTGTCTTCTTCCGAGGTAATTTTTTCTTCATGTTTCTGTCTTTCGAGGTGAGTAAGAATTATCATTTGAGACTCCGGAAATAAAACTCGGGCAGGGCCTCATGAGGGCATTCTCAAGCTTGAAAGGAACGCCGTACGAGGTTGAACTATGCCATCCAAGTTTATAATACACAGGCTGATTTTCCTACGCACAGATGGGCACTGGTACAGCTACCTTTCTGTCCGGCGGGCTAGGTTAGTTCATGATCGCTCTAGCTGAATGGCCATAACTGAAAGGTTTTATACAGGTTCATTTGTCTTTTGGGCTTGCGCCATACCAGCCGACAATATTAAAAAGTGCGCCGTTTGAAAAAAAAAAAATTTTCTTCTTTTTTTTCCCTCATCCAACCCCGGCCTAATTAGTCGAATGATGTCTCATCCACATCCGTTGCCATATTCACTCGAAACCGCAAGTGTTGGACTCCGCCCTTCTCTAGTAGGTACGGCAAAGACGATATTTTCACAGCATGGATGGCGGGGCTTCTTCCGTGGTTTAGGCCCAAGCTTTGTTCGTGCCTTTCCTGTGAATGCGGCAGCCATTTTTGTCTATGAAGGGATTTTGAGAGGTCTTGGTGCGGAAAAGGTTAGCAGTGGAAAATGTTTTATCTTAGCGCTCTAGTCTTGACTGCTCGCTTCCCCCCTTGGCAGACTCGACAATAGAAAAGTATATTATCCACCGTCGATCTAGCTGCCAATCGATCTGAATTTTGTAAAGTATAACGTACGCTAATTATTGTATATCACTAGAGCAGAATTAGTAGGTTATGGTACAAGTATGAATAGAGAAGGGCGAAAAATCTAGAGATAACAACGAGAGAAGGTGCTCGGTGGTAAAGTACAAGGCCATGAACCAGAGCTAATGCTATTTTCCCAGTCTTTGCTATCTGAACGATAGAGATCTAGTGCGGCGCGGGCATTTTCGAGCTAAGGTTATGGTATGAGTGAAATATGGTCGGATTTGCGGAGTTTGTTCGTTTCACGTACAGGGTTCTGTTCGCTTTCTTGACATCGACGGCACATGAGCTGCCACGAAAGGGTTTGGAGACCAACGATATGGTTTGGAGACCGGAGCGCGTTCTTGAAAGGCTATAGGAGACAAGAAGGGTGAGCAAAGGGTTGGGAGGGCAGGGCCCGGTGGTATACCTGATACAGAGCGACATCTCTGGTGTCTACGGCGGGATGAGGAACACCCAACACTACATACTATAAGGCACTGGCGGAAATCAAAAGCGTGTGAGGCTCACCAGAAAGGTCATTCCAGATACAGTGGCTGCAGTCAAGATTAGTTTGGGAACGTGTTGGTTGGAATAAGAAGGCTAACCCGACTAGAATATGACCCTTTATAAGGGATGCAACATATTGCTGAATGTCAGTAAAGCGCTGAGCGTTTTCTATAGAGAATCTGTGATTATCAAATAACAAGCTGGATGAGAAAGGGAATGCACTGAGGTGTGTGGGCTCTATGCCGGTGGTTGCCGTGCGGTAATCGGTGATCTGCCGATGATTGATAATCATATCATCAACACAAGACAATCCTCACTTTCATCGTTGGAGCAACATATGCATCGAGCACAGTGTTTCCTCGAACATCGACAATCGCGATTCGACTGTAGATATTTAATTATTATTATTATTATCATTATTCAGAGCATACACACCACAGCATGGAGGTGGTGCCTCCTGGACCGACACCAACGTTGATGCAGGAGATTGCGTAGATCTTGCGTGCCATTTGGATGATGGGGGGGGAGGTTGAGGAAAGGGCAGGGTTCGACTGGCGACGTTTTTAAAACCATTCGCGAGTCTGACAGCGGAGTCCCCCGCCGGTGGGTTCGCCCGCATGAATCGCACAAAAGAAGTTGAATTTTTTTTTTGCAGATCCCAAAGGTCCCGCCTCAGATCACGATTTCAACGGGCTCTCTCTGACGTGCGACGTCGACGCGAATGCAAGCACGTGACCGTGAGGAAACGAAATTCTTATGTTATTCTCCTCCGCCTAATTAATCTATACCGTCTCCGTAATCTTATCTCCAGCGCCCACAATGCCCCTACCCCTCTGAATATCCGTTTGAACCGAGGTCGGCGTAAGATCCGCTGCTCGTCAGAACCATTCTGTTTCGCTGTCACAGACAGCATCTCTCGGGTTATGTCCAAACGCCCTTGTTTCAATCCCAGAGACGCGATCCGTAACCGAACTTTGCCATCTTCAATGTCCGCACCCCATCTACGCTTGAACGAGCCAAGGCATCCGGAAGCTAGCGCGCCGCAGCGTATCGCTCCACGCAAGCTCCCGAGCAAAAGATACAGTGTTGTCGGTGTCGGCTTGAATGAGGAATGCAGTCCCAGCAGAGAGTTGAGGATTCTCCGGTGCTCACGAAACTTTTTACGACCTCGCGCCCGAGATCCAAACACGATGAGGACGTGGATAATTTCCAGGCATTTTAAACTGATTTCCGGTCCAATGTGCGCAGGAAGGTGCCCAAAATATGTTTGAGCCAAGCGGAGAGCATGAATATTTTGGCCCAATCGAAGCAACGCATGCACAATAGAGTGAACGACTCGGGGTCTAGCATCCGCCAACGAAAGCGTTCCGTGCTTTTCCATAACTTGCAGGTATCTCTTCGTGTACACGACCAGCGAATCTTTAGGCCCTTCCACCAACACAGCACCCTTCCGACGAAGGCTTTTCCGCTTCAGGCTCCCGAAAAATTCCAACCACAGAAAATCTGGCCAACCACTTTTGTTCATATCCTGAAGGATAGCTTCGCCTCCCCCCGGTTCGGTCAATGTCCGCCAGGCAGCATCCCACGCGCCAGTCCGTATCTGCCACCGGATGAGCAGTTTATAGGTCTCTAGATTCCGAGGGATACAGGCTCTCTCCATGCTCTCCAGGAGCCATTGGGCGCTGCCAAAGGATGCTGTCCGGATAGCCATGTTTATAAGAAAGTTGTAGGAACGCGTAGAATGCGTTTCAGGATACAGCGCATGGTAGTCTATCAGTTGCGGGAGTGTAATCGGCGGAACGCGACAGGAAAGTAGCACCAGATTTCGATACAAGACGTTTCGGCTCGTTGCTGGCGGAAGCTTGGATGGCTGAACCCATTTTCGTGCTCGCGGTCGGAAAGGATACCGAGCGACTGGCACGCCCAATTCGCCACCATCATCCCAGCATACCGGTTCTGAACAACGGCCTGGGTCGGAAAAACTGACATCTTCGTCTGTAATGCGGTCGAAATGGAAATGGTGGATGCGAGGCAGTCGAACTCCTCCAGCCGATGCTTCTCGAGAGCTATAGGGACCAGAGCTATAACAGATTGGGAGTTTGTCAAAATTGCGCCTTCAGAGTTTTGGCGAATTAAAAGGTTGTTATACCTGGACCCAGCGATTTTTTCGTCCAAGCTTGAAACAGCGGTGGAATAGAAATTGGGTTCTGCACGACGTGTCCAAGCTCGAGAAGCGGCGGATTGTAGTATAGAAATGAAGGAAAGGCTGCTCCGAGACCATCCCTTGCTCAGCATGCATGTGGCGGCTGGCAAGAGTGCAAAATTTCTCCCACACATCCCCAAACACCAACATCCCGCACAAATTTTATTCAACTCGTTCGAATTATTTGTAGCAGTATGCACGAAAAAATCGTATATTTAAATAGATGTGTAATGCAGAAATGCTTCATCAAAGGTCGTATAAAACTCCCAACAATCTAGGCTTCCATGGGGTGCTGATTATTGCGCCCCACCAGCCATCCCACACGCTCGACCCATTGGTTCCTGATCCCTCGCATGACAAGGCCAAATTGCGAATCTTTCCTTGCAAACTCGTCCAGTCGTTGAACCCAAGTCTGAACGGTCTCGCTCCCAAACATTCCTCCTTCCTCATTCACAACTGTGTCAACTCGACCCACCCATGCATTCCATTCTTCAGTCAGCCTGGATAATAGGAGCGGTTCAAGGCCACTCTGTGAAAGTTGCGGTAGCGACACTACGTGCGCAGTCAGGTTCGACAGAAAGAAAAACACTTCTGTAGGATGCGCTTTCGTCTGTGAGAACAGTGCCGATTGAAATGAGGTGGTGGTATAAGAAAAGTAGGGAAGATAGGACATGCAAGTGGAGGCAAATTCGCCGATATGGGGTCTTAAGCGGGATTGAATGTAGGAGTCACGCATGCCACTACCATTGGATGGACCTGAGACAGCAGCGAAACCAAAGGAATGGGATGAAAAGGGAGAATTATTGGAATACGGATAAGCTTCCCGAAGCTTTTTAGAAGAATCTGCCAACGCCTGCGTCGCTGTCTCTACAGTGGGACGGGGGATGAGGGGGAGAATGGCCGACTTGAGAGATGGCTGAGCCCTGATAAGTGAGGTCAAGATAGGCAGTAATGATTGTGGTGGAAGAGTGGCTACAGCATTCGAATCAGTATGAGAGGCGAACGAGGTTCATGTGTTGCAACATACCCAACAGCAACCCAATATCCACATCCTTGTCTTCTATGCCTCTTGGCTTTGAATCTCGCAGATCATCTTTGACCACCGCATCTGAAGAAGGGCTAGTGCGAAGCCTCTTTGGCGCTGCCCGCTTTGGACGCTCTGGAGTGGGGCTTCTGTCCATGATCTCATCTTGTGGATGATTTTCCGACTCTTCCGGCTCGTGTTTTCGTTTCTGGACTCTATGAGAGCTGCTGCTGCTGTTGAAAAACGATGTAGAGGCGAGCTGGTTAAAAGCTGCAGACTGGACAGATTGAAAAGGAGAAGTGTCCCAGGACTGCGAATTTGAAGCCATGGAGTTCGAAAGTCCGAAACCAAACCCAGGCGCATCTTTGGAGGAGCGAGGGTGGAAACCTATCGAGGATGAAAGGACGTTGGCCATGGATGAGGAGAGACAAAGAAGGAGGATTACCATGCCGCGTTCACCGTAGCCTGCCCAAAACTGAATGGAGTTTCTCACGTCACCCTCGTGACTAGCCACATAAAAGGCCGTCGTTTTTTCTTTCCTTCCTCATCCTCAGGTTGGTATCCTTCCCTTGCTTTCATTCGGTGACGATACCAAACGAATCGCTACTTTGAAGCTACGGCAATGAATTCTACATATACCCAAATTTCCGAGATTTCTTATTAGCTCTGGCCTGCCTTTGAGTACACAACTGACGAACCCTCTCTTACAGTCAATTCAACGTTTTGCGGCGGTCTGTTGAATGTAACGACGGTGAGCAGTCGCTTCTCTTTTCTTTTTTTCAAATCTTTCCTATGATGCAACATATCTAGTAGTCAAGCACAGATCTCGTCTGAAGGACGGGGCTTGAAGATTTTACCATGCTAATACTGACACAAACTTTTTCTTCGCCGCGGGTTCCTTTCACAATGCTGATTATTCTCTCACACAGGGCGTTGATTATTCATTGCATTTCAGTGAATCGTATACGAATTTGTACAGTAGATTCGTGATAAATTATTGTTTCGGCCATAACAGGTTGAATATCCATAGTACCACACCAATCACTGCCAACCGCACCGCGTAGTTGGTCTCTGCGGGTCTATGCCAAAACTTTGAGAAAGAAGGGGCCTGCGGAGAGGCTGCTAGTCTATCAACCCACCGCCGCGGGTTTTCATTAGATTTCTGACGTTCCGATGATGGGCTTTCAGTTGCCAATGTCGCCGTCGATGGCAAAGTTGTCGCGCTGGTTTTTCGTCCGCATATCGTCGTCACCAACGTTCCAGTGGCATGGGCCACTTGATTCGATATGTAAACGAACATAATCGATGTGATAATAAAGTTGATTGGTCGCCATCTTGTCCCCGGAAGCACGAGCAAGACACCCTTCGTGTCAGCAGCCAGCCATAGATGATATTGGATGATGAACGTCTCCAATGAACATCGCCCGATGAATGCAAAAAACTGAGAATTGACTGAACGGAGATCGGGACTGGCATTTCTGAGCACAGCGAAGGCCAATACGGGAAGGAAAGAAATGTATGGGTGCCAGTAATTGTAAGTGAATTTTGACTCCTGGCTTAGCTCGAAGGCAAAGAACCACAGCATAACCAAACCAGATGCTGCTGTCGCGACTTTTAGCATCACAGACCATCGCTCGTCTGACAGATGCAGCTCTTGGATCTTGATGACCGCAAGGGCCGCAAACATACCGATGTACACAATCCACAGATCGAGTTTTACTCGAAAAGCCCATTCCCGGGCGGACCAGTGTATACCAAACACACGGCTAAGGATCTCGAATAAGCCCTCTAGCGGCCATGATTCGTAGAAAAAGAGCGTGAGGAGAACGGCAGATAGCAAGATCTTCCCAATGACAACAGTTGTCCGATTGTTGTAGCGTGAACCGGCGGCCAAAGTTAGATAGATCACGATGAACCACAAGGATACCAAGGGAGCGAAGTAGTAGGAAAGATAGTCGGTGTTCATCGTGTATGCAAGTATCACGGTAAGTAAATTCAGGCGCACCATGACCTGAAAATGTAGCTCAAAAACTGATTTCGCGTATTTATGTTGGGAACCAACCTGAGCGACTCTTAGGAATCCAAAATCACCCTTTTTGAGATAAAACGTAGTATGTCCGTACCCAGACATAAAGAGATATGCAGCAACGAGGACACGGATAGGATTGTAGATGCCCGAGATCTTGGAGGCTCCGAGGTAATGATAGATTAATATCACGACTGGCCGTGAAGAATTGAGCTAGGATTTCGTTATGGTAGTATGTACAGCACACCTTGCATCCAACCTTTCCATTCATCTGTTTGTTCACGATTCAGGAAGCCTAAATCTTTCTCGGAGTACTTTGCGGTAGAGAGCCCGGCAGTTAGACCGACCAAACATAAAAATCCGAATGTCCATGGAGAGAGCAATTTCTGCTCCTTTGACCAAAGGTCGGTGCGGTCAGCGAGAAAGATGAGCGTGATCGCTACGCCTAGCACAAAAAGAGGTGACGATTCCACTGTTGATATCCAACCATTGAGGGATTGATCTTCAGGCGTATGAGTCTAGAAGCGTGCCGGCCAAGAGGAACAACATACCCTTGGGACGTGAAAGCCAAAGTTGATATCCGCCGAGCCCAAGAAGGGAAAGGATGATCAATAACTGAAGAAGTCCTGGAGATGGATAACTTCGGCAGCATGTCGCTTCCATTGGAAATCGTTTCGGTAATTTATCATTGCAGTGTAGGTTGAGTAAGATATTCGCTTGGACGCCGACAACAGAATCAGCGAAATGGATACCGTCCTGAGTCTGTGAGGGATCAAGCATTTGATTGAAAACAACCGGGAGTGCAACGGAAAGATACGTTGATGTATAAGCTCTTGGATAAAGTCGGTGATACAAATCAGAGTTCATGGCGTCTATATCTGAAGAGTGCATGCTTTCTGCCCTTTCCACCGATAGCTTTGACGGAACAATCTCTTCCACTGGCAGGAATACGAAATTGTCAGAGGTTCCTCGAGTTGGCAGAGAACGGATAAGGTTTTCTATATTTGCCTCCCAAGTCGGTAACCCCCCGTGCTTTGACTGTACCGCAAGTTCCAAAGCCCCCCTCCGAGTGCAAGTATTGCTGGCCGTTCGAAGGCAGATTGGTTTTGAGTATCAGATTCTTCGGAAATAATGGCGTAGGTACGGGTAGAATTTAGGAAAGGGTCCCAGTAAAATGAGATTTGACTGCCGAAAGTTGTGCGGAATCTGTGATCTGCATGCTTTAAGCCGTCGTTTTGGGGTGCAGTGGGCAGAGAGGGATCAAGCAAGTGTGCAAATTGAAAGAACAATCTTCGCGTTACTGAATCGCCAATGAACACAACCTCTCGACCTGCAAGACAGGTTTCGGCTGTCTCTGGCTTATACTGGTAAAGCATGCATCCTGAGGGCTGGTGTCAGAATTCCAAGGCCAATCATGGACGCCTGAAAGGGGTACCTTCGGGCTGCCATGTCGTTTTGCTCGAATCCAGCCAGCTGCCTCGAGTTATTAATGAATTACAGTGTAATGGGTCGAACCAGTCTAGAATAAATTCATTCAGACAGCACTGCGAATTTACATCTGACTGCACACACCAAGTAGTACCCATCTTCCAATACCAAGACACAGCGCGAGTACGACCGTTGCAACACCAGTGACTTGTGAAACCGAAGGACTCAGAGCATACCGCCCTTTTGCGCTCATGGTGCGTTGGCGAAAGAAATAAATTTATTAAGCGCTCATGACAGTATTGTACGCCTGGGCAAATAAATAGGCTTGTCAATACTAATAGATACTCTATCTATAGATTCATATACACCTCAGACACTGCTGCTGCTGCTAAGACCTGTGATCCAGTCAGGAAAAAGAAAAGAGCACGAATGATTTCACAAACCGGTTCTATAAAATCGAGGTGAGCAGATTAAATATCGTTGACCGAGAGAAACATACCCTTGACAGTGGTTGTTGGAACTTGTTGGCCAACAGGATAAATACCTACACCCTGGGCATGCTAACCGGAGAGATTTGGATATACTATGCAATTTATAGGAAAGCAAGAGATGGTACATACCAGCATAGGGATCCGCCGTGTAGAAATTTTTTACCAGGACCACGTACAAAACAATCGCAGAAACCAATGCGATGATGCGACATCCCCAAATAATGAGACGATGACGGTTTGTAGTCAAAATGACGGGATAAAATATAACTCCTGTGAGAAGGCCTAACAGGACACTTGCCATAAGCAAAATACCTCGTCGTAAAAAAAACTTAAAAAAAACCGGTACCCAGCAGAAATCCACCTAGATGAGCAAAGTTATCTGGATAATGATAATAATGGGCATTACATGGCGCAAATATACTTCCTAGCACATACCGATATATGGAATGTATCCGATAGCGAATCTGAAAAAAATTCGGCCACGATATTCAGATACCAAGGTAGAATATATACACAGGGCTTACCCAATTAAGAGCTCAATAGTCATGAAGATCAGCTAAATAACACGATTAACCATGTACATATGTCCAGAGAATTTATGCCAACCTTCCTGACTGGCCTGTATTGGTATTTCCAGTGAGCAAAGAGATCCACCCACGCGACGGCCTACGAGCGAACGCGTGAAGTTCGGCACCTAATCACAAGTAAAACCTCGTACCGTTGTGCCAAAAATGGCTCCGGACGCTCCAGTTGAGGGTGCGCCAACTAATGAGAAATTCGCGCCTAAAACATTGCCAAAAATACCGGAGGCGAAATAGACAATGAAGAACCCTCCTGTTCCCATCTCCTTCTCAACCTTAACAGATAAAGTAAGCAGGCGAACATCGGTGAAATGGAACAGGCCACGTACTTGAGCACTAACTGTCAGCTGGCATAAGAGGTTCAACGCGATATGTATAAAGCCCGCATGCAAAAATATGGGAGTGAAAAACCGAAACCATTGATTTGGGAGTCCATTGTCAAAGCCGTTGAAAGCGCATATCTCTTCCAAATCGCAGTTGATAGTGCTGGGGTTTGCTGTGTCGTTGGGGCAGGCTAATAGAGTGGAAGGGGGGACGGAAGAAACCAATTTCATACAAGGAGGAAATCGAGCGCCTAGGGAAATCAGCGCCGAGCCAGAAGGGCCCAGCATGGGGTTAACAGTGGGCTAGAAAATATCAATCCAGTGGTCAAACAAAGAGAAATGCCACAAACCTTCAACGATATTGGCGTTCCTTGGGCCTTTGACTGATATACTTCCTCGTAAATGAAGACTGCCACCAACACAACCGCTATAACATAGCATAGAAAAGGATAAGTCTGCCGGCCCAGTCCTCGCTTTTTTCTCTCTATCCTTTGTTCCAGAGGTTCTGTGCTGCGATTAAGCAGCGGTAGTTCGAATTGCACCAATTTGACAAACTGCCCCGTTGCTTTACGATCCGACAGGTCGCGGACATCGTTATTCGTAGGCGTATATCCCAGTTCCAAATCCTGGTAATGTTTGGATTGGCCTGCCGGCAGAGCAGCGTTATGGACCAGACTAGCGTCAGACTCCTGTCGGTGTTGATGTCCGGCGTCCTCGTCATCCATATATCCAGACGTTTTAATGCTTCCCTGAGACCATCTGACTGAACGAGCCGCGCTGGTCCCTCGCACGGGCCTGGAGAAAGGCCTCGAGTAAGAATGCTATTGTGATCAAAGTGTTCGTCCTCGAGGGTTTGTTTCGCAGTCGCAGAATTCGTTGAAAGGTGGGGGGTCATTTCATACTCCAGAAGATTAGCATGGTCGGCCATAGTTAAAGAGTGAAAGATAATAATGATCGTGGTGAGTTTATGAAGCAAACCTGCCCGCAGTCAGTACTTGGCGTCATCATTCAGCCCGCACAGCTTACTGTTTGTATTTTTGCCAGACTAATTTAGAGTAATAATTCTTTCTACATAGCGTTGCTTAATTCTTCATCTACCGGTGAAGTCCCCCCTCCAATACTGGCTCTAGTTCTGCGAGCAGAGCGATTCCTGGTCAACGGTGTGATTCTAGTGTCAGCATCTTCCGAGTCCTCTATCTCAACACCATCCCCTTCGTCAAGAACCGGTCTGCCCCACCTTGAAGCACTGACTGCGCCATCAATCCACTTGAGCGCTCCACTATCAACCTTCCTCACTTTTCGGTTTCTTGAATGCCATGCCATCGCCCCTCGGCTAACTTGGCTCGCACGACTGACACTCCGGGTTGATTCGGGGGTCGGTAAAGCGCTCCGCTTCTCGTCATCATTTGGAGGCGAATTCCCAGGACGCGCCGAGAGCATGCGAGGGTCAGAAGGAAAAATCAACGGAAGCATGTATCGCGAATCTAACAACTCTCCTAACACTTTGGGGGGTTGCGCAGGCTCCCAGGCTGACTTGTCGGTCTTGACATCGAATAGAAGGTCTATGGCTTCCTGGGAAGCTGATAGCTCCGCTGGAGTGGTAGAGACATCCGGAGATTCACTGGCCAAAGAGGAAACACTGCCCTCATGATCACGATCGTTCATCTGAGGAGATGGACGTTCAATAAACATGCCAACCAATCTGGTGCTCTTCTGAAACGAACCTCTTTTCGCAAGGCTTCCACGCCGAGCTTGACGCGATGGCGTTCCCAGTCCTTCTGCAGTTGCGTCAAGTATTGTACGCATTCGTCGGTCATTCTGCCTTCATTCACTTCATATTTGTAATCTCGTACAGCCCGTCGCATCTGGTGCAAGTAAACGGAAGGGTGCTCACGTCAGTCACAGTCCATACTTACCTGTAGAGGATTAATGCTCTTCATCGCTTGAATAGTAGCGACGAGATCTAGAAATTCCGTGATTGAAGAAAGGCACTAAGTTCCATCATCTGGAGGTTAATACAAGCGCGTCGCTTTCCATACATGGCAACTCACCTGGAGCCAATTAAGAAGGTCTCGAACAGGTGCAAAGTGACTTTGAACTCCGCGAGGAAGTCCCATCTGCCCTACCCATTCTTCGAGTACGCTGAGATTCATGCCTATCTGGATAGCTCTTGAACTAGAAGGGTATTCAATAAAGGGCATGCATCGCAAAGGAATACAAAACGTTCTCACCGGCAAAGGTATTTCTTTCGCGTCAACACCCGATTAAACATTTCGCCTAGGAAGACATTGAGTAGTATTTCTTACAACATTCTCTGTGCTCTTACAAGATGTCCAATACATGACTTGGGACCAGAGCTGCGTTATCAACGCTGGATTGATGTCTGAGAGGGTTAAAAACGTGTGTAGCGCAGTGAGGTATGAGGTTAATGTGTTTGGCGCGGGTGTTTGAGAGTCCTCTGCGAATAATGAATGAAGAGGTGTCGCGCTAGAAGAGGCTCGAGTACGACTAAAGGTTTGACGAAGAGAGGAGAAGGAAGAAATGCTGGGCGATGGAGATGGTGGACGTATTGGAAGCGGAGAAGGAGGGCCTCTTAGGGTCGAGTTGGCGGAAGCTGGTGGCTGGGTAATCTTTTTTTTCCCTGTAAACGGCCGCAAAAATAGCCACTGTTCAGATTCGAATTGAACAGAGTCAAACTCGGATCCAAGTGACTGGTATTCCAAGAGGGTGCTGTCCAGTAGCTCATCTATTTTGCGTTCCGCAATTCTTATGATGAAAACTGACACGAATTCAGCAGAACGATTATTCTGTTGCAAGTAAGACTCACCGAACACGGAATTGATTGTTTCCTCAATAAGCTCGAATGAGCCTAGCATTTCACAGACCTCACTTATAGATTTGTCACATTGCATTAAGTGTAGCCAAATGGTTGTGTTGTACAACCAGAACACGAGGACAGTAATGTCGTCTGGGCGATTCTTTGTATGGTCATTAATATTGGGTTTAAAAAACTAAATATCTGACTTACGAAGAAACAATCTTCTATAGCTTCTGTGGCGCCGAGCATGAAATCTTCTAGCCAGTTATGATCGCATGTTAAACAAGCAAACCGCGCCAGCATGTAAAGTAGATTTGCAGGCTGAGGGTTCCGAAATGACGGCGGATAATTTGTTATTAGAGAATCGAAGATGGCGGGAAGGGAGGGCGGAGAGAATACAAGCATATTTGTATAGTCTGGCGACGGTGTCTGTAGGACGTTCAGAACCAGAGATTGGAAAGCTGGACCCATACACTTACGTATAAAATTTCGTCTTCATCTTCATCTCCCTCACTATCGGAATCGTCTGAGAGACTAAAATCGTCGTCTGAGGCAGTGTTCCACCAGCGCGGATGAATTGATAGAGCCTTTCCTACGTGTTCCCGTACAGATTGTTGTGTTCCTTTCCGTTTCATCCGCTCGTCTAGAATGCGTCTTTTTGCCTCCATAGGGCCACCGGTCCATCCTTCCCCTCGCATTGCTTCTTCCAGGAGAAAGGCGACGGCTGCGCGCCCAGGTATCATTGAATGAGCAGTTACAATATCCAGAGGGGCCAATTTACGTCGCGTCACGTCGAAAGCTGAACAGCCGTGAGTCATAAGATGGGAGACGAGGGTCGGAGGTGAAAGGAGAGCAGCATAGTGCAGTGGGGTCCATCCGTCTTTCGGGTGTAGTTATTATGATTTTTGTTTTTGCACGGAGAGTAATATTGCGATACCTTTGTCTGCAGAGAGATCTGCGCCTTGAGCAATTAACAAGCGCACACATTCTTCTCTTTCGACGTCTCTTTCTGATTCTGCGCCGAATCCATGAATAGTCAAGCTGACGAGGCCGACACCGTCTTCATCTTGCATGGCCAGATCGATGAACGGATGAGCTTGGGGGTCAGAGAATAGATACTGTAGAATGCCGATGTCGCCAAAGACGCATGCTCGATTCAGGCAGTGTCGGACAAGTTGAGCTTTCTGGTCTGGATTCAGACCTGAGTGTGATGATAGCTGAACTGCGATATGGGCAGTCGTTGGTATCAGAGGATACAAGTCGGGCTCTGGCGTAAAATCTACAACGGATTCCATGAGTGTAAGCAAAGGAGTTTTGTGTAATTCATTCTTCCTTGCTTACCATCATGTCATCAAAACGAAAACAAACCCCAGACGACCCATCCTCAGGGTACTCAGAAGATGCCCAGTCTTCCTTACAAGTTTCTGAAGATTCTGCAGATGAGATCGAAAGCATGAAACCTCAAAAGTCTCGGCAGACCAAGAAGCGGAAATTACGGGCGACGCATGCATCCGCCTTTGGAGAAACTCTCCAGTCGCTGCTCAACACCGACGCACCATCGTCTGTGCCGTTGTCGCTCAAGCCTTCGTTGGCACGAAAACGGAACGATGAAAAGATTGAGATGAAAGCAAAGAAAATACTGCAGGTAGAAAAGAAGGAAAAAGAAGAAAAGGCCAGAATAACAGATGTCATAGGCGGATGGGGCGGCGAAGGCGAACGTGCCCTCAGAAAAGTCGCTCAGCGAGGTGGTAGGTGCCATCGTTCACTTCTTTGTGCGGTCGAATGAAGTGACACTCAGTCGTCAAGCTGTTCAACCTCGTCCAGCAAGCACAAAATCAAGCAGTCATGGATGGAGATGAAAAAAAGGCCGCTAGAGGCAGCGGAAGGCCTTCTCTACCAGCTCCTAAGGCTGTAGATAAAACCAAGCATACGAAAAAGAGCAAAAATAAAGATAACATTCTCGGCCGAGGCAAAGAAGGTGATTCGATCTCATCTTCGCGGTCTTCAGCATTTTGTACTGATAGACTCCAGCTGCACTTGATAAGGATGACTTTTTTGACATGATTCGAAGTGGCGCGGTCGTGTCCAAGGCGTAACTTTTCCATCCTGTGCATAATATGTCTTTCACGCGATCCTTCGTGGCAGGCATGGGTCTCAGCTCTTCGCCAAATCACAGTATCAAAAGGCTCATGATCGTCCACTAACAAGTACTTTGATGAGAACTTTAGCCTGGCATGTAGAATTTACACTATATTCCCGACTCTGCATTCGCCCTGATAGTGTATCTAAGCAGTGCAGGTTCTCGGTCAGGATGGGACTTACCTTGATTGATGCGCCCCGGGCTGTATCTGCAGAGCCGCGAGTGACGATCCGATACGGTTCTTTGCCTTCGAGCTAAAATGGCAATGCCAGTCGGAGGAGAATGTGTACATAATGGATTTCATTAATGAGCAGGGGGACGCTATGAACCTGCCCTTAACTGCCTGGCCCGTGCGTCTGCGAGACGAGCATTGATCACGTGCGTGTGTTAGTTTTCCTTCCTTGAAAAATGGTTTGTGCCCGTTTTCTTTCCCATTCCCTCATACCGGGCTAACCCAGCAATGTCTACCGGGTAAATACACACTCCCAAAGCCCCATGTGCCGCCCAACATGAAAATTCCCAGAGAAGAATGGGATCGAAGGATCCATGATGTTCAGATCTCGAAAAGGTGTGTTCATTGTTACTCTTGGCCGTCCATGGCGACGCTACATGATGATAAACAAAATGGGAATCTCTCCGAGATAATCGTTGAAGAGTCAAATTTTTGCATGTATTATCTGAAAATAACTACACCAATAATACTTTGGTTTCTTCCTTTGACACTTTTCTTTCTCTAGCGATCTCAACCGTCTCATCATGGACTACCTAGTCATAGAAGGCTATAAATCTGCAGCCGAAGAATTCGCTCAAGAGGCTTCTGTTGTTCCCGAAGTAGATTTCGACTCAATTGAGAGCAGGATGAAGGTGCGGGAGGCGCTCCAACGAGGTGATGTGGAAGATGCCATTGTGAGGGTGAATGAGCTAAACCCAGAGGTGAGCTTCGCTTTTCATACTTTTCATTGTCCGGGCATCAGAGCCTCTGCCTTGCTGGCCAGATTGCTATCCCTCGATGATTAAACTGTTTCATGCACCACTCTCAGACCCGTCTCGGGTCGTTGATGAGAATTGTAAATCAAACCTTCAGTCTTCAATATGATATTCTTCCGCTGCTTCAATCAAATTTATGTGTAATCCCCCTCTGATTCAAGTGTTGATAGATTCTGGACAACAACCGCGGGTTGTTTTTTCACCTGCAGCAGCAAAAATTGATCGAGTACATTCGCCAAGGACGGGTGATGGAAGCGCTTCAGTTTGCTCAGGAGGAGCTCGCACAACTTGGGGAACACTCGCCAGAATTCTTGTCGGAGCTGGAAAGGACAATGTCGCTCCTCGCCTTTGAACATTCTAGTTCCACCCCAAGCGCCATCATCGATCTTCTGAGTCCAGCACAGCGTATGAAGACGGCTGGAGAAGTGAATGCAGCCATCTTAGAAAGCTTTAGCCAAGGCAAAGAAGTGAAATTGGTGCAACTAGTCAAGCTGCTTAGCTGGGGGCAGGGGATGCTGAAGGAACATGCCGAATTTCCAAAGGTAAATCTCTTGTGTGAGAGTGAGCGATCAAAAGCTGACTGAGGATTAGATGACCTTGGACGACGAGGCAATACTTGGATCTGGCTCTTCGACATCTCTGTAGATGTATACATATACATTTATATTTACGAGTACTGTACAGGAAGTAATCTTTAAGATACCTTAGGCAGGCAAAGAATTGCTGACAAATCTCGCCAGGACCATGCGTTGAAGAGGCGTTTGGGCTTGAATTTGACCACTCCACACAAGCCGACCCATATCCTTCTGTGATTCCACCACTGCGAGTATTGAGAGGGAGACATTGGAGACAGAGAAAACAAAGGATTCGGACGACGACGGACACTGGGTCAATGTCGGAAGCTGCGAGGTCCAAGCGGGTATTCCATGTAACCAACAGAGGCTCCGACACCGAGTCCAGTGGCGACGAGGACGGGCCCATTCAGCACCCCATTCACTCACTACCGGTACAGAAACAATTACCGTCGGCGCCATCGCCATTGACCACCAATATTTCAAACCGCGCTCCAAAATACAAACCCTCACATCATTCTCTCTCCTCTCCGTCCAGCACCAGCTCTCCTGCTGCAGAAGAAACGCCGCCCCCATCTACACCAGGAGTCTCGGGGCCGCTCATCGATCTCAACGCTGACGACGCAACCATTGCTTCTTCTGATCCTCCTGCGCCTCGTTCCCAGAAGTTCTATCTTTTCAAATCGCCTTTCCACCACAAGAACAACAGGCCCAGTACAAAGCGCCCCTCCACCTCACCGACGGTCTCAACTTCTGACGATCGAATCCTTGTCCTCGTCACCTCCGATTCAGAGAGATATGTCAATGTTGAGATTACTGGCGCCAAGACTCCTGCATTCATAAGAGAGTGTGTGTTCAACAAGGTGCGTTTTTCCCCCTTGATTACTCTATTACTATATTCTTACAGCTTAGGCTCTGCAGCTCCACATTTATGATGAAGAAGACCAGGCCAGATTTTCCATTTATCAAACAGAAATTGGCGCTTATGCCACGAGCGAGGCGCTGTCAGATGAACGACTGTTCGAGCTCTGTAAGGCCGTAGGGGATGCCAAGGGGACGCTCAAGCTACTTGTGTCGCATTCATCAGCCACCGTCCATGAGCAGCCATTGCAGCCTGTGAGGCCACTGCCGCCAGTTTCTCCGCCCAGTGTCGTGACCATTCCCCCGCCGGTTCTTCCTCAGTTTAACTCCCAGCCTCTGCAGCCGCTGAGGCTTAAAGGTCCTACAGAATCTCGGCGCGAAGGCAGCATCTCCTCTGCCAGCGAGCAGATTCCGACTGATTCCCCTGGCTATGATGCTGACTTGGACAACGCTGACAGAGACAATAGGTCTACCATGCGTCCCCCTCCTCAGCAAATCCTCAACGCGATCGCGCAAGCTGTACCACCCTCTCCACTGAGTTCCCGTCGGTCGGGGGCGCCGTTACCTTCTAGACCAACCTCTCCACCACCTCCCCCTACACCTCCTCCGGTCATCGAGAGGCATGGAGTTACTTTACCAACTCCCCCAGCGCCACCTCCTCTTTCTCCAAATCGACCTACTTTTCCTGTCCACGATGATAATTCTCTTACTCCCCCTGCTCGCCATCACGTTAGGTCTGGGTCAGATGCCGCTACCGAAAGGGATCGTATGCTTCACGCTCAGCGTCAAGATTCTTCCTTCCTGAAGGGCGAAAGCCGTCGAAGGCAAAAGTCTGACGACGATCGTTCGCTAAGCAGTGACGCTTGGGTCTTTGTTCAAAAGGATCCGGATCTTCAATCGCAACTCCAGCACCATTCTCAAATGTCCTTTATACAGCACAACTCTCCTCCCGCCCTTCAGGATCAGTCCCGGCAATCGCCATCTAAACCTCCCCGAGGAATGCGGAATCACGTCTCCCCTACCCGATTTAATCAGGGTGGCAACACATCCTACCGTATACCAGTAATACCTCCGCCGCCGCGCGGTACTCCTCCCGTTCCAAACACTTCTAGTGATTCTCGTCCTCCGCAGTTTCCGCGGCCAGCTGGTCACCCGGTCCCCACGAGTTGGGCTGTAAATTGGAAGGCGGACTTGAAACCTGGTTCTGACACAAAACCTCTGCCTTCCACCACTCCACAATGGAGGAGCATGAAATCCGCGAAAAGTGTGGACAGTTTACGAGCTGCTTTTCATAGCGGCGGAAGTGTACTCAACCACCCCGCAAACCTCAGACCTGGAGGTAAAGGTGTACAGAATGTTGCCTCCTCAATTTCTTCTAGAACAAGCTCAAACGTAGCGTTCATCTCTTCCAACACTTTGTATAAAGATGGTTCGCCAGTACAACCTCTTCAAAAACCTGTAAGACCCTTACCTATGCACGGAGGTGGATCACAAGATTTTCCCCCATCGTCATCAACATCCTTATATTCCCGTCCCTACATCACCTCCCCCTCTTCCTCTGCTGGCGTTTTATCACCGGAAGAACCGTTTCCACGCCCGCGCTCAGCTATGGGTGAAGCAATCTTTCCTAAGAGGCACACGCAGGTGCAGAGTCCAACAAATGGATTCGACAGTTCATCGTCGTCTGTGTGGCCTGGGGCCTATCAACGGCCGCACTCGCCACATATCGAAAGGGATAATAGGACAAAAACCCCTCCGCGTAGCCCTACCAGCCCGAGGTCATTACCCAAAAGACTATTGGACGGCGACGGCGACGGCTTTGGTGCATTTTCTTCCGAATCCGATACATGGAGAACGGTCAACAGCGGCAGTAGTGGTGGAAGTGAAGCGACGCTAAAGAAGGAGGATCACACATGGTTGAATCATATATTTGACGATATTCATCGGATTGGGACTAGTGAACCCACGCTTATGCCTCCCCTCAGGCAGCTGCCAGACCCCACTTCCGCCTCGTCAACGTCCACCACGTCCACTTCTCCCCCAAGGTCAATCCCTACATCGTCATCGTCTGCCATGTCCTCCTCTACCTACTACGACTCTACAATCACCTCGCCGAAACCCATCTCATCCGCTGTGTCGGTATCCACAGATTCTGGCCAACCATCTTCTCTCCCATCTTTCCATTCTTTCCCCTTCGAGCACATCGCGTCGTCCACCAGCACCTACGCTTCTTCTAGTGGCACTCGAATGTCCACTGGGACATTCGATGATTCGAATTCAGATGGATTGTGGAGTAGACCACTTGAGCCGTTCCCTCCTGTACCCCCTCTACCTTCGGGCGTGGGAGACACTAAAATGTCTACATCGCCTGCCAAACGACCCCCGCTAACAGTTCAGATCGAGAACATATCATCCGGCACTGTACACCCCATTTCCGTTCCAAGTGCATCCACTTCCACTGCCAATTTGAATGTCCATGCAACTTCTGGGCTTCCTCCCACTTCAGGTGCCGTAGCGCCCTATAGACTATCTTCCGGTGGTGCAGGCGAAGGTTCAGGCTCAAGCGTGAGCAGGGGCAAATCAAGAGCAAGACGAAGCACCTTCCTCGCAGCTTCCGACTCGGAAGGGTGGTGGGCACCGCGTCCATTACCGGAAGACATGTACGAGAAACTTGACCAATACTTTCCTGAGCATGATTTAGACAAACCAGTCATTGAGGCTACCTCCGGCGGTACTAGTCCTACGGCCGCTATCATTGACGTAAGTCTGGGGCACAGCGTGCCCCCAGTCCCCCAAATCCCTCCAGAAAAAGATATACCGCATTATATACGAAGTGGAGTGAGCCGGGAACGTTCATCTGAAAAGTCGGAAAGAGAGCGCTCCCGCATCCGGGCGAAAAAATCAATTCGTATCGTGGCCCAGGAGCACAAAAAAAGAATTGATCGAACCTCCGTGGTTGGTGCCTCTTCGATTAATGGTCACAGTGATGTCGATACTATGAGCAGTAGTTCAAGTCATACTGCAAATATGCTACGGAAAAGAAGCACAAAACTCTGGGGTAGCAAGCTGGAAGAAGTTACCACTGAGAATGAGCGGTTTGGAAGAAGCACCGTTATAACGCCCGATTCGCCTTCGGGCTCAGGACCTAGTGAGTTGCTTTTTCATGCATGCGTTCTCCAATATATATGTGTTTCCAGCGACGTTCAAATGGGTACGAGGAGAGTTGATAGGCCGCGGTACCTACGGCCGAGTCTACCTTGCACTCAATGCAACCACCGGTGAAATGATGGCTGTGAAGCAAGTAGAAATCCCTCAAACATTATCCGACAAGAATGATTCAAGACATGCTACTGTTGTCGATGCGCTTAAATCGGAGAGCGAAACTTTGAAAGATTTGGACCATCCTAATATCGTGCAGTATCTTGGCTTTGAAGAGACACTGTCAAATCTGAGCATGTCTGTGCTTCTTTCTTGGCTGCTTTTCCTTCGGTAGCTGATGTTTACCCACTCGATTTTTACAGTTTCCTGGAATATGTGCCTGGGGGATCAATAGGAAGCGTGCTACTTAAGCATGGTAAATTTGCTGAAGATGTCACCAAATCCTTCACAGGGCAAATCCTAGGTGGTCTCGAGTATCTTCATTCCAAAGGCATACTGCACCGGGTTTGATTGTCTATTCTTGATGAAAGATCTATTTTTTCACTTACTTTACATCTTGATTGCTAGGATCTTAAGGCCGATAATATTCTTGTCGAAATGAGTGGCATTTGCAAGATATCTGATTTTGGGATCTCGAAGCGAACGGCGGACGATGCTGCTGGAGGTGGTGCTGCCACGGCTATGCGAGGAACGGTATTCTGGATGGCACCAGAGGTCATAAACCCTCAGGGCAAGGTCTACAACGCCAAGATTGATATCTGGAGTGTCGGTTGCGTAGTCTTGGAGATGTGGGCGGGAATGAGACCCTGGAATGGGGACGAGATGGTCGCAGTGATGTTCAAGGTATATGGACTGAATTATTCAGCCTTCTGGTTTCTATTGACATGACTCTCATAGCTCTGGTCTTCCAAAAGCCCTCCGCCAGTGCCAGAAGGTCTGATTCTCTCTGAGCTCGGCGACGATTTTAGACGTAAATGTTTTGCCATGTGAGTTTTTCCATTATTATTGAGGGAAGAGGCGATACTAGAACATCGTGCGCAGCAATCCTGATGAGCGTCCAAGCGCAACTGAGCTCAGGAAACACAGATATTTGCAACTGCCATCTGGGTGGGTATTTAATGGATTTACGACTTAGTTTAGGATATAGTCTACTTTGATCTTCTGCTCATTATCTTTTGTTCGTATCGCACTTTCTACGCACACATACACACACACACACACTATCAATATCACACTACTGTATTTTGGATAATAGTTACTGGATGACGTCATTCACACCTTATAAACCCATTCAACCATGGACGCCTCCCCCAATGATAAACCTTCGGCACTCGAGAAAATTGCCATTGGGTATGAAAAGGGAAAACGTGAAGCAGAACAGGATGAACGAGCAAGGTCCGCAGCTATCAAAATCCAGCAAGCTTGGAGGCAACGGAATAGTCGTGCTCAGCTGCAGCAGAAATATTTTTCTCCAGATTTGAGGTGGAAAGTGAGTAAAACTTGTCTATAGCACGACTGCTGATGAATAACGATAAAGGACGCGGTCACACATGCCAGACTAAAGGTATTCTAAGCATGCTCTCTGCTTGACTGTGCGTTCAAACATTCAAACAGGTTCATAGGTCCAGTGCAGACGCAGGCAAGAACTCGGCCAGGGACAGGTGGAATCGTGGTGCCTTCTTTGCGTTGAGAATTCGAGATGGGAATGACGCTATGAGTCCAACCGACCTCACATCAGCAGATGATGAACAAAGAGGAGAAAAACATCTGGAAGAACAACATTGGTTAGAACTCATCGATTCGTAGGTCACGTCTATCTTCAGACTGCACTTCTAACCGGGCATCATATATAGAAAGCATCGGTATGGCTCAAACCGTGAGTAGTCTTCATCTGCATGTCGGGTATACAATGTTCATCACCTTTGGTACAGTAAAGGTTAGATCACAGTCACCGTTGAATCACTTGCGTCATTCCAACCCAAGTGTTTCAGTATTACCATAGAGTGTGGCAGAAAGCGGACACTACAGATAACTTTTTCAAGTGGTAGGTTATCACGTTTGTTGCTCCCAAGCGATATTGTGGATTTGTGAGCCTAGGCTTGATCGTGGACCTGGAAAAGATTTATCACTCGACGAATGCCCCCGTGAACAGCTCGAGAGTGAGGTAAATGGTTCTATCTAATGGTCAAGATTCAACTTAAATGTCTGAACAGCGAATAACGTACTGTGTTTTTTTTTTTTTTTTCATTTTCCTCGGTCCAAATGCTAATCATTGTATTAGCTACCTTTCAGCAGAGCAGAGTATGTCGACTGAAATCCATAGTTCCACCTTTACTGATTGTTCTATGCAAGGACTCTCCTACCTCGTCAAAGTTGACGATGCCGGATGTCTGCGCTGGTCTTCTACGAATGAATTAGTGGATACTACAGCTGGTCGTTGGAAAGACTCTGATGGCAGTGGCATTATTCCAGAGGATGTTCCAGATCGATCTGTGCCACGTAGAGGAAGCTTCGAGTATATCGACTCTCCTGATAGCTCCAGCGTAGAATCAAACGCTGCCATGCACTATGCCGAAACGACAAAAGGGTCATCCAACTGGTCCAAGCTGTTTTACCGGTATTTTACGATTCGCGGAGTCACAGATCGACTCTTGCGGAAGACTGTGAGACGGAATACCTGGATTTACTGTACGGTGGGTTCAGCCTCGGCGCATTTTACGCAGAATAGCTAATTGTTCGGCTGTAGGATAAAAATTGTGACTTCGCCTTTTTATGCTGCATAACCCCGTGCTAATTTTCTCTCAGATAACCTATTCATAGGCATCAAGCGTAAGCACCACTGTAATCGCATCTTGATCGAACAATGCTAAGATTACCGCAGATACTGGCTCTTTCCAGCATAGCAGTTTTCTAGCTGGCGGCATTGTAACGTCTGCGGGCTTGATTTCAGTCAAGGACGGATTGATTCATACCTTGTCGCCCTTGTCTGGACACTACCGGTAAGCCAGATCCCTCTCAATTGGTCAATACTCACACCCATTTCAGGACTTCGATCGATGTTAGTTACTTTAATAGTCCTAATCTCTTTTCTTGCTGAGGGTTTGCAAACAGCAATTTCACCATTTCATTGATATTTTGACAGAGCGTGGAGTTGATATGAGCAAAGTGAAAGTGAGCAAGGCTGAAGCTGCGCTGTGGGGGTAAGTCACCTATTTCAAACGTAATATTTCAACTTTTTTTTCATATTCACATTCGTCTCAGCATTGAGCACCTTACCAAACTGAAGAAGAAGCAGACACATTTGAAGGAAGTGGGCAAAGAACAAGTCTCGAAACTCGGCCATGCAGCTGCAGATACACTCAAAATTGGCGATTTGCACTGGAAACGAGAGATACTGGAAGGTAGGAATTGGGATGCTAAAGACGATAAAGATAATACCAGTCCCAAAACAACTGATGAAAATCCACGAGTCGTAGTGGAGAAAGGAAATAGAGGGCGGAGTGATCAAGAAAGCAATGATACTTTATGAACAGCGCTTGAAGTATTTATTTATTCGAGGCTCGCCATATCTAACGGGCATTTCGAATGACGCCCTTCATGAATACCTTCTTTAATTTGTGCAACACTTTACGCGCGAGACCATGTACGACCAAAATTGGAAACTCCAACCGGAACAGCAGCCTGATAGTCGCTGTTGAGTACTGCAAACAATTACTGGACGGAGTTGACAGACTCACTTTCTCATCGTAGTCTGTCCATTCTGTTTCGCTCAAGTCAACTTCGGTGAAGACCATTCCAGTGCTGCCAATGCATTTCCAGATACCCTGTATAGGATGAGATAAAGCGTCGGACAAGACAAGAACGAACTACCCTAGGATCGAAACTGCGATGTCGTTGTCAGTAGAAGAGGCTACGCGACATTAAATAAAACCGCTTTCTCTGTGAATTCCAAGCCCCTGCACTCGAGCTTTACGAACGGTGCAAGCTGGCCATTTTCTGCACTATAGGGTTTGAGGGGCGATGCCGAGTCAAATTTCGCAGAGCTCTCGCGTTTGCATAGACCGCATCGCCAGACGAAATGAGCTTTGCCGCCCTTGCCTCCTGCGACTTCATACTCTGCCTAAGTATCGTACCTTGAGTTCATAACTGAGTGACAAGACAGATTGGTGCATACTGTGCGGTTCACCGAGACATATTTTGGGTGTGTTTCATTGCAGCTGGTACATTTGACCTGGTCTGAAAAGTGGAATCGGATGGTCAATGAATCGGAAAAAATCGTACAAGACCTGGAAGAAAAATTCAAAGTCGTCGTCTACTGGAGCTAATCCTGAGACGTTTTCGAGATCTGCTTTGATAGAGAGTAAGAGAAACTGGGTGGTGCTGGTCAGCAAACAGACGGTTTAGGGCAGTTACCAATAGCTAACCACCATCGTTGCACTGTCCAGAGTATGGGCGTCTATACTTTCATGTATTCTCGCGCATTTCTCCGACGACGCCCAGCATGTTTTCGACCAGCCCCGACTCGTTTTCTACACGGCTCACGCGCGACCTTGGCTCAGAAATCGTCCAAAATTGAGGACTTTGTGGACACAAACGAAGCAGGAGACATGCTCGACTACGATTTCGACGACGACGATACGACTTCTGCTGGCCATTTGATGCTTAGAGAACAGAGACAGACCCTACACTATCTCCGTCTGATTGAACATGAAATGCCCAAGCTTGTTGGTACGCGCATTAGCTCTCCAATTTTTTCCCCAGTCTTGACTTTTATTTGTAGCGTACCGAAAACCTTTTGTTGTACCGGAAAACTCGCCTCTCATTGTACGCGCCTTAGAGTATGGAGGGGAGGACCACCCGGCCACCTCAAAACGTGTCGTCGTCGTTGCCGTCGACGACCTCCCATTAACAGACCGACAGACTGTGCACAAATTCAAACTTCTCGCTGGCCCTCGCTGGTCGCTCAAGCCACCCACAAACTCTGGGGTAAGCGATCTCAAATTATGGGGAAACGGCTTTGTCAAAATTTCCTGCGAGGACTTTCTACACCCCGCCCAAAATCTAAAATGGATCAGTGATACATTAGACCGATTAATAGCCGAAGCTAATGTGCGTCTCCCCGGTCTTGATTTTTGCTTTCGCTAAAATCCTTCATAGAACAAAAGCAATCAGTTCGAGGACGTTCCTCAGGATGTTCGTCATATTTATTCCGCCTCACGAAAAAGAAAACTCGGAGACCATCTTCGCGGTCGCATCCACGCACGTCCAACCATACGGGACTTCCCAAAGGAGTGGCTACCCGACACTCCTCGTAATAGTACTCAGGCCATGTAGTTTCGTACAATATCATATCTTTCATGTCGACTCCCCGGCGCGTGACTGTTGAATTGAAGAAATTCCCAAAGCCCGTTTTCTGCCACCAATCCACCATGTCTTCTTCCAGAATCATACGTGCTTCCGTTGTGCAGACCGCTACCCAAGCATATTCGTTGTCCGACACGCTGGATAAAATGGAAAAATTTGTACATTTAGCTTCAGAGCGGTGCGTGAATATTCCTACTTTCAGCTTGACTAATAAATTGTCCGTAGGGATCAATCCCAACTGGTAGTGTTTCCGGAGGCATAGTACGTTCATGCCGAAACCAAAAGACAGCTCTGGCCTCACCTTTCTCGTAGCATTGGCGGATATCCCAAGTTTTCGACTTTTGGGGTCGTTGTCGGAGAACGTTCAGCAGAAGGCCGCGAAGAATTTCTTCGATACCATAATGCTGCCATAGACATACCGTCGCCCACTATTTCGCGTATTGAGCAAATTAGCCGGGATGCAAGGGTTTTTATCGTATCCGGCGTCATTGAACGGGCAGGAGGAACTCTCTACTGCACTGCCATATTTGTCGATCCTAAGCAAGGGCTTGTGGGTAAACATCGCAAGCTCGTGCCCACCGGCGCGGAACGTTTGATCTGGGGTCAAGGGGACGGCTCTACCCTTCCAGTCATTGAAACGGCCTTCCCCTCGACTCATCAACGAGCACAAGAAGTTGTTGCGAAGGTGTCCGCCAGCATTTGTTGGTTAATATGATATGTGATGCCTTCCCAAGCTTTAATGGTTAACAATTTTTCATAGGGAAAACTACATGCCTTTGTGTAAGTGTAGAAAGTTACGAACGACGGACATTTGCAAAATTTCTCCAACCATTTAGTGCGAACGTATTATTACTCTCAGGGCACACAGATCTATTGTGCCCCAACTGTAGATGCTCGACCTGAGTGGCAAAACTCTATGGCGCATATTGCCATCGAAGGACGCTGCTTTGTTTTATCTGCATGTCAGTTTGCCCAAGTTGAGATTCTCATTCTTCGCAGTTGTGCTCCTGCCAAGTTGACGTTCCACATAGGAGAAAGATTATCCAGAGAATCACGCTGTCGTGGACGTAAATGCTCGCGATGCCGACAATGTTGTGATTGCTGGTGGGTCTGTGATATTCAGTCCTCTGGGGAAAATTCTAGCTGGCCCTTTGAGAGGGGAAGAAGGTGTTTTGACGGCATCTCTGGACTTGGACGAATGTATTCGCGGAAAGTTTGATCTCGATGTCATGGGCCACTACGCTCGATCAGATAGTGAGTTGGATGTTCCTTTTGTATCTTTCTTTCCACTCACTGCATGCTAGTCTTTGAGTTCAGAGCATGCCTTGATTAACTTACTCTTAAATAAAAAATTCAGATGTATTATTCAAAGTTTCTCATCCATGGGGGAAGGTACCTCGAAAGCTGCAATGGATGCAGACGTATTAACAGAGATGTTGCTGAACGTTGTATGCGCATGGCAATTGCTTGCTAGTCAAATAAGGCGAATTACCTGCCTTGTGCGTATGTCGAGGCCCGGGGAAGAGACCACCTCAACTTTGACTATGAAGATTCCCTTTTCACTGGTAAGATTTTGTACTCGTCCGCTAAATAGCCCAAGTTGACTTGCGCTTGAGATCATAACGCCGCGGCCGAAAAGCTGGCGTGAGAAGAACGGCCGGAGGCCGGCGTGGGTGGGAGAATTGACACCATCTCCTTCTGCTACGGATCCGTGCCAGCTTCCCAAAGTTTGTTTCCTCTTTTCTTACCTCCATCTAACTGCTCAAGGAGTATAGATGTCGGACTCATACGCTTCCTCACGCGACGGAGACTACTCCAATGGCATTCCTAATGGCTCAACCACCTCCTTTGGCCAAACGACTCCTCAACCGACTGGTCTTTCACCAGTGATTCGCAAAAAACTTATGGGATACGTCGGGTTCGCCAACCTTCCCAATCAAGTTCACAGGAAAAGTGTCAGGAAGGGCTTCCAGTTTACCGCCATGGTTGTCGGTAAGTTGACAGCGCGCTCAGTTTCGCTTTTTCTCAAAAGTCAACTCAAGGCGAATCTGGTTTGGGCAAGTCGACGCTCATCAATACTTTATTCAATACTACTCTTTACCCTGCCAAGGAGCCTGTGCATCCTTCTGCGGAGACCCCGAAGACCGTTGCCATTGAGAGTATCGGGGCTGGTACGTGTTACTGTCCTCCTAAGTTTGGATTTAGCTTACCTTCTATTTACGTTATAGATATCGAAGAAAACGGTGTCCGGCTCCACCTTACAGTCGTCGACACCCCTGGGTTCGGGGACTTCGTGAACAACAATGATAGGTTCGCCCTTCGTCTCGCTCTTTTTGCGTATATTCACAGCCATCTTCAACAGTTGGAAGCCCATTGTGGAAAACATTGAATCGAGGTTCGACTCTTATCTCGAGCAAGAGAACCGTGTCAATCGTTTGAAAATTGTCGACAACCGTGTTCATGCTTGCCTCTACTTTATACAGCCCACTGGACACTCGTAAGCCTTTTGTTGAAAGTATACGCTCTTGCAATATTTCTTACTTTTTATCGATCCAAAGGCTGAAGCAGATTGATATTGAGTTCATGCGCCGGTTACACACCAAAGTCAATTTGATTCCCGTAATTGCAAAGGCTGACACTATGACCGACGAGGAGATCGGTATTTTCAAGCAGCGGGTATACTGACTTTGTCTTCCTCGTTACGTGTAGCTTATAAAAATATCCTCGCTCTAGATCCTCTCCGACATTCATCATCACAACATTCACATCTTCCAAGCTCCTTCGTACGATAATGAAGACGAGGAGACTATTGCAGAGAACGAGGAGATCGCTAGCAAAATTCCTTTCGCGGTTGTTGGCTCTAATACTTCTGTTACTACCCCAGATGGACGCAAGGTCAGGGGACGTGCGTATCCTTGGGGTGTCGTGGAAGTTGACAACGAAGAGGTAGTTTTGTTTGATACTGTCCTTTGTGTGATACTCAATAATTTTGTGTGTAGCATTGCGACTTCGTGAAACTTCGACAGATGCTCGTCCGGACCAATATGGAGGAGCTCCGAGAATACACCAATGATGTTCTATACGAGAATTGGCGTACAGAGAAACTCCTTGGCATGGGGGTTGCGCAAGACTCGACTGTCTTCAAGGAGATCAAGTAAGCATTTAGGTTCATACGTATCTCTTCGTTTTGTGAGTGACACCTGTCTGCAGCCCCGCCGCACGTATGCAGGAGGAGCGCGTAATGCACGAAGCTAAGCTTGCGAAGATGGAAGCGGAGATGAAGATGGTTTTCCAGCAGAAAGTGCAAGAAAAGGAGGCCAAACTCAAACAGTCCGAGGAAGAATTATATGCTCGACACAAGGAGATGAAGGAGGCGTTGGAAAAACAACGACTCGATCTCGAAGAGAAGAAACGGAAGGTCGAGACTGGTCGTCCAGTTACGCCAGACAATAAGAATCTTGTATGTCGTTGTCCTTTTCTTTGCGGCCCGCTTCTCAAACTTGTGTTTCAGTCCACCGGCAAGAAAAGAGGCTTCCTACGTACCTAAAATACCCTCTGGTCGATGCAGTCGCTGTCTTTTTCGAACGAGGGACATGGATTGCTGTTCCCTTTCATTATCGCTGTCTCCTGTTGACTTTCTACGCCCTTGGAAGACATCTTGGTTCCTTTCGAGCGTTCACACTCGTTTCTGTTTTGTTTTTTTGTTCTTCTTTGACAATGGACACTCAGTTTGTTGTTCCGTTTTACTTACGGTATTTCAATGATTTCTGCCTATCTCCTTGCGCTATCATTGTGAGCTTTGGATGTAGGATTCGAGTTCCATGATGTATACCATATACCTATTTAAGAAATTAGCGGCTGATATAATCATGATAAAGCGTGACTTTTCCTTCCTCTTTCTTTCTTTCTCAATACTTTGATTCATCTAAAGATGGCTGATATCTCAGCAGTATTGGCCGCTCTTGACGTCTTTACTCGTACTCCAGATAAGGCATCGCTCGACAAAGCCAACAGTTGGCTTCAAGAATTCCAACACTCTGTAATTGTCTTTCGCCTGGACCGTTCTTCGACTATACAGTCTGACTTGTGAATCAATGCGCTCCTGCAGCCTGAGGCTTGGACCACCTGTAACGTCCTCCTCTCTTCTCCAGGCGTGCCTCTTGCAGCCAAAGTGTTCGCAGCTCAAACAATTCGAACTAAAGTACGTTCTGACGTTCATCTCTCCAGCTTGGTATACACTGATTACTGTTCTCGTAAGGTCACTTACGATCTTAGCCAAGTTGATACAGCAAACTTATCCGCTCTCAGAGACACGTTGATCGCTGCGTTGGAGGCGTATACTTCCGGGCCTCGCAGTATAATCGTGCAATTATGTCTGGCGCTGGCTGGTCTAGCCATGCAATTTTCTGCATGGGACAACGCTGTGGAAACTATGATTGCTAAATTCGGATCAAATCCCAGTACAGTCCCAATCCTGTTGCAGTTTTTAGCATTGCTTCCAGAGGAGTTGCACACAAACCATAAAGTTCCCATCACCGTCTGTCCTCAGCTTGCCATTACTGGAGTGCCTCTTCTCATTTCAACTTGACTAGGATAGCGAATGGAATGATCGGTTGTCCGCTCTCGTAACAACAAATGTTAAAAGAGTACTCAATCTGCTGAACCTTTACATCCAGGCCTCTGGTGAGCTATTTCTCCGGCTGCATTTCATGTCTGATCGTCGTTTCACCAGGCGTTACAATCGATATCCAGAATCAAGTTTTTGCCTGCTTGCGCAGTTGGATCGTTTCCGGCGAAGTGTATCTTCCAGATTTAGTCTCATCTCCTTTGCTTGGTTTCGCCTTCGAGGCTATTTCGTCCGACCAACTGTTCGATTCTGTCGTCGATCTCATATGTGACATCATTCACGAGACTCAAGAAATAGACGATAATATGGCTTTAATTGAGCTTATAGTACCTCGAGCAATTGCTCTCAGGCCTTTACTCTCGCAAGATCGGGAAAATCCCGACAGGATCAAAGGCTACGCTCGCATCTTTGCAGAGGCAGGGGAAACTTATCGAATTTTGATAGTACGCCACCCCGAAACATTCTATCCCATCGTTGAAGCCCTCGCGGAGTGTACCAGCTACCCAGATCTTGACATAGTGCCTATCACGTTCCCGTTCTGGTCCCGTCTCGCGCAGGTTATAGGGAAGAAGTCTTCCGTCCCCCCTCCGTTTGCACAGGCATATCGTTCAGTCATGAATGTCATCATTAAGCACCTGCAATTCCCTCCGGACGCTGCACCTCTTTCGGGTCAAGAAGCAGAAGATTTCAGAGCGTTTCGTCATGTGATGGGGGACACTCTGAAAGACTGCTGTGATGTGCTGGAAACAGAGTCCTGTTTACTCGCTACTTATGACATGATTGCGTCGGCGCTCTCTCGGCCTGGCAGCACTATTTCGTGGCAAGAGATAGAGGCGCCTCTCTTCGCTCTGCGATCAATGGGGGCGGTCGTCGACCCGAAGGATGAGAGTTCCGTACCGAAGATCCTTCAGCTTATCCCTCAACTCCCCCTTCATCCCAGAGTCCGCTATGCTGCCCTGTTGATCATATCGCGATACACGGAGTGGATAAACATGCATCCCGATTTCATTCAATTGCAATTGCAGTATATATCGGCTGGATTCGGGGATCCTGACTTGGAAGTGTGTGCCGCTGCTGGTCAAGCGCTCAAATATCTATGTCAAGATTGCAAACAGGTAAATCTATCACCGTCTCTTTGAATTACGTCCAGTTTAACCGTTTTGCAGCATCTTGTTCCTGTTCTACCTACCCTTCATACCTTCCTCAACACTGTTGGATCCAAACTACTGCAGGATGATAGACGCAAAATCTACGAAGCAATCGCACATGTAATATCGGCGATGCCCATGCAAAAAGCGTCGGAATCACTTAAATCATTCTCGCTGGATATCTTGGCTGCTATTCATACTGTGGCAAGCAAACCCGGTCAAGCTACAAAACAAGAATTACAAGCAGTTTCAGGTCAGTTCCTCATCGTCAAAAGTTAGGGTGCTCTAACATCAACGTTCGTAGACGGACTTGAAAACCTCGAAGCCATGTTATTTGTGATTGGTGGCTTTGGCGAGGAACTTCCCGTTGCTTGTCAGAACACTTGCCAGGAGACGTGGTCTATTTTCCAAGTATTTTTATCAAAATACGGCACAGACTCTGAACTCGTCGAAAGGTCGACCAGAGTTCTGCGATATGGCCTGAGTTTTTTCGATCGTGCCGTTTTGGCTGTGGCTCCTGCGGTCGCTGCAAGTATGACAATTGGCTTCGAGGCGACTGGCATTGCCAGTTATCTTTGGATCGGTGGAAAACTTGTGGGCCAATTCGGCGACGAAGACGATGAGAGTCTTCACGGTGCATTTGCGGAACTTTTTCATCGTTCAACGAACAAGTTGATGAACTTGCTGCATACGAACTCGGCAGGGACTTTATCTGACGGTGTGTCATTCGTTTCTCCACGCCCTCAGAGTCTGACCATGAGTATAGTCATCGACGATTATATGCGATTATCCTTACAAGTCCTTCGTCAAACACCGGATATATTTTTTGATCCCTCGATCTTGCCATCCGCATTCCGGGCAGCATCCGAAGCGCTTACTTTGGTTCAATCCGATGTGGTAATTACTGCGCTCGATTTATTGCAGGAAATTTTCAGCCACCAGTGTTTGGATCCGTCGACGCCGAACCCCCCAAACTTTATAACATATGCTCATAGCATCAACAACGTTTTAGACAGCCAGGGAGCAAATTTTATCGGGACTTTGCTCGTGGGACTGGTGGGAGACTTTCCTCCTGAAAGCAACCCGGTGGTCATATCCATATTCCGAATCGTGGCAGCCATTTGGCCCACGCAAATTTTGGCGTGGCTTCCCGACGTTCTGCAGCAGATGCCGTCTGCAGTTGTTACGGATCAAGTGAAGCAAACATTCTGACTGATGTTACCATGTGCGTACTGAACGCAAGAGTTGACTTTCTATCATTCTAAGCTTATCCCCATAGGGCCATCAACGACTCGAAATTCGACCAGGTGCGATATGGAATAATAGCTTTCCATCGGGAATCACGCAAGGCGCGCGACCGACGTCGAGCAGTAGCTTTGGGACGATCTTGAATAGCAATACGAGGGTGTTCTGTAGCTACCTACTACATATATAGATTTAGCCATAGGTATTTCTACAACCCGGCATTTGAAACATTTGCTTACAAATCATTTTTACTTCCGAGTCTCCCGAATAAGGAAAAACAAAAGTTCAAGACGCGATCCACCATGTTGTGTCGAGCTGGCCAATCTGCAACGCGCATTGGTAATTATTTTTTTCTTGCTCGTGGACCTCGGTCTGGTTATTGAAGGAGTATTCTAGCTGGACGCAGGACGTTCACCTCATCTGTAGCCCGCAGAAATTATGACGATACCATTCGAAACCTCTTAATTCACAAAGATACCAAAGTTTTAATTCAGGGTTTCACAGGCAAAACGGCAAGTTCCTCGAATAATTCGATGCCTCAGTTTCTGAAGGAGCACAGGGTACCTTCCATGCTAAAGAAGCTTTAGCGTACGGGACGCATATGGTGGGAGGCGTGTCCCCGAAAAAGGCCGGCCAAACGCATCTTGGCTTACCTGTCTTTGGAAGCGTGAAAGAAGTGAGCTACCACGCATTTCTCAGACGACTTTTGACTAAATTTAATGATCTTGTACCCGCAGGCTGTCAGAGAAACTAGCCCGGATGCTACAGTGCTCTATGTGCCCCCTCCGTTTGCAGCTGATGCTATCATCGAGGCAATAGAGAACGAGATTGGCTTAATTGTGTGCATAACGGAGGGCATTCCTCAAGCTGACGAGATCAAGGTGCGCATTTCTGAATATTCAATTTGTCACTTTATTTAGTAACATTTTTGTGTACCCTGCTAGGTTATGCAAGCTCTCAAGAGTCAATCAAAGTCTCGCCTCGTTGGTCCGAATTGCCCAGGAAGTACGTTGACGGATAATATGAGGGCGTATGACTGTCTGAAAACTGTACCTCTAGTCATTAACCCACAAGGTTGCAAAATGGGCATTCAACCTGGCCATATTCATAAACCCGGAAACATTGGTGCGTTTGAGAGAGAGAGAGGGGGCACTTTGAGAACTACTCATCCCCCCGCAGGTATCGTATCTCGATCGGGGACTTTGACGTACGAGGCTGTTGCTCAAACTACTGACGTTGGACTCGGCCAATCCCTTTGTGTCGGTATTGGGGGTGATCCCTTCCCTGGAACACAACACGTCGATGTCATAAAAGTCTTTTTGGATGACCCATCCACTGAGGGTAAGAGTATATCCTTGAACGGTGAATACTGATTGAATTATTTGAAAGGTATCGTCATTATCGGAGAGATTGGCGGGTCGATGGAGGAAGAAGCTGCCGAGTACTTGGCACAGTATAACAAGACCAGAGTTAACCCGAAACCAGTTGTGGGTTTCATTGCCGGACGAACTGCTCCCCCTGGTAGACGTATGGGGCACGCTGGTGCTATCATTTCTGGTGGCAAAGGTTAGCAATTGAGTTCCCACCATTTTCACAACTGTTTCTGATTGTGCCTCCTAGGTGCCGCGTCGGATAAGGTGGCCGCGCTTTCAGAGGCGGGCGTCATTGTCACCGACAGCCCCGCAAAGATTGGTGCCGAGATGCTCAAGGTATATAAGCACCCAACTTGGTTTTCAAGTCTTTCTGGCTAATCACTCTGCAGGCGATGAAGGCAGCTGGGTTGGTGTAGTTATTCGATAAGTTATTAGGCATATAGAGTTACATAATTTTATATCATTTCCTCTCTTCCTTATGCGCGGATCTGAGCCTTCTCAATCATTCCGCGATGCTGCGTCGTTTCTCTCAAATGCATCTGCGCTACGCAAGGTCTCAAACGCTGTCAAGCTTGAGGTGTTAGCGTAGGCTTGAACCAGATCCACTCGCAAACCTAACGCACTCTTATGTTAGCTATATGGGCTTTTCAAGTGGCTAACGGTCACACACGAGCCGGATGTTTCGCGTCCATCGATATTTGACATGACTGGACGTGCCAAATGGGATGCTTGGGATGCCGCTGGAAAACGGTACAGCGATGTGCAAGAGGCCGAAAACCGATATCTTGAGATTGCGCGCGATCTAGGATGGCAACCAGGAGCTCCAAAAAAACAAGAGGAAGCAAAGAGCGAAGACATCTGGGACTCTGAAAGTTCAAACTCGGAGGAAAGTCATGGAGGCGGAGGCGGCCTCGGAGTCAGCGTCAGCTCCGTAGTTGCACCTGAAATCGAGGACGACAATACTCTGCACGGCCTGGCCATCGCCGGCGATGCTCAAAAACTGCACACCCTCATTTCTCTCGACCAGGAAATCAATCTGAACGGCCTCGATGAATTTGTGCGTGTTCAGATTCATATTCTACTTTTTTGTTTCTTTTTGTCAACGTTCTATTAGGGATATACACCTCTCCATCTCGCTTGTGATCGTGGAAACGTCGACGTTGTACGGCAACTACTGGCAAAAGGCGCTGATACTTCTATCAAAGTAGGTGGATCCATGGCTTTTGGAATAATAGTCTGGAATATATATGTTTTTAGGACCCGGACGAAATGACCTCTCTAGAACTAGCCCGCACAGCCGGACACGAAGAGATTGTGAAACTGCTGTCTGGGTGATAATAGGTCTGCTACGACCCTTCTGTAGCAGTTGAGGTTGATGAGGGCGAAATCGGGACTCCTGGCTGGGGGTGATAGGGAGAACCTGGTTTGAGAATGTTACCCTAATGTCAAGTAGAATGTGAGAGCCAGGTTTAGAGGAAATTGAAGAACGATGCTCACCATGGTGAGCAGCTTAACCACAGATTTACTTGGAGTTGCACCCACATCCAGCCAGTACCTGATTCGGCCGACGCTCCACTCCATAGTTTTGTGGTCATTTCCGTCAGGCTTTACGCGTGGGTCGTAGATGCCCAGTAATTCTGTAGGCTTTCCATCACGTCGTGAGCGTTGATTGATTGCGACCAAGTGAAAAATACGGTCGTGGCGATTGCCATGAATGGAGAGACGCAGTCGCATTGGCATGGTGGGCTCGGTACAGAATTAGAAAACAACACGTGACTCGTAGCTCTACCGTACCCGTACTACTCTTCAGGCCTACTGCTTCCAGGGATCAGCTGCAAACCTACAGTCAGCAGCGCACTTTGAGCTTTCAAAGATACTACCAACCATGCAAATGTTATTTCCGTTCAGAAGCGTCTGCGCCAATTGGGTTTTTTTGGTTCCCTGTGCAGTGATTTCGCTGTACAATCGTTATTTTATACACCTCCGCCCGAACTGCTCCTGCGAAGAGCTCACTATTCTGTAACATCTTTCAGTACCATGTCTAGGTAGACGAATAAGCCGCATCGCTCAGAGGACCAGAGCACGTTCCAACTTACTGACAAAATCATCAAAACCAAGTAATGTTCCTGTAAACTCGCGGTCGCCCTTCATCACAACCCAAATCCGGGAACCGATGCATTTATCGATTAACTCTGGCAATGATTCAAGGATAAACCTCGCACGAAAGCAGCGGAACGTGTTTTACCTAGTGGTAGTACTTGAGAAGCCATACTAAGCGCCGGTCCTCATTGGTTTTTTTTTTTTTTTCATGTAAAAAATATTTCCGAGGTAAGGAGAAAAGAACAATTGCATTCGACGACTATGGCAAAAGATTTGAAAAACGTTACATCGCCCAAATGTTACTTGTGAACTATGAAAACATATACTTTACTGCTGCTGTCCGAAACTGAAGCCGCCTTGGGGGGCAGCGACATCCGAATGGAACTGGAAAAGGCATGATTAAAAACCCGGGGGACTTATCACTAGAAAAACCTACAGCAAATTGACCCGAGGCATCAACCGCAGGTGCTGCAATAGTGGTGTCGACTTCCTCGTCATCAGGGAAGTATTTATCCATGATATTGAAAGCCTTCTTGTAAATGTCCAAGTTATCATGTTGTTGCAAGTTGTGAATCGTGACCATTCCACCGGCCTCTTCGACATATATGGCATACTGATTAATAGCACCTGGGCCCGCCGCGGCTTTGTCCATCTCGCCCACTTTCAGGATGTTGTCAAGGCCGTCTAGGGCGACTTGGATGACCTTGTTGTCCATCATCGTAAGAAGGTCACAAAGGGGCTTAATGCAGCCCTGACTGACGAGGTATCGAATCTGGGATGGCTCCTGCAGGCCACCGGATGTAGCGTTAGAGATGGCCCAGCAAGCTTCCTTCCTGGTTTTGAAATCTGCATTCTGCAGAATATTGATAAGAGGGGGGATTATGTTCGCGTCAATGACGGCTTGGATCTGAGGAGGAGATCCAGCAGTGATGTTACTGATAGTCCAGCAGGCCTCCTTCCGGATGCCATCCTTCGGCGAGGATAGAAGGGAGAGGAGGGCAGGCAGGGCGCCAGAAGCGATTACCACCTGAGTCTGAAGGTCATCTCCAGTGACTATGTTACCTACGGATCGCAAAGCAGGAGTCTGAACTGAAGTGGAATTATGCATCAAAAGTTCGACCAGGCGCCTGCAGACACCAGATTCAATAACCGCTTGGATCTTGTCGTTGGATCCATCAGAGAGATACGAGATGGCCCAGCAAGCATCAATCAAAATCTCATCGTCAAGGGAGTAGATGAGCTTCGTCAGAACAGTTAGGGCTGGAGAGATCTATAGGAATGACATCAGTATCTGCACGTAACCGATGAGCCAACCGCCTGACCAATTCCCAGTCAGGCTGGGGGGCCTTTCCACGGCAAAAGTTGCTGAGTGTCCATGTAGCATTTCGAAGCATACTCAGTTTGTGATGCTCGCTTAAAAGAGTCAACAAAGGGCGGAGGGCACCCTGCTGAAGAACATAGTCACGGCATTGGGGGCTATCACCAGCGATGTTACCAAGAGCCCAGACTGCTTGCTCTCGGACGTCAAGTACCGGGGAAGATAACAGATTAATGAATTCTGGAACGGCTTGCGCGTTGATAACAACTTGGGTATGTTCTGCGGTACCGGACGCAATATTGGTCAAGGCCCATGCAGCTTCGAACTGATGGATGTGTCAGACACAGAACTTGAAGTAGGAAAACGGGGGAAAAAGAGTGACCTGAAGCATGGAGTGGCCTGTTTTTAAGAACTCGACAAAGCGAGGAACAACACCACACTCAATCACGCGCTCAATGGGTGGGTTTCGCTCTTTTGACAGAAGCTTTCGGAACTTGGTCGTCGCGTCCAGCTGTTGCTGAGGATCATCAGAGAAGACGCCACCGATCATTTCGTCGGCCAACTAGTCGAAGAAACGGGGAGAAGGAGTGAGTGTCGTGAAATATTGCATCGGAATCGCTGGTAAACGTACAGGATCTTCCCAGTTGCCACTGATCACCTCTTCATCAGAGTCGGCTCCCGTAGAAGGCATAAAATTCCTTCGTTTCGAGATGTTCTCTTCCCTCTTCTGTCTGCGAATCTCAACCTGCTGCTCCTCGCGACGACGTCTAAGATCATCTTGTTTGAGAGCACCTTTAGCCTTGTAGGCTTCAGAAAAGAAAACGCGTCTGTTAAATCTGTAGATAAGATATTGAAGAAAAATGTACCTTCTCTGCGCGCCTTCGTAGTCCTCGATTCTGGGTCCATTGCTCGATTCAGAACTTTTAATGAGGGCTGAAGATGTCTGTCAATGTGGAACTTGAAAGAAACCAAGAAAGTGACAGTTCTTTCCAAGTTGAGGACAGCGTGACTGTGACATACACGTGATCCGGAACCACAAAAGAACACGATTGCAGGTCATTCTCAATTCCAATACTTATGTAGAGTGGACAAAATTTTTTGTATGACTTCAGGTCGAACTTGCCCAGAGCGGCAGTCAGAATTAGGGCTAGCATTCAAATAGAACAGTAAAGAAAACAGTCGACACCAGTAGAGAGAAATCTAGCTATCGTTTTCAAAAGGATACTGAACAGAGAACAAAGAGTTAGCGTCTGGTGACTCAATTTAATCACGAAAATTCACCTCAAACGACGATGGCGCCTCTGCCTCTGGGTCACTTTCGTCTAGGGCTATATGACGGCCTGATGGTGCAGGTGTATCAACAGTAGCTGCGGCCTCTGGTGGCGGAGGCTGAATGGCTGTTTCGAATTGAATAAATTCTGCCTCCAATTCGGGACGTCGATCTACTAGGATTAAAATACCACCCCCTCCTGCGGCTTTCTCCTCGGTAGGCTTGATATTCTTGCCGGTTCGATTGGATGCAGGTTTGGCAGTTACCGCCCGTACGGGCTGATATTTTCCGTCTGAAGGAAAGCTTATGTATGCGAGTTGGGCAGGAGTCACTCGTGAGAGATTGGGAAGTGTTTCGGAGGATGGCTCCTTCTTTTTGGTAGCTATGATAGCAGTCAGGCATCTGAGAGAATTGTGGATGCAAGGAAGGACCTTTTGGAGCTCCTTCTGCCTTCATCTCTACATCTCCATCCCCTTCATTTTTCACTTCAGGCTTCTCGTCCTATAAAGCGACGGTCAGCAAAGGTCTCTAGAAGCAGGAAACATCTTACTGTTTCCATGGCATCACCTTCTGCAGCAGCTTTCTTCTTCTCCCTGGCCTTGACCTTCGCAGTTGTCGACAGGACGGCTGTTGCAACTTTAGTGACGGTCTCTTTCTTGGGTGGTGCAGTAACAGGTGGATAGGCAAACAAGCTCGGCTTCGCATTTGAAGTGACATCAAATTTGGGAACCTGGTTGAGAGAGCGGTCAGCACGAGTATCGTGAGGAAAGGAAGGCAACAAAACAGACCTTCAAATCGCCATTCAAACCGATCAAGCATGTCGGCTCAAATGCTAAGCAGGCACAATGGGCAAGCGGATACCAATACCAAAATTGACAGAACATGACCATGCCGACGATTGCATTTGTATTTCTGCTTCCAGCTCGGCTTTGAAGGTTGATGGTCACATTCCTGCCACCAGCATCGATGAGTCCTTGACCTAAAGCCGCTCCGAACTTGGCCATGGGATCTTCGTGTTTATCCGCCACAATCTTACTGTAAAGAGATCTCGTAGACGCCAGCGCCGGAGAGGAGGCTTCTGACTGCTCGAGAAGAATCATTCCAAGGGCAATAAAGGCGCCTTGCCGGACGAAGTCGACACTGTCCTTTGTCATGGGTTCCAGAATTTCAATGGCGTCCTACGCAAGAGATGCAGACAAATCCCCAGACGGTCTGAAGGAACAAACGTACCTGCAAACCAGTGCCAGCGCAAGCTATGCCCAATGCCAGCGTGGCTCCACAACGTACGTGAGGATTATAGCTCTCGCTCAAGAGTTGTACAATGCGTGGGACTTGGCTTGGGTTCTTGAATAATAAGAATGCGAGCGAGGTCACTGCCGCTCGTCTGACGTCGTCCGAAACATCTGAGACGGCAATGTGCAATAGCTGGCGGACAGCATCATTGTTGGATGTCCCTGCGTATGCGAGCGCCAGTGTGTAAACACCCCCATAGCGTAAGATTGGATCCTGTTGACAATCATTAACAAAAGGAGTTGCAGGAAAAAAAGGATTCCACTAACTGTCTCAGCCAGCAGTTCTTTCACAGTCTGGTCAGCCTCTTCTTGACGACCGTAGAAAACGAAAGCAATGCCAACTGCAAGGCCTCGGATGATCTTTTCGTGTTGGGTTTCGCGAGCGTACGACAACATCTCACGCACGGAATCCGCTGCGGCGGTGCCAAGCATGATCAAACCCATGGCATATCCGGAAGCTTCGCCAGCGACAGCGGAATCCATGAAGAGAACGTTTTTAAGGTCCTCGAAGGTTTCCAAGTTCTTGGATCCCATTCCAGCAATTCCCAAGCCCAAAGCAGCACCGTGCTGGACAATCTCTCCCTGCGCAGAGCGAAGCGCATCCCTGAGGAAAGCTGAAATCTCGGTTCCACATCCAGCATTGATCAATCCCAAGGCATAAAGTGCGCCTCCTTCAGAGTAGGCTGCTCCAGGAATGCTACTTTCGTTCCCGTTCTGAGGAAGGTACGGTTGGAGGATCGTTTTCCCCTGCTCATAGTAACCTTTATGGATGACACCTAGACCCGCGGTGGCAGAAAACTTGGACCAGTTAGAGGCAAGTGCAAGCCATTCCAGGTTATCCCGTAGGAATTGATCGGACGTGGTACCTGAGTGCATAAACGCGTTCTGAAGCGTCAACGCTGTATGGTATATAGAAGAACGAGGTTCAAGAGAGTCCTGAAAAGACAAATAAGACATAGACTATCAATCACCCAGTTCTTTACTTACCTTTGTGTGCTTCAAAATGAGGGTATCGACGTGATTGTTTCGTTTGAGGAACTCTAGGTAGAGCTTGACAGATTCTTGTCCAGTCAGAATGCTCCGTATTTTGTCAAACACCTGCTGGGTTTCCTAAAGCCAATTTTTAGTGGGTAGGTCAAGCGCAGGACCTTGACGTACGTCATTGCCAGCGGGAAGTTGAGTCCGAACGAGATCCAGGTAGTCTCTCGCACCCCCCTCCACGAGATCGAACGCAAATTGATAGGCCAGGAGGCTCTCTTTAGGCACTAGAGAGACTAGCAGCGGAACCGTGAGAGATGGGTCGCTCAGAGAGACTAGTAGTCGAGTGAGCGCCTGTGCAAGCGCAGATCCATCTCCTGCAGTCGGCCGAGGAAATAGAGGATAGAGAAAACGCAAAACAATATCCCGATACGACAGCGAAAACCCCGAGTCAATCACGGCTTCCATAGCGTAGGAGAGGATAGAGATATCGTGTGTCTGTTGATATATCTTGGAAATGATATCTAATCTATGAGATTCTAAAGCAATGCCAACAGCCTAGGATTAAACTTTAGCATAAAAATCGAGTTTCACGAATCGGGTGTGCCGAACCTGCTTGTATTCTCCTTCAGCGATACAGCGCGTGAAGATGCTTTCAATGATACGCTGGAGACGCGGATCAATCTTTTCCTGTCTTCCACTCGTCTGTTCTGCAGCGCATAGGGAGATGTACTTGTCAATAGCCATTGCTATTGTTTCGTTAAGCACATTGAGCGCATTGATACAAACCATAACTCGACCGATTTACTCACACATTACAGTCTCCACATACTCTTCCGAACCGGCAACGCGAGACTCTGCTTCGAACGCGTTTCCTGCACCTAATGCGAACGACAAAGATTCCACATACTCTCCGAGGAAGTAGTAAACTTTGCTAGCAAGGAGCGCCGCCAGATCTCGAGCTTCTTTAGGCATTTCATCGCTGTCATATAGTGATTCACTGAGACAGACAAGTCAATCGAAATTTGACACGAAAAGAACGTGTAAAGCGTACATGAGAGCAATGTGCTCCGAAATCTCAGCCCAAAACCGTGGCACCAGGGTATTGAGAGACTTTAAAGCATGTTGTTTGAAGACGGGATCTGGTTCAGATAGAAGGGCGAGAACGCCAGCGGCTGAAGACTGAGAACGGACGACCATGAGGATAAGAGTAAGAAATCAAGAAATCAAAGGAGTGCTTGAGACGCGTAAGCTGTGAGCCATAGGACGTCACGGGAAAAGCTTATGTAATCGTCGCTGAGGCTTCGGAAGGATTCGCAGAATGCTAACCTCAAAATAGATCATGTCCTTCCGACTCCTTGCTCGCCGTACTGTTCCAGCGTTGCGCCGCTTTTCTACTGAGACGACCGCTACCACCAAATCCTCCAATGCTTTTTTGGCTAACATCGAGGCTGTAGAGCACCATGCAGCGGGTGAGTATGCTCATCTTTTTCTACGAAACCGCTCACACTAATATCATTCACAGAAACGACTGAGCTCTGGCGAAAAATCAGGTAAATTTTTGCTGAGGAATTTCATATCCAAATCACTCATTCGAAGCCACAAGTTGGTATGTTTGTATACCCGCCATTGCGGTTTGCAGTGCATGGGTATACAACCTTGAAATGGAGCACAAATCTCATTTAGAGCACGAGAAAGCCGAAAACGATGGAAAAATTGTCCTGCCACCTGCCTACGAGTATCTCAACATGCGTCGTAAACCCTACCCTTGGGGACCTAACAGTCTATTCTTTAATCCTGAGGTACGTTGGATTTCATAGCATGTACTTGATACTGACGTCTCGCTTTCAGACCCAGAAGGACCTTTCTGTGGAAGGAGAGGAATAGATAAATCCTCCTTCATTGGTACATAGATTGTTTCCATTAATACAACTTTTGTTCTCCCCACCGCCCCGGCCTGGACCTCTTCAATGCCATCTTCCAACCATATCAACTCTACAGAGCAAATACTATCCCTATCATTATTCCGACCGCGACTGAAATTGCTTTACCCAGGAGAATTGTTGGAGCGAAACTCTCCAACGATGCGTTCCCTCTGTCAGACACATCGTTATATTAGGCATTGGCGATACCGGGCGAGACTTACGACTTCATTGCAGCAGAGTCGGCCGCTGTGGGATTGCCGGAGGTCGACGTGAACTGAGCAGAGTTTAACCTGGTTTCAGAAGCAAGGCTTAATTCGCGAGCTGTTTCTGTCGAAGTTGTGGTGGATGACAGAGGCTGGGATATGACGGTATTGAAAGAGATGTTTGGCAAAGGTGTTGGCACCATCGAGGTTTTGAAGCTCTCCGAGGTAGAAAAACTTGGAGTGGGCAACCATAAAGACATATCGGCCATGTCTAGTTTAAACCCTGCTTCGTGGATTATCGTCGTTGAAAGATCTAGACCTGGGATCGAAATTGGTGGCATGGAGGTGGGGACCGGGTTGAGGTGCGTAGGCTCGGTTGAGTAGGCTCGAAGCGTTGTGGGGGTATCATCCTCTGAGACTGTTAGCTCAAGCGAATGAGCCCACGACGTTAAAAGGCAACTGGGGTATGTTACTAACGAATATTTTGAGGATGGTGCGAGCTTTGTTCGGTTGATTTATGGTCTATAGCATGTTTCAGCTTTCACTGTAAGTATATTCAAGAAGGCAAGCCGCATACAATCATGGTGATAATCATGCTCGTCCGGCATATAATCATTATTGCTCTGGTAAGTAGACGGAAAACGATCTTGAACAAGGATGAGGTGAGTGTGTTTGCGAAATCGACAAACGGATTGCGTACCACCATTCTCTCTCTCCCTCGGCAAGGTAATATACAGTGCGTTGACAGTCACTGAGAGAGACACAGTGGCCAGCACAGTAAGGAGGTCGATGTTTTTCATTCTCCTAGGAGGGAGCTTCAGGCCAGCTGAAGATGGAACGGGCGGGACAGCGACAGCAGGCATATTTATAATAACGAACTATGAGGCTATTCCATAATTACATACTGAGGTAACTTTTGCGGCGGAAAGTTTGTGCTCTGGATAGAAACTGCACACAGCCAACCCGTTGCGCGGTTATGAGTTTCAGTATTAATGTGGGTCCTGTTTCAACGGTTGAACTTGAGACAGAACGGGAAGCGTCATCGCAGGAGCACCGTATGAGTACGGAAACAATGCCGGTAAAACAAGTCCCTCCGACATATCATTTTCGGCGAGCTCATGCAAACGGCTAGTTTGATTGATCATTCCATATATGTAGATTATATGTCGAATGCAAAGTGTCTGGACATTTAAAGAGGACGAAAGGCATATGCAGGAAGGGCTTACTGTTCATCCAAAGGGGCAGAACAGACTACAAAGTCACACATGCCCCGACCATTGCACCGATGACGAGAGTAAGCATCGAGGCAAAAATGGGCCCAGAATTGTATTGGGTAAGAGCCCCATTAGATACGCCGGTGGCTGCAGATCCAGCGGCGGACGTAACGATTGTAAAGGCATGACCACCGAATGAAGTAACCTGTCCTCCAGCGCTAGCTGCGCCCGCTGTTGCGACAGTCCATGCGCTCCCTCCGTTGGAGGTGATGATTGTGAAAATACTGCCTCCAGCGGCTAATGTAAAGCAAAGATGGAGGGTCAAAAGTCAGAAGAAGCCCCCAAGACCAAAATGTGGAGGTACTCAACATGTTACATCTTCTACGACGCCATCTCCCAGATCCGTGATTTGGGAAAAGATACCTATGTACACCGCGAAATATTTATTAGAGTCGAGGCGAGTAATAGATAGTGTTAGCCTACCTGCGGCTCCGCTAGTAATGTCTCCGAAACCACTGGTTGCAACGCTTGCTGCCCCACTGGTAATGTCTCCTAAATCACTTGTGATTGAGGACAGGACTGTAAGGAAGGGAATGGTCGGACAGTGTAGATGGAAGCGTAGAATGGGTTCCTACTCTGACGATTCTCGACGTTGACGGGCTCAGCGTCACATATAACGGATAAAACGAGAGCAGCGGTGAAGGCTAGCTTGAACATGGCAAGTATTGGAGCGACATCTTTTTTTTTTTTTGGCCGTGTGGACTTTACTAAATATGACGCCCGTCATGTGATTATTCAAACTCCTTTCCCCTCCACACACACGATGGTCCAAGCCATCATATCTCCCAGGTAATATCATTTTCCACATCCCAGAATGATATCAAATTATCTACGACCAGTGTCCTCGCATCAGATTTTGGTAGTCTGACTGCAGAATGCAAGCGTATGATCAAGGGCGGCGCAGAGTGGCTTCATATGGGTTGAGTTTCCGCTCTCTCTCTCCAGCCACTGGGATTTTATGCTAATAGCTGGCAAAAAGACATAATGGATGGGTACTTTACAGAATCTGGCTTGGATGAATAACACCTCTAACGGATGGATTGCAGTCACTTTGTACCAAATATCACGATGGGTCCGTCTCCATGTCAGGCTTTCCGCAGAAACTCAGCACACTCTATCCCTGTGTAGGAGCTCCCATTTTGACTTGTGTCCACAAAGGAATCCCTGATATATTCATGGATTGTCATATGATGGTCGCTCAACCGGAGAAGGTACTGGTGTACGTGTAATAATTCTGCCCTGGGCTCAGCTCTCCACATTTCAGTGGGTAAATGACATCGCTGATGCGGGTGGCTCTCTATACTGCTTCCACATTGAGGCAACAAGTCTGTCCAAACGCTCCTCCTCATTGATTTCTAGATCTCAATTTTATCTTTTTCAATAGTGGACCCACTGTCATTAATCAAGGCTATTCATGATCGCAAAATGAAAGCTGGTGTAGCCATTTCTCCAGATACACCTTCTACCGCTATTACCGACGAGGTTGGAAAAGAGGCAGATATGCTTCTCGTCATGACTGTATACCCAGGCACGTCCTTTTCGTCATCGACGTAATGTCTACTACACATCTTTGCAATCTCGTTCCAGGTCGTGGAGGTCAAAATTTTTAGAACGGTGCGTACCGAAAGTAGCCGAGCTTCGTGCCAGGTTCCCAGAGAAAGACATCGAGGTCGACGGTGGAGTGGGCCCAAAGACTATTGACGTCTGTGCCGACGCAGGTCCGTAGTTGCCTAGTCGTGATCTTCATTATTTTATTGACTTTGTGCAGGAAGCAACGTTATCGTGGCTGGAACCGCCATCTTCAGTGCCTCAAATCCGGAAGAAGTAATACAAGGACTCAAAAATACTGTCAGCGCTGCTCTTGCAAAACGGGCAGCTAAATAGAGCGAGGCACACAAGCATGTATATAGTAAACTTTAGATAACATCAAATATGATGCTCTACCATTGCAGCCATTCACCGTACGTATTGGGCCGCTCTCCTCTGACAAACGCTTCGAAAGTTCGCTTCAGGACAGCAGACTATGGGAGGTCACCTAGCTTAGCACTTGAAGAAGTATCGGCAAATTCTCATGTCCCTTGGTCAGTCAAAAATTGTGGACCAAGATCCGGCCAGTTTCGTGAAATATCAAATGGCTTCCACCTACGCAAGGCGTCAGGACGAAATTCAAAACGAGAATCAAGAGTCCATATTTGGAAGTTATGATGATGATAAGAAAAAGATCCCTGGAAACAACCATTGAATCCTAGCGCTAACGGGGTAGCTCCGTCCATTGCTGGAGTACTGAAGAAGTCCTCAAACCTGGAACCTAGGGTAAAGATTGGTATGCAAGGTTATTATCCCAGAATTACCTTTTAAAATAAGGCAGAGGAGGCCGTTCACGCTGATAGCCACGCTGGATCGAATAGTGCGTCTGGGAGCTGAAGTAAAAGTCGATCCAGAAGTGCATCCTTGAGATACCGTGTTATAGTTATGGGATGGAAATCCAAGTCGTTCTGCAAGGCTGTACGAAAGAGAAAGGTACCCAACGCCGGCCGGTCCAGACGAGACCAGCGGCAAGCATACGCGCCCCTCCACTCCCAGAGCTCTCCCCAATCGCGCAATAGTATAGTATCAGCATCTAGATAGATCCCGTCAAAACGATGGCATAGTATGAATCGTGCCAACAAGTCGGATAGAATTGTGGACATGCGATCGTACGAAGCCGATGAAGTGGAACCTGTTCGAGGAAAAAGATCAACTGCAGTATTCCCAGCACGGAGGACCTCCAAACAGTCCCGAACGAACTGGCCAAGTCAAGAAGAAGAAGAATGGAGAGAAAGGGAAAACCTGCTGAGGAAAACCGCAGTGTTTCATGACAATGTCCATGTCAGCGACAGATGCTGCACTGGGGCGCAGAGGAAAGGGCGTGGTGCCAGAGACAGCGAGGTAGACGCGGTCGGGAAGACTGGCATTGTCGATGGCGGTACTGTCCACATTCCGCCAGTTATCTCGCCCCCAATCGTCAGCAGTCAGACCAGCCAGCCAACGCATTTCAATGGGGTAGTGTCCCGCTCCTATCTCCCAGGCTCAGATCTTCCCGCAAGTCTTCTCTGCCAAATATCTTTCGGAGCACTATCAACACAGCGTCCAAGACAACTCGGGCTCACAAGCGTCGAGGGATCCGCAGTAAATGGTAGTCTATACCATACTTTGGGGTAGAAGGAATAGATAATAGTAACGATCAAAGAGAATAAGCCTGCGCAACAACCGCCACCTCGACTGGGCTCGACCAAAAGTCATTGTCGCAAAGACACTCTACTGCTCGGGTCCATATGTATATATCAATCTATCTCACACTTTGAAAGAATCAGTACACTCGCTCTATATACGCATATGTGAATTTCTGCAACCAATTTCTCAGCTATTACAGCTAAACAGAGCCGATCTCTACGTGCGAGAGATCAGCGAATGACTCCGGAACAGATATAACGCGGAGAGTGTTGGTGTGTCCAAGACCACCCTTCCATCCTTGCACAGCAATGACAGTAGATCCAGGCGTGATAATGTTGAGATGAAGCGCGCTACGCATACCAAATCGAATACGGTTGTCAACCTAGGAACAATCTCCAATCAGCGAACTGTTTTAATTCCAGGGCTCGTTTTTACTCACATCGGTTTGCCATTGATGGTTCTGTATACCGCGAGGCTCAGAGTACCAGAATGGATAACATCCACGGTGAAGGTGAATTTGACGGGCGGTCTGTTCATTTCGGGTGACTACGCAGGGTTCATGGTCACACAATAAAAAACATAGTCAGAAAGAGATAGGCAGGAATCGTACCCGTAATAATGGGGACCTTGGGACGGTATTTCGAGATGAGGCGAGCAGTGTTACCACTTGTAGAGAGAACAAGAATGGCACTAGCATTCTGCTCAGAAGCGGCGGCGACGGCGGCAAGTGCAACGGTTTCTGTAGTCTCCGTAGGGCGGGGTTGAATCGAACGGATTTCATCATACAAGGGAGGGTAGCAGATAGCATATTCAGCAAGCAAGCAGGTCTCCGCCATCATGAGCACTATAGGAGCGTTTTCATAAATGCCATAGACTCTGGAAAAAAACGATATTATACGTACCAGCTTGGATAGGATAAGATCCTTTTGCCGTCTCACCCGATAACATGACACAGTCTGCGCCATCGAGGACTGCGTTGGCAACATCACTGACTTCGGCACGAGTCGGTCTAGGATTATACTGAACGAACGTTAGGAACTCATTTCAATGCAAAAATGTGACCATTAATTACCGTCATAGACTGTGAAGAATATAAGAAATTGATCAAGGTAAGGCTATTTGTAAACATACCTCAAGCATCTGAGTGGCAACGATAACGGGTTTGCCGACAATGTTACATTTAGCAATCATCATCTTCTGAGCCAAGAATACTTGGCTAGCGGGAATCTCAATTCCCAAATCACCACGAGCGACCATAACACCGTCAGCTTCTTTCAGTATTTCGTCAAAGTTTGCGACTCCCTGCTCGTTCTCGATCTTGACGATAATCTTGATATTGGCACCGTCGGGACCTAAAACTGTGCGGATGTCCTGAACGTCTTGTGCGCGACGAATGAACGAGGCGAAAATCATGTCGACGCCATTTTTTACTCCAAACTCCAAATCTTTTTTGTCCTTGTCTGATAAGGCGGGAAGATCGACGTCAGTTTTGGGAAGGTTGACACCCTTTCGGGAGGATAGCGTCCCATTGTTCAAGCATCGGACATGGATGTTGGATCCTTCAATAGAGAGGACGAGGAGGGAAAGAATACCTAGTGTCACAGCAAAAAAATCAGTGTCTCGCAGAATGTGTAGACCAAACGCCACTGACCATCGTCAACATATATAAGCTTTCCTGGGGCAGTAACCTTTGGAAGATTTGCCTAGAATGGGGAATGAATGGTCGAGAATCTCCAAGGTCGGATTAATTCACATACATAGTCCATCCATAGTACTTTATCGTCACAAATATCTTTATACTTTGTATCAGTAGACACGATAAACTCATGTCCAGCCTTGACCGCTATCTGTGAGGGAACAATTTAGACGATTTTCGCGCAAAACAATTTCCTGGACACTTACATCAATCCCATCTCTTATCACCCCAGTGCGGATTTCGGGTCCTTTCTGTGAATGAAATGGACGCCTTCATTATCTCCGACATATGTGCTTGGAAGAACCTCGGTCACTAACGGTATCAAGAGCGATCGCGACCGGACGTCCGGTAGGATCCTCTGCGGACTTAGTGAGCTCAAATGGAACAAAGAAAAAAGAGTTTTAGACCAACCAGCGACCATTTTCCTGGTGTTATCGATCACACTCTGGTGGTAAGAGTATTCGCCATGAGAAAAATTCATGCGCACTGGGAGGAAGTTTCAGGGGATAAAAATTACAACAACACGGTTTCCACTCCTCACCAACATTGACGCCTGCGCGTCGCAGCTCCGCGAGTTTTTCAACACTGTTAGTTTTGGGACCTATGCGATGTGATTGAAGTCTCGAATCATCCAGAAAGGATTGTAGCCCGCACCGATCGTAGCGATAATGGAGGTCTAGGGCATAGCAGTTAGATTGGCTGGCCCAATCCAAAAAAAAAAAAAAAGCCCGCACCTTGCGCATATACTTGGTGCTCTCCGTAGGAGCGGGAGCATCCACAGTGCTCAGGTGAGAAGACCATTCCAGCTGTGAGCGGATACCGTCAGTTGCAAACATTCTAAAAAGTAGATGGCAGTAAGGGAGAAGAAAATAAGGGAAGCGATTGATGGTGATCTCGGGTGAGAATATCACTCAAAAAAGGACCATGTCATTCAATAGACCGAACGTTCGTCGTCCACTTCAATAATTATGTATTGTAGCCTCATCCCAATCATAAACAAAAAAAAATACAACGCGTGCGATACATGGAAATCGAAAGACGGGAATCAAACTTTTCAAAGCAGATATGACGACGACAGATAGGATGTACAAGTACATGCACCGGATAAAAAGAAGACCAGACAGAAAACATCTCCGATGTTACATTATTCTTATGGTCCAGCCCGAGTTCTGTAAGCTCTGTAGACCACCATTCTCTGCGACATTGTGTGCCGCTGCAAGCCAGCCGGTATCAATGCTGGCACCAGGATGAGGAGGTTGACCATTGATATCAAGACCCTGGAACACATTTTCGCAAGTTATAGTTCGACCAGAATGATATCCTACCCCATCAGAGCTTCGAATGAATAGCAGGGGAAGACTGCGGCCAGTGATTGACGGCGGGGGACCAGATCCATTTCGATGCCCTGGGTTAGAGCCATCGGCAGGCTGACCATCGGGTTGCTCCAAATTTGGAGGCAGTGCATCTTCTTCTAAAGCCTTGATGATATCCGCAACCGGCGGCATCTCAACCATGACAATGGTGTGTAAAGGGGAAGACATGTAGCGAGCAGGTGATCCAGTCGTATCCAGAGGAACAGCGTCCGGAAGCCCAGGAATAGGCTGAACGAAAGGCATGGATGCCATCGGCCCCGAAGGCGAAGTTTGGTACACTCTCCGTTGTAATGGGCCAAGGTTTCCCAAAAACACATCTAGTGTTGCTTGCTGGTGTGTTTTCGGATCTTCATAGAAGAAGTTTGAGACAGTCAACTCTATCGAGTTGTTGGCCTGCCGATAGACGGGAGCAGTAAATAAAGTAGGGAAAGGTGTGATTGGTTGTTCAGGAATGTGGCTATTCTTGCCAGTGGAGTCGAAAAATGTGTATTGAAACTTGGCTAAAATTGCAAGTCAGAATATTGCCACAGCATCACGAATACTTCCACTTACAGATGCCGACGATTGTCCAGCAGAGATAATCGTCAACCTCATCAGAGAGTTCGCGTCGACCGTCCTTAATTTCCTCTCGAACCCGAGGACTCTGGAAAAGTAAAGGATGTGTGCCCGCTTGAGTCGACATACCGGGCGCAGGAGGCGCTACGACGCCTGTCGTTCCGGGTATTGGCCCAGCAGCGGACAGGTAGTGCCGAGAACCGTCAGGGTTCACACGCTGTAACGCAATTTTCTGCATCTGACTGACGGGGCCACCGTCGTCGGGAGAAACCCGGCCTTTGTCAACTTTGCGAATGACAAGAGGAGATGTTGATATACCGGACTGAGTATCGGACAGAACGATCTCGCATCCATAAGTGACTGGCTGTGGACCTATGGGAAGAATCAGGCTTGTGAGAGCGACAAAGTTCACATCACATGACTGCGTACCAATATTCGGCGCCTCTGCAGGGCGTCGGATAACATTGACATTAAAGGCGGACCACGCCACATTACTCGCACAAAGTTGAGCGTGGTCAATGGTCATGTATTTGGTGCGTACAGTCTGAGAATTGATGCGATTAAATAGAGATACGGGACCTCCAGCTAGAATACATGATGAGATATTTCTCGTTTTTGCCGTTTTTTTTGAAGGTTTTGATATGATCGTCACTGGAGCAGAGTCAAAAGACGCCCACACACGGCCTGGTGGATCATGCCCATCCGGATTCGGATTATGCACGGCGGAAGGATGAGGCTCGGCGATATCGAGAGAAAGTTGAAAGCTTTTCGCCTTTGCGGCTCCAGTCACATGGAGGAACTTGAAGCTGGATGTCATATTGTTATCCAGAGGGGCTTTCTGTTCAAAGGACCGTTCACCAGTTTCAGAGATTACTGCCATGGAAAGCTGCTGACTGCGCATATGCCATATAGGGCCCTCGATGTGAACGACAGGAGGAGGACATAGGAAACGCTTCTCGCTTCCATAGGACTTTTGGGCTACGGCAGCGTGAAGACATATAACGGTGGTCATGGGCACGACGCGAGCAGCCATATCTGGAGGCGGCTGGGTAACGTCGCGAATAACGCGACGCATCTTGTTCTGAGAGTCTTCATTCTCGGCATCGTCCAATTTGCGTTTCCCTGGCTGCGTGCAATTGAGGGATAAGGGTTCGGTATGTAGCATCGATAACGTACATTGGAGACGGGTTGAGGGACATCTGGGATGCCCATTGCAGGATTCCAAGCAGCCAAGTGACCGTTAGTCGGGCCGTCCTTGTGGGAGGCAACTAATATGGACTGCAATGAAGGACTGGGACCCGATTGAGTTCCCGTCGGCGAAGCGGAGGTTGAAGCAGAAACCTAGGTAAAAGACGACGTGAAATTGAGACTTTGAGAGAGACGAGGTGGAAGTCTGCTTACATATAGGCCGGGCGCAGGGGAATCTGGGGAAACGGAAGACCTCGCCTGCGGGTGAGCAACCGTTGAGGACATGAACGAGTGCAAGTTGCTCTCCATTTGGCTGTGGGAAAGCCTTAGCCAGAGGGTGAGAGCAAGTCGTCGTCGTGGTAAAAAACGATTTGTCCCAGATTGTCACACTTGTCACGTCTATTCGTCACGCCAATCATATGATCCCTGCACATGGGAAATCCGCATGTGGTCAACAAAACGATATGCTATAATTGGTATGCTACCTTGCCAAAATAATGATGATGCGATTGTACTTATCTGTCCGTGAGGTTTAAAAAGAGCGTAAAGTACACTGAGTGTTATAGTCCGTAAAAAATGGTTCGAGCCGTTCACGCAAGAACGAAAAAAAAACAAAAAACAAAAAAAAACAGCGTACACCACCCAAGAAGAGGATCACGAATAATCAGCTCGGGGGATCTCTGTTTTGGCGACGAGATTTTGTGTTTCGGGCCGGGAATGGAACATTGTCCGAGACAACGCCTTGTATCTCCCGTCGAGTAGGAGAGATCGGGGCATCGACTTCATTCTGGTATCGTTGCCAATCTTCTACTTTCAGCGTCGACAGTCGTTTAGATGATGGAAGACCTAGAGCAGCCAGCCGATCCGCACTCAAAGATCTTGAGTGCGAGCGTGGTCTCTTATCATCTAGAGTCATTGACCCCCGTCCAGTTCGTTCGACGTCATCTTCAGAACTTTTGCGCTTCTGATAGTTCGCAGCCCTTTCGGCCTGCCTCCGGGTTACTGCCTCCTTTTCTAATGCTTTAGACCTTTCCCACCTCTGCTTCGCAACCTGGATTTGCGCCTGCTCGTTTTCGGCGTTTGTCAAAGGCCCTTGAATATCTCGCATCTTCTCCCGATGCCGTTCGTTCAATTCCTCAAACGTACGCGTCCGACCTTGGACAGGTCTCTGAGGGGTAGGCGCAGCAATCGGTCTCTGTGGAGGAAGGATGGTGACAGGAACACTGTTCAATCCCGCAGAGCTCGACCTCCGGTGGCGATCAAGATGCGCGAGAGGAACGTCGTCTGAAGATTCGTTATTTGATGAATCCAGGCCTAGGGCGCTCTCGCGGCGTTTGCGCTGTTGTAGGGCTTCATTTACTGCGGAGGGCATTTGTATGCGAGAGTTTGGAGTAAGGGGAGTAGTAGCTATAGGTGGTGTCACACCAACAGGAGGTTGCAAGAGTTTCCTATCTTGGATATAAGCATCCCAATCATTGTCTCGCAATGGGGCGCTCGTAGGACGCCCGATAGACTCTCCAATCGAGTCATTATGCATGAGATCCATGGAATGAACACGCGCCCGAGGATCCTTTTCCCGCGGGGGTCGTACATGCGACGGTGTAGGTAGGAGAGCATTGTTAGCATCCATACTGAGTGTGCGACGAGAAGTCAAAGATGGTCGACGAGAGGCAGAAGCTGAAGAGGGTTCTGGCGAGCCATGTTTTAAGACGTCGATGGATCTACGAATAGTGTTGATCTCCTCCAGAAGCTCTAGACGCTTCTGCTCCGCCTCTCGGTCCAGTGGCGTAGTCTTGTGAGCCTCATCATCTGTCGCCATGAAACCTTCTGGAACGTCATCCTTGAGCCCGAACCCTAGATCCAGAGCCGGTAAGGCTCCCGGGTTCTGTAAACCGCGACTGGTGGCACGTTTGAGCTCGTCGTGTGGTGTAGGAGCAGCCAAAAACTCCGATACACCAGAATTATAACGAGGTCGACCATCGACACCTACGTGAGTGAAGTCTGAACGATGCTCTGCCGTAAGCCCAGGTGAAGAAGAGCCATCTTGATCCTTCATGAGAGGTATGCTCGAATAACCACTCTCTTGTCGCCCGTGCTTATTGAGACGCTCCTTTTCCCATTCTTCTCTTTCTCGCAAGATGTGCGCAAACCCACCGGCGGCCGCCAACTCGGCTTCCTCATCTCGTTTTTTATGTTCTTCGGCGATTTCGTGCAATTTGTGCTGTAGAACTTTGAGTATACGCAACTGGACAGCAATACCCATAAGGGCGATAGCGCCTATCAAGCCCAACTCAATTTGCATAGTTTGCGTGACAGGAAATTGAATGCCCTGGCTCGTGAACCTCGTGAAGAGCGACCGGAATCCGATATTCCAGACGTAAAACTGGAGAGCTTATCAACACGATAATACCGTATTGTAAGATAGGACAATAACTACCTCTTTCAAACCAGCCGTCGTGAAGCAATCGACTCCAAGCATGAAAGCGGATGCCCCAACGAAAGAAGTCGAGATGAGTAAGACGTGATAATGAATCTGCGGGAGCGTGTCAGTATTAAATGGAAAGTCTTTTTCCACGGAGCATCACCTTTGGTATCGTGCATAAAACAAAGCCGACTACGGCGCACCCTTAAAAAAAGGAAGCTAAGATGACAACTTGACAACCACCCCAATTTACATACCAATGTACATGATCCATCGAAGACCCTCTGACCTAATGACCCCGCCATCGCGAAAGCACTGAATCCAAAGCGCAAGGGCGAAACCTAAATGCATGAGGCGTAAATGAGAAGTTTAACAAAACGACTGGCAGCAACTGACCACCCCAAGCTCCGATCCCATATCGAGCGGCCTTCCAGAAGAAGATTGACATGCCTCCTCCGACAACCCCAGCTATAACGCTTGCCAGGACGAACATACCACGCAACGTCTTACTGGGCGGGTTCACGGCTGGTATAATCCCAAACCTGAGAATCAGGACAAAGCATACGAGCGAGAGAGTATAGAATCCGATCAGAAAAAATGATGTCCTGGCAGAAACCGCCATGAGTATTATGTTCGGCGAGGGTGAGATGGCATGTCCTCGGGATTAACTTACCAGCGATTTTTGTGGCCCCAAAATGCACTAGGAAGACCTGTCAGTATCAGAACAGCTCCGAGGACGCCAAAGGCTGGGTCGAGTCTAGTCTGAAGTACAGCTGGGTCTGCGGTAGCAGATGCGGAAGCCGATGCCGAAACGGAGGAAGAACTAGAGGTGGTTGCAGTTGCAGTGAAACTGACATTGAACGTGGTCGTCAAAACTGTGGTGAGCGAGGAAACTCGATCGTTCGACGAGACTACCGTTGTCTGAGTCGTCGTGGCAGTTGTGAGAGATAGCGAGAGACTGGGCGATGACGTAGAAGAGGCTGAATTGGAACCAGAACCAGACGAAGGACCATTGGACGAGGAGGATTGGGCAGCCACGAATCCCAGGAAAAAGAAAGAAAAAAGAACGCTGTGAAGGCGCATTATGGGGACGTAGCCCGGGTGATGGTGGTCAAAAGAAGAGATATGGGCTCTAATGACCGATTATACATTTTCGTGTGAAGAACCAAAAATCGAAATTCATTTACATATTACATTTTACTTTTAAGGAGCGATAAAGATTCATTCAAACATCTTCAGCTTTACAGGAACTACTCTTAGTGTACTCAATACCTTCTCTACGCTTGGAACGGACTTTTTCTCGATGACCGTCACCACTTTTCCGTGCTTCCCGAATCGTCCCGTGCGTCCGCACAGGTGGATATAAGTATCCAGCGTAGAAGTCCAATCTTGAGCAATCAAGCACTCGAACCCGAGTATAAAGATGTGGGTCAATGAGGGGAGATCTAAACCTCTGGTAGACGATGGGGTGCATACGAAGAGGGTGGGATTAGCCTTTGTCTGTTCGGTATATGCGTGCAAGAGATGGGATCGCCCGCCCTTTTGCGTCAGAAGATCCAATCCATAAGCACTCACGCCCATCTCCTTTAAATCATATACGGCTCGATGGACAGAGGCACTGGAAGGGATAACCAAAAGCGCTATGGCAGGCACGCCAAGAGCAAACACCGCGGCTACTGCTTCCAGCGAGTTTTGGTTCAGTGGAGAAGGTGTCATGGAAAATTCTGCGTGAAACAGGACTGCTGTGAATCCACAGAATGATTGACGTAAGGTGTTACCTACCAATCGACCTGCTCTCTGCAACCTCATCGACCACCGCCGTAGACGGAATATGTTCAGAGCCCTCGTTATTCGGGTCGTCAGAGGGCAACGTGGGCGGATCATTATCTTCTTGGGCTGCTACAGCGGTCGGCAAGTTGGTAATACCCTCATCGGAAGTGACGAGAACGTGGTGAGAGATTAACGAACGTATAGCAAGCTCGGTGGTAGCAAGCTCATCTCGTCCGTGTAATCGCATCACAGCACCTCTAATTTTGACCACAGAGCTGTTCAAGTACTGTTTTTCAGAGAAAAAGTAGTTCTTCAACTGCCGGCGGATGGTGGCACTCGAGAGAATAAGCTGTGGTCTATGGTTAGGCCTATCAACCACAGCTCCTCGATCTTCAGTAGTAGGTTTGGCGTAGATTTGATCCAAAAGTAGTCGCGCAGGTCCAGGGTGCTTTTCCATTCTACGCATCTTTTTCTGGTATTCGTAATTTCCGTCATTTTTGAGGGGAAGAGTTTCGATCATGTAATCGACTTCGTCCAACGCAACAGTAGATAGTTCTTGAAAGTTGAGTGCATTTGGGTCTTCCCTTGAGATTTCCAAGACACTGGCGGGAGTGCCAATTAAGAGGTGAGGACGCTCGTCTCGGATTGATGACAAACTTTCCGTCAAATTCCGCCGGCCGTCACGTACGATAACTTGGGCAATGGAAGCGAGAGGCGGGGGATTGACGGCTGACGCTTGGGTGATCCTCTCGACCCAATGAAGCATCTGAAACGCGAGGTCTTTATGGGGTACGAGCAAGAGTGAAGTTATGGGCAACGAATCCAAATTATTACTGAGCCTTGGTTTATTGAGCAAGGCCAATATTAGGCCAAAGGACCTAAAGTGTCCTGTTATCACCACGCGTGTTCTATACGAAACTATGCTCATTCACGTACTTTCCGGATCCGGTTTCATTCTGCAAAATAATATCCTTCGATATTAGTGTATTCGATATTAGTGTGGATTGAATTTTGGTAGGTATTTTAACATTTGGGAAGGCGGTATACAAGGCTTTTGCCAGAGCAGGTCGGAGGCCAGCGCCTTCGAAGGTTGTCGGGGATTTTAGGGTTGAAAACGGAGAATCATATTCTCCAGTAGAGGTGCTAATGGTGCGGAGGTGAGGCAACGAGCAACATCGCGTCCGGTGTAGTTTTATGAATGTGGACGTGCGTGAAAAAGTTGACATAGCTAGGTCACGCGTATACTATATGGTATTCAGTAATTAACTGATCTACATGGGTCGTCGTAACGTATAATAGGATCAAACTGTGTCGCCCTTGGCCGTGTTCGCTGTCGGGTTCGGCTAAGTATTGGAGGGTGACCATCTTAAGTATCAATTGATGTCGATGGACGCTTGAAAATGCCGAGCCATCCTTTCCTGGTACGTCGTCGGCTCTGTGTTCCGTTTGGAGTGGCTGTTGAGAGTAGAGATGTGTTTTCATCTAGCACTTCGTCTTCATCGTAATCAGATGCATTCTCTTCCCTTTCTTGACGTTCGTCTGAATTTAGATCTCGTCAGGATGATCCCGTTTCTGTAAGCCGTATTGACTTTACCTTCACCAAAGACAAGATCCATCTCTTCCAGAGGAACACCTTTCGTCTCGGGATACACTATACCAACAATTATTGCAGCTCGGAAGACACATCAAGAGATCACTAACAAAAGTAGACTGTGATACGCAAAGTCAGTCGCACAAACTGGATGTACTATTCCAGGAATTGCTTGCCTAGAATAAAGCTGCAAACACAAAAGAAACCATGCATCGGATACAATCGCCACGTAATGACATCTTGCAATTCTGGGGTAACCTCTCCTACCAAAAAGTTGAAGGCCCAATTGGTAGCAGTAGAGAGTGAAACGCCTTTGGCGCGAATACTGAGGGGCATAATCTAAGGTATCCCGATGAGGCTCGTTCAATCGTCGAAGCAAACCTACAAACCTCGGGAGGGTACAACCACGGCAAAGGCCCCCAACTGGAACTGAGTTAGAATTGAATTATAAAGGAGAGAGAGTGGTACGAACCTGTATCCAAAAGCAGCATTATAGATAATGACGCAGATAACGACCGCATTTGGGGTGCGAGGAACATCAATATACATCCACCAGCCCGTGGCAGTGAGAGCGACGGCCATCTGTGCCAATGAGCATGCGATAGAAAATAGCAAAATAATCCTGGAACTTACAACCACTGCACCAGAGAGTAGAATTGGACGTCTGCCCCATTTGTCAACTAAATACCATGGAGGGATAGTGCTGAGAATGTAGATCAGTGAATTGATTCCAGTCATCAGAATAGCGTCCCGGCCTATCCATCCAGCCTCTGCAATGGAAAGTGCTCATGAGCAAGGTCGAATCTATATGCTGCTGGTTCTACCTTCGAAGACACGTGCTGCAAGAACAAGAACAACATGAGCGGCACATTTCAAGACCGGATCCCAGTGACTACTCACGGGCATAATAAGAAATCACTAGTCATGCATAATCAGCGAGACGGCATCAGTTTATCAGCGGGAGAGGCACACCATTAATTCCGTTCTAGGATGATGTTATAATTAGCAGAACCATACACAAGTGGAGCAGGAACATACGAGTTGAGCAAACGCTTGAGAGGACATAGCAAGTAGGACACGTCGCTTGTATCTCTTCCACATTTCGACATAAGACCGCGCGACACCGGATTCACGCTATTTGAAAAGGGGTGAGGATCTCAGAAGAGTTCGAGGGGGAAGAATTGCACCTCCTCTATGACACGATTTTTAATCTCCTGAAACTCGGCGACGGCAGTGATATTTTCTGGATCTCCGCCATGCAGATCAATGAGGACTCGCATGCCTTCGGCATCCTTGTCAGTATCTACACACCAACTAGACATAGCAGAGTCTTGAGCTTGAGGGGATCTTTGACAAGGGGGCGAGCTTACCGGGGACTAAAGAATGGTTTTGAAAGACAACGTCAGCGGAAAGATCGCGCTCATTTTAAAAAAACGGCGTAATTCAACCTTTCGGGCATGACAAGAGATCCTTGAGGCGAGGTCAATGACCAAAGATGTACAGAAAGCATGAACCATACCCGCAGCGAGTATTGATCCAATGACGCATTGTACAAAAAGAGGAATACGCCAAGATAGGTCTGATTCAATATAAGAGCAAAAGTAGTCCGTCCACTAGGTTCCTCCTTGAGCGATGTGGACGCAGCGGGGTAGATTGAAAAAACACACGACTGAGGAAGAATACCTATACTCGACATGTCGTCAGAGACCAAGCAGAAAATGGAACGATTCGAGATTACCCGGCAATATTCATAGTGAATTCCATGCACGCCAACGAGCCTCTCTGTGCATGATATAAGGTTGGGCACGCGGAATCAGCTGTCAAACAACGAACATGATTGGGCGGTGATATTTCGCTCTGGTATATCGGGACGATGGTACTGCAAATGAATAATGAGCCCCGTAGCATTGTGGGCCCGCGGAGGAGAGTGACAGACTTACGAAAGAAGACCAACACCAAACCCGCTGATGACTCGTCCAACGATCATCGACCAAAATCCAACTGTCAAAGTCTGAACAGCACCGCCGAGAGTAAAGACTATGGCACCGATGAACAGGGTACCCTTGCGGCCAATGATGTCCCCGACACGACCAGCGGCGGCAGAGGTGACTTAATGAATGGGTGGGAATCTCATCCGAACAAAGGGACCTGCACGTACTGAAAGCTCCGATTTCTAGGACAGCGACCATGGTTCCTAATGACACAGGGTCTGGATTGTTAAAGTACTTTCGAAAGTGTGGACCGGTGATGATTCCACTCATGACTCTTTATTTAATAAAAAGGTGTCAAGAGCTTGTAGCTGGAGCTCAACAAATGCTTACCCTTGGTCATAACCAAACTAGAGAAGAAGCGAGGGTTAGGCAAGGTCGAGCAGGCCAGAAATAGACATACAAGAAAGACCCCAAGACTAGCAAATATCGATATTGCGTACAGCAAAGGCTGGCCGACGAGTTTCCTGGAGGAAGGAGCAGGAGTTGGTGCATTGGGCATGATGCATGGACCGAGGCAGGGAGTATGGAGTGGAGATGGTGGTGGTTTATACTTAAAGAGACGGCCCAGACCACGTGCTCTCTTTGACTCTGCAATGCCATCGTCCATCGATGAACTCTCCTCGCAAGCTTCATATGACGACGACGACGACGAGCATGAATACTATCTGGCACAGAAGGAGTGGGAGGAGAGTCTGCACCAGCTTCACCAGATATTCTCTATCGTTCTTCTCCCCTACCTAGGCAAATGGCTTGGCAGGCGGTGGAGCTACTGGGGTACGAGCCTATCTTTTTTTCCACCTCCAAACATCTGACTTTTCTTACAAACAGTCTATACCCGCTATCTTCGTTTGGGTCTCGGTAAAGGTTTTGTGTTTGGAAAGTAGAAATGTATATACATCATCGTCGCCCTCCGGAAACCGCTCGCTGAATGAGATTTTGTAGTGGCCCTAGGGGACGCACTCCATACAATCCCATGTCCTTGACTACCTCCTTTGCAATATCCCATTCGTTCATACCAACCATTCCATCCAACAGCACATACCACGTTTCGTGGAACATTGGCACTTTTGTTCGCTTCATCTCTTGGTAATACGACAGCGCCTGATCTAATCGGTCGTTCTGTAAACACGCTTTAAGGAGAATGTTGTATGTCCTCGTGTTCAGCTTTACGTTGTGTCTTTTCATCCGCTCCAATATCGACCGCGTAAAATCATGTTCCTTTTGCTCCGAAAGCCATCGAGGACCTCGATAGAGACCGGCGAGAACGGACGTGTACGTGACAATGTTTGGCGCAACGGCCGGGTCCCCCTCCATCTGGGACAACAGCTTAAGTGCCCCGTTGAGATGCACCTCGTCCCGTGTCCTCATTTGCTGGTCAATGATGGCCGTATACGTTGCTGTATTGGCTTTGACTCCTTGTTTGTTCATGAGACGGAATACAATTTCCGAAGCATCCGGTCGACCGAGTTTGAGCAAGGCCGATAGGATGGTCGAGAAGCTAAACACGTCTCCAGCTACTCCACTCTCGCCCATCTTGGTCATAATCATCCCCAGCCCCTTCAAATCATTGCGACGCGCAAAATGTCCGAGAAACGTATTGTAAGAGACGACATCTGGATTGGGACCATGCTCTGACATTTGTAACAAGAGCGAATTCGCTGCGTCGACGCGATTTGTGACCAGCAATCCATTGACAACGGTATTGTAAACCGCCATGATATCCTCAGGAGAGTCATTCAGTTCTGCACGCCGAAATTCATGAAACTTGTCCATCGCGAGATTGGGTCTGCGACCATTGAAGAGAGACCCGATGAGAGCACGGTATGTCAGCGCGTTCGGCTGGATATTTCGGGTCTTCATAGTATTAAAAGTCGCAGTAGCGTCGGTGAATGATTGAGATTGGCCTGCGAGGAGCGCATTCCACATAGAGATGTGGTGACGGAGACCGAGCTTGGGTATATCATCCCATACTCGTGCGGCATCATCTTTTGCGGAGCATTTCAAGAATGCAGTAAGAAAGGATGTCCAACCGACAAAGGTCATGGCCACGGTTCTCTCGGAAGAAAGAAAGGATTCATCGGCAGCAATAAAGGGACTTGGACCAAGGATACCTTGGATGATACCGTCGTAAAATTTCTTTAGAGCGGACAAGGCTTTGGTGTCTCCAAGATTGGTGATATGACGCGAGAGAGAAGGAGGCCTGGAGACGAGGCGTGCGTAGTGGAGTCGATGAACGTAGGCTTCAACCTTTTTTTTGAGATCGGGATTGTACTTTAGCCTTTCCAAAAAGTCGTTTGTGGTATGGTGGTGGAAGCGAACATCGGTGTCCTTGCAAAGGTTCAATGCACCCTGGAATGAATCTAACATAGCGTGGGCAGTCACGGCGGCCATGAGAAGAAGGATTCGCCCCCGAATGGACTGAGAAGGAGACTGCAAAAGATCTGCATGACCAAAAGCGAGATCATCTTGGAACTCGAGACTGTGTTCGTCCTCAGCGGTTTGCATGATATGGTCAGAACGGCTGTAAAGGCTAAGAGTAGCTTCGGGTTGATCGGAGCGAATATGGTACAGCATGCAGGCTGCGAAATCCTCCGCGTTGAAAGATGCAGCTGCGAGAGCTAGGTCCTCAATATCGTCTCGAGGAAGATGTGATTCTAACAAAAGGCCGGACATTGAAGAGAGGAGTTTGGGGTCAACAAGATGGGCCAAATTGGAAGCTCTTAGTTTAATCCATAGCTCATGAACTGCGGTAGGATCTTCAGCTGCTACGGCACGCCTAATCTGGGCAAGTACCGAGTTGAAGACATCTGCCTGCTGGTCAGAAATAAGAGAATCTCGAGACCGGAGTTTACGAGTTATACTCTCTTTTATTGTTTTCAATGCCGGGGAAGGAAGAGGCGGCGGTGGTGGACGACGGAGGTGTTTGAATTTTGAGAGAGACGAACTGAAAGACCGGCGAAGCATTGAGCGCCAACTTTAAAGCGCCCGCTTCTCTTCCTCCTCCTCGATGGGCCACGGTTCGAATGATAGATTATACATTACACACACCGAACACAGCGTCCTAGGCTCGCATTCAGCGTCTTCTGGCTACAAACAAAAGCAAGAAGCACCGCATCCGGGCGCAACAACCCCCTTCGACTCCTGTGCGCTTTCTCTCCAGCCTTTCGAGAATCCTGTCTGTGCACGGAATCCAGACGGAACTGGCATCGTCTTCGACCTCGCATGTGCTTAGCTACCTCATCTACCGCTCTGTGCTGACTCTTCATACGCAGGTTAACATCATTCCTTGGCTCAAACAGCACGACAACACCAATCCCATCACAAAGCAGCCATTAACGCCTACAGATCTTATTCAACTGCATTATCACAGGAAATCCTCTGGCGATGGCGAGATTCATGACCCAATCTCTTTCAAACCTTTCAATCAACACTCCCATATTGTCGCAATTGCAACAACTGGAAATGTATTTCTCGCGGGCAGCATCAAAGGTGGCAGGGACCTTGTAAATGACGTTCCCTTCAAAAAGTCGGACGTCGTTACCCTGCAAAATCCTCATGACTTGCCTCCTGCTTCTATCCCGACTCAGTCGCAATCTTCAGGCACTGCCAAAAAACCTGTCCTCAAGCCTGTTGGCCAAGTTTCTGCCATAAAAGCAAAGGAAGCTACCCCATGCAAGTTGTATCCTTCTTCTCCTTTCATTTGTATCTGATTGGGATATAGGGAATATATCACCCTATTCCAGCGGTCTCCCAGGTGCCTCTCTCACTTCCACTTCAGTCGATCCCAACTTGACAAGCGGTGCTGCAAGCAAGCTAGTCTGGGACGAGGTCGGTCACCGTCTGCTCCTTCTGGTTTTGAATACCAACTTGATTATCCAGGAAGAATTAATGTTTGAAGCTATCTCCAACCCACCCAAAGGCAAAGGCAAAGAAAAAGATGTTGGGAAACGAAGGGCCTATGTCAGAGTGGTTACAAGTCTAGGAGGAAGTAGTCTCAACCTAGAGCTGTTTTGCGAAAAGGTTCGCGTGTCCGGTTTACAATCCTTCGTATCTCATTTCTCTGATAGGCTCCCAAAACTGCATACAATTGGTTAATGCTTGCCCGAGAGGGAAAGTTTGACAATTGTTTGTTTCACCGGGTAGGCCACAGTAATAACGTTAACGCTCGATCTACTCACAATTTTCTCAGTTGGTTCCTGGTTTCATGATACAAACCGGTGACCCCGCAGGCACAGGCTCTGGAGGCCAATCGTATTGGGGTACCCCATTCCGAGATGAATATGATTTGAAAGGCGCCGCAAAGCACGACAGTCGAGGCGTCTTGGCAATGGCTAACAAAGGCGCAAATACAAATGGGTATGCTTTTCATTTGCCATCCGCTCGCCCCGAAACCTCTCTCATCAGTTTCTAGATCCCAGTTCTATCTCACTTTCAAAGCTACACCCCATCTCGACAAGAAGCACACTGTGTTCGGGAAACTCGTCGGAGGAGAGGATGTTCTGGATGCTCTCGAAAAGCTACCTCGAAAAGACGGAACTGAAAGGCCTGCAAAGTCTGTCAAAATTATTGAAGTGATCATGTGCGTGATTTATTTTCCTTCGCAACCCCCAGTTCCCAATTTTCCTGCAGATATAAAGATCCTTTCGAAGAATATAAAACTCGTTTAGCTGCAAAACTAGCAAGGCGTGCAGAGGGTCCAAAGGTTGCCAAACCAGAAAAGAAGGAAGGCGACGATATCAACTGGTTCGGAGTACGTCATTTATTCTCTCCACCTCCTCTTTTATTTTTGACGATAATAGGTCAAGGTCGGCTCCGACGCACCCACGAGCGACAACGTTCAAACCGGAGGGGTGGGAAAATACCTAAACCTCAACTTGAAGCGACCTCAAGCCAGTGAAGGTCCTGAGGGATCTTCCAAAAAACGAAGGAAAGGATTCGGTAATTTTGAGGGCTGGTAGAATAGTGTATCGACAATATACATGTAAAATAATAATGACCGTAGAACCGCGGCTAGGCCGGTATCGCAACCCGTTTTGTATTCAGCTCCATCTCTGGCTCTTCTGCAGCGACAGGTTCCGAAGACGGTGCTGAAGGCAAGCGTATACCTTCCGTAGCTTCCTCCGCCCGCTGTATCCACAAATTGAAAGTCAGCGAGTCGGAATAGCCAGAAAGTGAGCACATGGCTGACCACTTCTTCCTGTAACTTCAGAAGTTCCGCCTGCACCTCGTCCTCTTCATCAAGACTCAGATTATTAGCCAACATTTCATCGATTTCCTTTGGAATTGTTTAAGGCAGGCTATGAGAGGTAGAGAGAAACGGTCGCAAACGCACCCGCTGGTAATCCCTAGCTTCCGCAGTCTCCTCAAGTAACCTCTCGATGGACTCTGGATTCAACTCCTTGTGGATCTCTTTCAGCACTTCATTGCCTTGTTTCAACCCATGCAACACCGACACTTCCACCAAGGAGAATTCGATTGTAGATACCTAGGTATTTGGCAGCTTATATATAGGAATTCGAGGTTAATCCAGCAAAAGGGCGTACTAATTGCTGAAGATTCTCCAACTGCCCATCTGTCTTTAGCAGTAAGCTTTGTTGATACTTTCTTCTCCGCAGCGCGACGAGCGCGCGGTCTTTGTGACCGGCTTCAAGATGCTGTTTCGCAATTGCTTCTTCCCGGTCTAGGAAAGCTTGCAACTGGCGCTTTGAGAAGACAGAAAACACGAGGGGAAATTCCAGCCCTCACATTCCTCTGATACTGCTTCACCTTATCTCGCTGCAGCTTGAGACTAAGGAAATGTGAGTCGCCTCCATTCATTATCGTACGAAGAGTACACACACTCGAGAATTGCACGGTCTTGCGATGTAATCTTGGGCGCCGACTGTTGTCCGCCCATTGACGAAAGTAGGAAGAACCTGGCGGGCCGAAATTCTCCGAATGAGAAGTAAATACTTACATACATACAGTACAAATCGCATAATCATAAGAATAAGTTAAAAAATGACTATCTCGAGACAGAGAACTGATCACGACCAATATGAAGCACCGGTAGTTCAGAGGGCACAGCTTTAAGGGTTGACTCCCAGCTTGCATGAGTCGCCTCGATTGGATTATTGGCAGGAGTATATCTAAGCGAGGGATGGGTTCCAGCGGGAAAGGAGAACGGCCTGATGCGAGCGCGGGGCTCTCGATGTGGAAGAAGCTTTGGTCTAGTCATTGCGAAGAGAATGACGTTAAAGACACCGGACAAGGAAAATACAACGCTCGCGAATGCGGTGGCTGGAAAAGGCACATTAGTGCCAGAAAACGCCATCCATCTCACGATAGTTATCGGGCTAACTGCCAAGATGTATATCAAGGGATAGCTGTTCAAAAATTTGAGTGGAAGCGGAGTTTGAGCGCAACTCAAATCAACTTACAAGAGCATATGTCTTGCTATAGCATTACTTTGGATTCGGTCCGCCCCAGTTAGGTTAGCACTGTCGCCCATTTCTAGGCTGTGGCCTTTCTGACTTTTCCAGCCGATAAATCGGAATCTCATTCCATCGACAACTAGCGCGCCTACAGAGGAAGGATTCAACCAAGCTGACGGTTCGTCTGTTGACAGACCCCCTGCATACCTTTGACAACGAGGGCCATTATCCCGTAACAGAGTAGATTGATCAGAGCAGCCGCCCACATCCAAAAGTACTCCAGTGCGATTCTCTCGATATCATAACTGGCAGTAATCCAACACCCTAGTCGTGGTAGAAATGAGTGATAATCAAGAAACTGTCTTGCACCGCCCGCTCACAATACTGAGTATTCCCATAAAAATCTCGACTCTTGTGAGTTGCGTAGCTTACCCCGACGATGAGAGCTATGAAGGTCCATATCAAGGCTAAAGGGAAAGGCGCCATTCGAGTAGGAGCGTTCCATCGGAGGACAAGAACGCAGAAGGTATGTAAAGCGATCATCTTCGGAGTGTATATGGGTGAGAAGCCCTGTGCCGCAGAGTTCAATAAATCTGTACCTACCACATTTCTAGAGTCAGAATCAGTTCGCGGCATTCGGAGAGACGTTGATTATCATGAGACTCACGACAGTGCAACTCCAACATCTCCGATTTGCTTGAATATTGCTGGGATATACTGATTATTATTTGAATCTTATGGCGTTCAAGAAAAGCATACCCTGCGCTGTACACAAGGATCCCTCCGTCACGTTCTTGTGAACAGCAGCCGGCTGCTATATCAGCGAAAGACTCTCTCTTTAAATGCGTCTAGCGACTCACGCCTATGGCCACCCATTTTACGTCGATTATGCCGCCTAAAGCGCGGTATTGAAGGAGCAGTTCGTAACACGAGATGAGGAGAGCGTACCAATAGCTTGAATGAGATCGAAGACGAGTAGATTGATAAAGTAACTATGCACATTAGTCGAGACACTCCATCTACGAGACGCGCCCCGTTTGATTGCTACAGCAGAATACTTGCCACAGGCGTCACTCCTAGTAGAGTCTTTTCTAAGAGAAGGCGAACCTACCAGAATGTAGATAAGAACGCCTGAAACCATGATCGCAGAGCAACAGGCAGCTTCAACAATGAAAGCCAGCCCCAGTCTCGTTCCAAACGAGAAACTTTCCTGAGCTTGATCAACCATAGGCTAAGGACAAGTTGTCGGGAATCGGGGAAAAAGAAGAAGAATGAAAGTCGAGTGAGGATAATGGGGAGGAGTTTATATACTAGATTGCATTCTGCGGGTGTCCCTGGCAAAACTGCCACTGATTTCAAACTAGGTAGGATAGACGCCACTTCGTAATATTGAGAACCGAGGTAAGCGGTATACGCCGTACAGCCACTGGGCGCCTATGAATGGCTCTTAGACTCCTCCAACGCTCATTCCGCCCAACCCCTTCACATCGCTCTTTCTCAGATTACATTCGGTTCTCCGCCTCCAGTACTCATATTTTATCCATCTGTACCCGTTCATTGCTTCTTACTGCCTTGCCCCCCCCTTCAGATGGTGTCATTCGTCTTCCTCTCGCTTCTCCAAAGGTTATAGGCACCGCAACTTCACGCGGCAACCGCAGGTCAGTTTTTTTTCTCAAGCACCGTACTCAACCCCTCTTGATAACTGCTCAGCTACCAGGAGGACTTTTACGCGTTTTCCGCGCTTTCTCTAGACCCCGAGGAACTGCAAATCTCCCTCAAGAAAAGCTTTGATATAGATTGGGATCCTGAGCGCGTTGGGCATGTGTTTTCCAGACAGGTTGTATTCGCTGGAATCTATGACGGGTGCGTCACTTTCTCTCTCGTCTCTCTACACCTCGAATTGACGTTTTCCATACAGGCACGGAGGACCCGCTGTTTCAGGATACCTCCGGCAAGAACTACATGGCCTCTTTGAATCCGTCCAGCCCCTTATGATCCCTGAACTCTTTGCTTGGATCAAAGAGCTGGGGGGATACTTCAAGCGTTACAAAGGCGGCCCGCTTACCCCGTGGATTACTGAACCTACCGATTCTTCGCCAAAGCTGGACTTGGAAGCTCGAGCTGCCACTGCTTTCTTTGAAGTCAGCTCACTCGTCATGTCCCGAAGAAACTGAAAATAAACGCTCATTTAGGTTGATAGACAGCTCTCCACGGACAGCATGTCCCAAACATGTGGTGCCACCGCTTCTGTCGTACTCTTACAATCATTAGATGCTCCTGCTACACCTTTTTTTGCTGCAAACTGTGTTTCTCTGACTGTAGCTCATTGTGGGCATGTACCATCCCGTCTGCCAGTCAAGTTTTTCATTGACATGTTCTTCCCAAAGTGACACCCGCGTTTTGCTTTGCTCGACAGATGGAGGCAGAGCTCAACCGATGACCGAAACTCATCACGCTGATGCTCGTGGCGAATCAATTCGTCTGCGAAGAATGATGGGTTCATCACTTATAACTGACTCTTATGGCGAATCAAGGTGAATTGCTCGAATTCATCTCAATCTCCCGCACCATAATATCTATAATCTCAAAGATGGATGGGTGCCCTAGCTAATACGAGAGTGTAAGGCGATCTCCGAGTCATTTTCGTCCATTCTTGAAGGTTTCCCCAGACTTGGTGATCTTCGCTTCAAAAAGTTCGGTGTCACTGCGGAACCCGAGGTCCGAACAAAGCTTTTGGAAGGTAGCTAGTATTCGTAATCAAGATACTTGTTTTGGGTCTAATTCAGACACAGATGGCGAATGGGCATATATAGTCATGGTGTCCGATGGTGTTTCGTCTATTCTCTCTGATGATGAAATCGTCGACCTTGCAAGAGACGCGCCGGATCCCAAGGCCGCCGCGGAGCAGATCCTCTCTTTCGTCCAGGAACTCGGAGGTGAAGACAATCTCACCGCCCTCGTTCTACCCCTTTCTGGCTGGGGAAAGATTCGGGGCTCTGACAAGACGAAAGAGCTAAGAGAATACAGACGAAAGCAAGCTGGTCAGTTGCAAGGACTCGTTCGTCTCCACAATTATTGAATGGCTTTCAGAGGGAAGCGAAAGACAGAGGAGAATGTAGGCCCTGGAATTGGACTTGAACTGTATCCGCTACATCTTCTTTACCGAACCACAACACAACACCGGTAAATTGTATACATATTGTTAACTTATTAGCATATTTCTCGGAGATAGATCAACTCGCTTAAATTTGAGCTGCCGCATGCCCGTCTGCTCTAGGGTCTGATCCAGCCGCCCAGACAGTCTGACCCGAAGCATCGTTTATCTTTTGGATGACTTGCCCTCGACCCATTATAGCTCGACCGAAACCCTTGGCTTCCCGAGCGTCATGACCCATGTCTTTGGTGGGTCAAGACCAAGCTGCAACATCCATTCATGGGATCACTCACCTCGCAACTTTTGTATTGTTGCCTCCGGAATACCTTCTTCAAAGTAAACCTCACTGTTCACGTCTCCCGCAGAACTGGACGAGCTATTCTGGCTATCCGGGATACCCGCTGAAATGCAAAATCGAGGAGCATCCAGAGCAGCCTGGGGCGTATACCCGCGCAGGATGTTCAGCAAGACTTGAACATGACCTTGAGGCTTGAACAGATTTAATGAACCATCCGTCAGAGCTAAAACTTTACTACTCACCTGCATGAAGCCTCCCATAACGCCATAACTAAGGAAAAGCTCGTCGTTCTTGATTACCATGCAAGGAATGATAGTATGGTCTATGCTTGTTCATTAGGAGCAGAAGCAGAATGGACTGCAAATCATACAAGGTCTTTTCCCTCCCTGGGAAAATATTCGTGAGGAAAACGGCGGTATTAAAGCAAGAACTGACCTCAAGCGCGTTTGGGTGGCCGTCTTGCAGGACAAACCCGCTCCCTCTATTTTGTAGGGTGAAACCGCAGCCCTTCGGTATGGCTTGGAGAAGTATAAACCGACGGAAATTTTATTCAATTCTGCGGTTCAACGCTACCTGCAGTTCCAAAGCCTAGATTATACAGCATGAGTTACATGAAGTGAAAGACTATGAAGACTCACCAGCGTAATTACTTTGGATGTAGCTGCAAGCATTTCCCCATTGGTCCGTGACTGCAATGACGAGAAGTACATTTCAAGTAGGGATAGAGAAATCACAAACCGGAGAAATAAACAGTGTCGGAAGAGTTTACAGGATTTCCCTTCAGCATAAGGTATGAGCGAATGGGGGGTCACAAACAGGTCACCACACTGACATGGACTACGGTAGGGTTTGTCTTGGTCGGATCAATAAGCACGGCTCTCTTTGCTAGATATTCCTGGAGGAGCAAATTATAAGACAGGATATCGTTCGACCGAGCCATATATTTACCTTGCTGAGCAGTTCCTTGACTGGAACATGTATGACGTCGGGGTCTGCGACGTAGTACTGGCTGTCTGCAATAGCGCATGGTAGAGAAGGCTTGAGTAGGGCCCAAATTTAAACCATACCGGAAAATGCCAATCTAAAAGGATGGTCAGGCGATGTATCTCAAGCACAAATGCTCGAGAGACAAACCTCATGGCTTCAACGAGGATGTGAAGATATTCTGCAGAGTTATGTTCCATCTCTAGTAAAGGTTTAATTGCGCCTTGCTCCTGTAAGCTTTCAAGAATGCCCAAGGCTATAAGTGCAGTCAACCCTGGTTAAGAGAGTCAGGGGCAGATTATTGGAGTTGCGCCCAGCAAACGAACCTTGTCCATTGGGAGGACACTAGGCATAGGTCAAATTTCTAGCCGTTTTGAAATTCGACCTTGATCGTACCTCGTATACTTTGAGTTCGTCGGCATAATTGTAATAAATGGGCTCAACAAACGACGTTGTGTGTTTCGCCAGATCTTCCAACTCCATCACGCCTCCCTTACTTTTGATTAATTCCACGATCGCTTCTGCCACCCACCCCCTGTAGAAACCATCCTTTCCTTTCTCTGCGAGCTCGCGAAAGGTTTTTGCAAGGCTGGGAAATTTCATAACCTGGCCAGGAAGGGGTGCCTTGCCGTTCAGGAGCATTTCGTCGGCATTCGGGAGGCGTTTTTTATGAGGTTCTGGTCAATTTTAAGATACGGCATGCTTCTGGAGCAAACAATATTTTACTGACTTCTGAATGTTGCCACTATTGAGTCTTCAGTATCAGTCCGCACCTCAACAACGGAGAAAGACATCGACTCACCGAATAACTGTTAATTTCGGAAACCGGAACTCTAAAGAGTAAGTTAGCAGGTTTTCTTATGTCTAGGATAAACGTTGATCTCGCCCTTCTTCGGCCAATCTAATTGCGGGGGCCAACACATCGGCAACAGAGAGCTTTCCACTTCCAAAAATTTCAACAGTATCAACCCAGGCAGCGGCAGCACCTTGATGTAAATGTTGGAGTCTGCAATAGATCAAGATGATGAACGAGCCCACCTGGGACGGTAACAGCGTTTAGGTCGGTGAGGGGTATGGAGCGTCCAGTCAATCCGCGAGATCGAGCATATTCCAGTGTTAGTTTCTCGGGTGAGTGTCCGGATCCGTTCAGCGCCTTGACTTGCTTTGTTTTCGCATCAAAGAACAAGCAAAAGGCATCTCTGGATCCAGTTATTTCGTAACCTGGCAGAATTTTAAGTATCTTACCCTCCGATACCACAGCAACTAGGTTCAGTGATGTTTAATGCGGCAGAGGTAGCCACAGCGGCGTCGGCTAAGAAAGTCATATTCGACAGGCGATTTCGGGCTAGACATCGTCCACAGGAACGTACCTGCATTGCCGCCCTTACGAAGGATTTCTAGCCCAGCCTCTGTGGCTAAAGGCTGGGATGATGAAACAATACCTTTGGTGCCGTAGACTACTGATCGGCGAGAAGGGAACCTTTGCAGAACGGGGGGCGGGGAGTCAACGTGAGACCAGTTGATAGAAGGCATTGGGAGGGAGAAAAACGGATTACCAGGCTATATTATATACCACCCACGGGAGTCCGTGAGTATCCCGAAAGCAGCCACGCTTTTATCATGAGCTACGGACCGCCAAGTAGCTCATATGTCTTCCCTACAATCATTGCGTGAAAAGCTACAGGCTGCCTCAGTAGATTTTCAAAAAATCCAAACTGATCTCAGCAAGACGGTTGAAGCGCGACAAAGGCTTGATGCTCAGTTGTCTGAAAATGAACTTGTGAAAAAGGTGCGTCTGTCTCAGGCCGTCTCTCTCTCGCCTGCTATTTAGGCCTAATCATGCAGGAATTCGCTTCTCTGGCATCGGGCAACATTATCTACAAGCAAATCGGACCAGTTCTGGTCAAGCAGGACCAGGCAGATGCCAAAACTACAGTAGATACCCGACTTGAATTCATTCGAGGCGAGATGTGCGTGTTCACCGTCGTACCAGGTCTGATGATTTTGTACTGAAGACGATTGTGCCAGTAAACGCATAGAAACGCAGCTCAAAGATATCGAAACAAAGTCGGAAAAAAAAAAGTCTCAAGTTTGTAACCTTCTCCTCCTCCCCCCATCCGCGACATGATGCTAACTGCGGTCTCGAACACAGATTGTAGAGATTCAAACAATGATCCAGCAGCAAAGCCAGCCACCCGAGTAGAGTAATCATGACTGCTGTGATAGTAGTGCCCGCAATACAGACGTTGGTCCGACATTTGTCGGTGCTGAATGGGCTTCCTCTGCTGCCCTCCGAGCCCGCATTTTCGCCCGCTCCGTCTCTGGGCTGCTAATAATTCTCTCCAACTGAAAACGTTTTCTGGCAGAGACCGGGGGACAATTGCGAATAATGACTGTATCATCCTTTTGTAATTCTAATGGGCGAATGTGAGCCGGGATGACTGGTCAACCAGTAGAGAGGGTATCGCACTATTTTCAGGATCATGTGCCAAGTACTTTTTCGTCCGTTCTATGCGCTATTTCATGGGTGAGATGCAGGACTGGGTGAGCCAGCGCGGTAACATACTTTTTGAGTGGTCTTGTGCAGCACCATGCGGGTTACTGTCACCGTCGCTGTCTTGTCCATACACCCCACTTTGGTCACCAACCCTCTGAAGGCCATTGGCGGCATTGTGGAAAAAGTGAAGATGGGAGGAGAGTCTGGAATGTTTCATGGATTTCGGCCCGGACGCCATGTGATCGTGATATGGTCCTTGTTCGCGAACGGCCACGATGGACTTTACAGAGCTATACACCCACACCGCATATCTGGTCGCGTTTAGCCCCGGCGCACACTTTATACTGACGGCGGCTCAAGACCGCTTGATCGTCCGAAGGACCGAAACTTTTCAGATCTCGAGGACCTGGCTTCTCGATTCAACTCCCTCAGAGTCCATCTCTGCTCTCGGCAAACCAAATTCAAAATCATCACGGCCTCATTCAGAGCCAAAACACCCCCCCATCTCCTCGATTGGCTGGTCCTGTGACTCTGAGTATATCCTCGCAGCTTCAGCCAAAGCCGGCGTCGTTCAGGTTTTCAAACTTCGCGATGAAGATTGGAAAGCTCGCATAGATTGTGGAGCAGAAGGTCTCCGCTATCGCTCTCCTATGTACTAACCATTCCTCACTTTCGATTTCAGGGCTTACCAAGGCAATTTGGACTCCAGATGGCAGGACTATTTTGTGTTTTTCCGAGTGGGGCGTTCGTTCAACCTCCATCATGCGCCCCTTGTATTGTTCTTAAATATACTCCTTCTCACAGTTGAGAGTCACTGTATGGTCTCTGGTCACCGGCATCGCAACATATATTCAATTTCCTCTCTACCCCGATAGAGGTACTTTGCTTTGGTCAACAATTTCTGTCGTCCCCATTCCGTTCTTTTAACAGGATACGCATTTCGAGCCGATGGTCGATACTTTGCATTAGCAGAACGTCATAAATCAAAAGACACCCTGGGACTTTACGATACTAGTGATTCCTACCGAATCGTCCGAGTGAGCCTCTCATTGATTCTGCCCTCCTCAATTGCCTATCCGTCTACAGCATTTTGCTCTTCCAACTTCATCTCTGGCATCATTCTCCTTGTCTCCTACCGGTAATCATATTTCTGCTTGGGAAGGGCCACTGGAGGTAACATCGCACGCTACAAATTCTCATTGACTCTTATGGTACTACACAGTACAAGCTATATATTCTGACACTGGCGGGCCACTGTCTAAAGAAATTTGCTCCAGAACCAGAGCCAGTTCTCGGTATTCGCGAAGTGGCTTGGCATCCCAGTGGAATGTTTTTAGCCATTTTGGGGTTCGATGACAAAGTATCTAGTTTTTATACTTCTTCTTTCTTCCACCATGTCGCGCGTCTAACAATCGTCAAAGGTGCAGATTCTTGACGCTCTCAGCTGGTCGCCGGTTACCACATTCGAACCCGCAAGTAAAACACCATCAGGTGTGGTAAGTAGCTCTACCCATTATTGAGTTCAATTCATGGACACACTATAGGTAATTTGGCGAGAACCTTCAAGATGGCTTGAGACCACAGAAGGCAGGGGTTTTATATCATGTACGCGAAGGACAATCTGAGCAGTGCACTCTCCGACTTTGTCCGAATAGATGAAAAATTACGAGGGCCATACACTCTAGCCTTGAACAAAGTCGATCATACCAAGCCAAACCTGAAACCTGGAGTCGTTCAATTGGAGTGGAATCAGATAGGCACTTTACTGCTTGTACGATATGGTATACAAGCGTCCTTTTTTATTTATCATAACTTAATCCTCAAAAAAAGTCCCCAGAAACAGCCCCGACAACGGCTCATATCTACAAATTCCCTGAAGCAAATGAAAATTTCGTTCCTCGCCTACGGTCTCTCCTTCTGCATTCCCACACGTTGCTTCAAGCTAGTTGGAATCCTGTTCGAAAAGGCTCTTTAGCACTATGTTGTGGAAATCGAAGCTTGTACATATGGAGCGACGAATGGGAAGGTGAATTGGGGGAACAAGAAGAAATGGCGGAGTGCATTGGCGTGCCTGCTGGTAAGTTGTGGCAGCGACTCTGGTATCCCGGACCTTATCCTAAAGCCAGCAGAATTTGATACCCGAGAAATCTCTTGGTCTGGTGATGGAAAAGGTTTGATTCTTTTGTCCAAGGAAACATTTTGTTGTGCGTTTGAAGTAGAAGACGGAGCTGCGTCCTGAACCCTCGTCTTTTGAATTGCTCTTTCCAGATGTAAATAGTGCTCTATTCCATATAGCGATGATAACACAAATCCGAAATACATGCACAGTACAACGACGGTAAAAAGATACAGAGATGTGCAACAAGGGTCAAAGTTCAATGAAGAGTGAAAGTAACGAGGCGAAGAATCGGTAAGTATATCATCAATAAGCGACAGTTAGAATAGAGGGGGGATTACGACCGGGATAGTATAGAAAGTTTTGATGATGATAGGATGTCTCCAGAAGAGAGCAGATATCGAAAATTCGGATTGATTACGGTAACTGAATCCATCTCTCAATTTCTTTAACCAGAAAATTGGGATGGCTGATAGTTAAATCGTGTCCCCCTCCATCGATGGTCACGATTTCTGATCGACAATGTCTCGGTAAAGCAGATTCAATCATTTTTGCGTATTTGTATGGAACCGTGTTGCTGAGGCATGGTGCTTTTTCAGCAAATGTTATTTTTTTTTTTGTAGAGTTAGAGACTTACTCAGTTGTGCCCTGAATTTCGGAGTGAGTGAGCATAGAGTATAGTCAAAGATAAGCTACCGACATGGATTATCAGGAGTCTTCTCGAGTTCCAGACATCACTCGAAAAGCTTCGATATTCGCCTCGAACCGGGCCTACACGTATTGTAGAGTGAGATATTTCGAAAAAAACAAGCCACCACCGGAAGAATTACCAACCTTCTCGTAAAGTTGAAGAGATGGCATTGTTGAATCCAGGTAAATGAGCTGACTGAAGACGAACAATCTACGGGGCACATTTACTATGGCATCAAAGGACAAAAGAAGGATACAAACATCTTCTATTGGGTTGACCGGCGTTGTTTCGTTCGGGGAGTCTATCAAATGTTGGAGGAATTTCTGGACAAAAACAGTGACGTGGATATGCCGAGACTCCATGACATGAGCGAGCGTACCTGAGCAATGAAGCTAGAGGTCAGAGCCTGAACTAGCGGCAAGGACATGAATTTGGTGGTTCGTGACATGTCTGACGTCTGAGACGAAAGTGTAAACAACCACTATTAACGGTACATCGAGAATCAACTCACAAGAACGAGGCCCGCGGAGGAAATTACAATCACCCTGTCCTCCACCAGATCTGGGAACGAAGCTGCGAATGCGGCTGCCACTCCTCCTCCCTGGATTGCGAGATGTGTTTGAGTGATTCTGGAGAAGTGAGAGATACGGACCATAGAAACCCCTACGAGAATAGCCTTATCCCATTTGACATGTTGCATCAACAATGCGAGCTGAGTAACATATAGATTACTGTCGTATTTCGTTTGTGGTGCGTCAGAATAGCCGCGACCATACAAGTCTATAAAAATAAAGACTAGAATCATCGGAGTAGCGAGCGAATTTACCATAGAGGAGAACACGATATCCTTTCGCAGCAAGACTTGGCGCAACCTCTTTCCATATCATTGCAGGCACTGATAAACCGTGGATAAGAACAATCTGGATGCCGTTGAATCAGCCTATTTTCGTTCACAATGAGAAGCCATACTTTCGCACCTTTTTGTCACTCTCTGGAGGACCCATTAGCCAATAACGCGTCTAGATAGATTGAAGGCTGGCTCTTTGCGATTGACGTGCAAGCTCACTTTTCCATATGGAAGATTAACATAAGTACCTTCTTCACCGTATAAGTCGGGAGGATACAAAGTCCAGGTTTTCGATTCGCGGGGTAAACTCGACAAGCCAGGATATATGGCGATACCCTCGGGCGGTTTCGGAAAGGCAGCAATGAGATAAGTGATGGTGAGCAGTGACACAGGCAAGATCAACAGCGCAGCGGCGAGGCATTTTGAGGCAAGCATCGCTTCGGGCCAGAGGTCTAAGAGCTGAACAGAAAAGATCACGTGGTACCAATGGTGACGGCCGTTCACCTTTACACGCTTAAGAAAAGTGCAAAATAGTCCGAACCCCGGGCATTTTATATTAAGGAATTTATTATTTACTACCGGGTGCTATGGTACGTTTTTTTAGAAGGAGATAATGGATGTAAGGCCTCGGGCTCTCTCTTTCGAGGACAGACTACCTTTGGAGGGGGAGCAGCAAGTACTATAAGAATGTCGGCAATATTTCGCGATTGGCCAATGGGATAGTTCAAAGCGGACTTGAACAACAAGGGAAAATTGCCAGAGTAGAGGATGGATGATTTTACACTCGCTGTCATATGCCAGTGCCAGAAGTTGACGAATCCTGTACCTCCGAGGTGCAGTTGAAGTGCATCGAGCGCAGATTTGATATTTGACCTTTGTAGTCAGGTGTGGCCAAGCCTACTCCATAGCGGTACCTTGAAATTCCATATATGAACAAGATACGTTGAGTGAGGATTTCACCAGCTGATGGTCCTCAACAACTTCTTCAACGGTACAATCTAGTTCCTAAGTGAAGGTTGATCTTTACCTCGAAAAGGTGATGTTTGGAATGCAATGGGCGAATTTTGTGGTTGTTGATATCAAAAAGCCACCAACAAGGAAACTAACGCTCTTCAACCTTTATGATTGTCGCAAAGAGGATGACACTCCATACAGTTGCTGCGGGATTTGAAGGAATACTATTTGTTGGAGTATCAACTGCTGCGGATGAGATACTAATGAGATAAGATGGATATCAGAGGTATTTGGTATCCTTAGATAAAGTACATAGACCCCTCCTACCATCTGTGAGGGCAATTGGACTCTTTTTGTGTTTGTCTACCATCAGCTCCATCATCTATTCCAACACTATGTATTCCGAGCAGTGATGGGGTCAGTTTGGTCCAATAAACTGGTAAAGTATTCTTCGGACCAAACCTGACAAATGCTGGGGGTCGTTCTGATACGTACTCTTGAACAGCATATAATGAGTAATTGTGCCATGGGGATGACGAGTATAACGTACCATAACCATTGCCATGCCTATCGCCATTAACACGGTCTCTGAATTTTTCCATTTCTTCAAGCCCACTTTGCCCATCGCAACTATCCAAAGACTTTCTAGACCTTTCTGCGTGCATAATTAGTCAGTCAGATTTGAAAGTCAACAAAAGAAAGAGCTATATCAATTACCGGCAAAACATACATCGCGAGCTCAGGCCGTCTGCGCTTCTCCTCTATGAACAAGGCTAGCCCCGAAAACAGACCCGGAACGAAGAATGAGTATTTGGATATTAGCGAGTCAATAACGGACTTCGGTATCTTTTGGACGAGTGGGTAGAGTGGGGAATTCGAGGACAACGTCGACAGATACTCATGAGACTGGTTTTTGAAGCAATTAATCCCCTGATATATGATCACGAACAGGCCTGCAAAACATATAACATTTGATTTGTAAAAGTGAGCGATTAACATACCCAGGAATGAGCTGCTTCTGCCAGTTCCGATAGCTGCTTTCATCAATACTTTCAAAGGATTTTTCATAAAGGTCGATCGTTTAAATAGCACAGCGGGCACGAAATGTAGCGCGCCGTAAATCGGCAGCATCCATTTAGCAACTTCAAAAAACCTAATCGTAGGTACCGACCAGCATGAGGCTATAAAAATTATCAAGGAATGGCATCAAAGAGAGAAATAAAAGCACTTTGAGCAGGATGTATAGCTGCACACGTTGAGTAGTGAGGGAAATACGGTGATGGCTCCCCTGGAGAAAGTGTTTGAATCTTCGAAAAGGTGTCTTTCAGACTTAACAGTAAGGCCTTATTCGACGGGGTGATTTCTGCTCGCGCTATGATCGAGTCCACATCATGAAAGTCCACACTGTGGTTCCGGACCATGTCATAATTCATGCGCAGACATGCATGGGGCACTTTGGCCGCAGTCGCCACCCTAGAAGGCCGAATAAGAGACTTATAGCCCAAAAAAAAAACGAAAAACGTACCAATTGGTATATGAGCGCGGTAAAGAGTCTGGTCTCAATAGGAACGCGTACAAGATTTGCCCACAACTGATAAAAATGAACTTCCGTAGTCGGCGGTAGCTTGATTGTGGAAGGACTCACACGAGGGAGAAAACGAGAACGTCCCCGTGAGGGATGTGGAAGTTATACCGATCAGAAAATAGGTTGTACGATCCTTGTAAACCTCTGTGGTAATAAATAGTGTTAGTCCGGTAGATGTAGGGCGTATATACGATCTACGTGCCTGACAAATAGTTGCTGAGCAATCGTCACGCGTCTCCCTTTGGTCTCCCAAAGGATCTAGAATGGGAGACATTCCATTGAACAAGGCTGGGTTAGAGGATACATGACCTACCCCAAGGCCGCCAGCAACCGCTCCAGCCAAGGCAGCATGCCAACGCTTTGTCTTCTTACGCGTGAGGATTCGCTGAGCCTGCGTTGACAGAGACAGTCGCTCCGTTCGTTGCCTGTGGTGAAATAGTGGGCCCTGAGCATCATTACTCGGGGTCGGAGGGATGGAAACATCGAATACGGTGGTAGGAAGGGAGCTCTTATCTTCGTCGACTTCCTCATCATCATCGAAAGCAGGAGGGAAGTCGCGTTTCGTAACCCGAACAGAGGGAATCAGGAATGGAAGAGCATTGAGCAGAAATTTGTAGATGGAAACAAAAGAGCCAAGCATTGCGGCGAAACGGAACGTGTCGAGACCAAATATGGCGCGTTGAATGAGATTTACCCAGTGTTTCCTGCAGTATGTCCAGTTAATTGAGAGGTCCATTTTAACTATAGCCGCTGAACTGACTTGGGAACGGAAGGCAGTTTAATGAGAGCTAGCACAATGTTGAAAGCAGCGCGGATATTGAGGGCCAGTCCCGCTGCTCGGAAACCTCCCTTGAGGGCCCACCTCAAGCATTCTTCCACGTCAGCCAACTCTACGACGGGTTCACCTTTATCGCGCCACACCATCTTTCTAGCCTCCTTAAGTGTCTCTTTCCGATTCGCGAGAACATATTTCAGACGTTCCTGCGCATCGGCCAGTGCGACAAGGTTTTCATAACTAATGATGGCCCTGCGGATACTGGCATTGGAGCTTGGATTAAACTCGAATTCGGACTCTGATGGTGCAGGAGAGCGAGATCGTTTTTGAAAGGGAGTATGGGACCTGCTTGGAGGCGCTGTTGAGAACGTAGCCCGACCCTCACGATCACCTAGAACAGGAACCGTGAGGGGTGACAGCGGGGAAAGATCTTCGCGTTCCATGGCAAGCAAGGGAGGGTGAGTGGAGAACCGGGTAGCCGGAATCAGTAATTCGGCATCTCGTGACGCGTTCTTCCGACTTTCAAGTCACCTGAGTAAGCTCACAACCGTCTTCCTTTTCCTCTTTCTCAATGCTCTCCCGCTCATTCAGAGCTGCTAGACTCATCAGCTCAAGGAGATATGCGGCTCGGCCAGCTCCTAGATTCTATGCTACTCCAGTGAATCAACCCGATCCCAATAAGTCGCAGAAGGATTCTAAAGGCAAATCAAAGCAGGACGAGGAACAGTCTACCTCTCCGGAGAAAGAGCCAAACCAGGACCCTCTGAAGCCAGAGGGCAAAGAGGAACTTCCGAAGAATCTGGAAGGATTTTTCCAGAGAATACAGGAACAGCATGAACAGATGTTGCAGAAAAAGAAAAAATACGAGGAGGAGGAATCACAGAAGCAGTCGGACGATAAGAAGTCTTCCAAGGAACCTCCGCCCCCTCCTGAGGGCGGAAACAACGGTGGTTTTAATACTGCCATAAACTGGATCACCGGAATCGCCATTGCTCAGTTCCTCTACTCCAGCTCCACCTCTTCTTCTTCTCGAGAAATAACATGGCAAGAATTCCGTACCGCCTTCCTTGATAAAGGCTTGGTGGATAAACTCACTGTCGTCAATGGACACAAAGTTCGGGTTAAATTGCATTCTAATGCAACTGGCACAATGTATCCCGGCGCATCAATAGGGAGCGGCGATTACCACTTCTCCATCGGAAGTGTCGAGGCTTTCGAGCGACGCTTAGATGAAGCGCAGCAGGAACTTGGTATCCCTAGCCACGAGCGTATTCCTGTCGCATACACGGACGAAGTGTCCACTTTCCGCGTCCTACTCGAGCTAGCCCCTACTGTCGCCGTCATTGGTTTCCTCTATTGGCTATCCAGAAGAGGGTCCGGAAGCTCTGGCAGCGGCATCTTCAGTATCGGAAAGAGTAAGGCAAAGATGTTTGACAAGGACACTCAAGTGAAGGTTAAGTTCAAGGATGTGGCCGGAATGGACGAAGCCAAGGAGGAAATTATGGAGTTTGTGCAGTTCCTAAAGGAGCCTTCAAAGTACCAGCGTCTGGGGGCCAAGATTCCCCGCGGTGCGATTCTATCAGGTCCCCCTGGAACTGGTAAAACTTTACTTGCTAAAGCCACGGCCGGTGAAGCGTCCGTACCTTTCCTTTCCGTGTCTGGTTCAGAGTTTGTGGAGATGTTTGTCGGCGTCGGTTCATCCCGAGTTCGTGATCTCTTCGCCTCAGCCCGAAAGCATGCGCCGTGTATCATCTTCGTCGACGAAATCGATGCTATTGGCAAAACCAGAGAGAAAGGTCGGAGCTTTGGTGGAAATGACGAACGGGAATCAACACTTAATCAGCTATTGGTGGAAATGGATGGATTTGGGACCCATGAGCACATCGTTGTGCTAGCGGGAACAAATCGACCTGATGTCCTTGACCCCGCTCTAATGCGCCCTGGTCGATTTGACCGACACATCGTCATTGATCGCCCCGACGTTTCTGGACGCAAAGGCATATTCATGGTTCACCTCGCACCTCTAAAGCTGCACGAATCTCTTGCCAACTTGGAGAACTTGGCGCAGAAACTTGCCGTGCTTACCCCTGGTTTCTCGGGCGCAGATATTGCCAACGTATGCAATGAAGCTGCTCTTCGTGCCGCTCGCAAAGATTCCGATTCCGTCGAATCTCGGCATTTCGATGATGCCATTGAGCGTGTTATCGTCGGTTTGGAGAAGAAGAGCCGAGTGCTGAGTCCGTTGGAAAAGAAGACCGTTGCTTACCATGAAGCTGGTCATGCTGTGGCCGGGTGGTTCTTGGAGCATGCCGATCCAGTCCTCAAAGTCAGCATCATTCCTCGCGGAAACGGCGCTTTGGGTTACGCTCAGGTACGTTGCTTCCTGGCCGCTTTGATTTCTCGAGCTCACTTTTTTGTTGCAGTATCTCCCTCCGGATCGTTACCTTCTTTCCAGTCCTCAGTTATCGGATCAAATTTGCGTAACCCTTGGAGGACGAGTATCCGAGGAAATCTTCTTTGGCACCGACAACATCACCAGCGGTGCTCAGGACGATCTTCAAAAGATCACGCGCTATGCATTCGAGGCGTGTGCGAACTATGGCATGAATAAAGTCATTGGACCCGTTAGCTATGGCGGCGACCGCGCTGCTAAAGAGGGTTGGAATAAACCGTTCTCAGAGAAAACAGCTGAGACTCTAGACTCAGAAGTTCGCAAGATGATTACGTGAGGAATCACCCTCAATCTTTGTGACGATGCATTTTAACCGTATGCTGTAGAAACATGTACGACAGGACGCGTAAACTTCTTACCGAGCACAAGGAAGATGTCGAAAAAGTGGCCAAGTTACTTCTCAACAAAGAGGTTCTCACAAGGTCTGTGTCAATTTCACGTTTTACAAGCTTGGCAATTGTTTACCTGTCATCAATTCAGAGCGGATATGGTCAATTTGCTCGGAAAGCGTCCTTTCGTTGGACGTGAGGATGACATGGATAAGTGGCTAGATGAGCATCAGAAAAATGGACTGATGCCTGAAAGTGGCAATCAATCTCCCCCACCGACGCCTGCGCCGTCTGATGAGCCTCTGCCTACACCTGCTGTTGCCATGAAGAAATTGGACTAAACCTACACTCATTCCATGCCCAATTGTATACGCATAACACTAATCTTCATTCCATACTAAGCTAGCATGTAGTAGTCGCCCTGGATGATGAAATCTCATAACTCATTATACAATAGTTGGATAGCCGATCATCTGCACCAGCCGGAGCTGATTGAACATTACATTTCTACAGGACATACCTAAAACCTGACCAGTTATCACCCTTGTCGAGTCTAGCAGCCTCAACGGAGGGGTAGTGTCCGTTTTTAGCATCCGCGCGCTTGTTGTCGAGGCCATCAATAATCTCATCTCGTTCACCTCTATCCCTTCTGGCGTTTTCTCTCTGCAAACCTATTCTCATCAGGGAAGTGGAGATGAGGCCGATTACGATGTAAGCCAATACAATGGCATGTCCCATTGTATACCACGGGGAGTCTTTTGCACGATACTATTGTTGAACAGTTGAGTTCAATTTCGTGTTCAGTGAAGCCTCGTAACTTACGATGTTTCTATAGAGAAAGGAATTGTCACTAAAGGAGGAGAGATCCATCTATTCCGAGGAATACTCACGAAGTCACTGCGCCATTGATATTTCCGAATCCGATAGCCATTCCTAATGTCACGCCGCGTTTGTAGGCACCTTCAACATTACCGGCCACCCAGGCGCTACGGACATTTCAGCAGAGACCTCAAAGCTGAGGGCGTTTACTAACACATTATTTGCTGCCCGACACACAAATGTAGAGTCAGAATAGACTACGGATAACAATGACAAATGGACTCACGGATTGAAGGATAGATAGCCCTTGGAAAGGTTCAGTGAAGAGCATGCTTGATCGGCAGTTGCTTCGACTCACGAAGCGCCCAAGAAGACAGCAAAGTAAGATAAAGCTGGACTCCGAGAAGCAATCAAAATGATATAGCCCACTGCGCCTAGTTGGAGGTGTGCCGATTGCGTTAGAGATTTGAGTATTTGAACAGTTACATATGACAAACCTGTGGCGAATAGGAAGCTATTGGTGTGTTCAATGAAGGAAAACGGCAGAACACGAGAAAAAGTAACGCACAAACTTAGATAGTAGCGTGAACTCAGCCGATCTCCCAAGATGCCCACTGCTATGGTGGCAACGCAACCCCTGAAAACTGTATCAAGTAGGAAGCGACGAATGGATGTAAACACTGCCGCACCAAGCGTAGGGAGGAACACTGAGTAGATTTGCTTTCGTGGCAGTGAAACCTGTTGCGCGATTGATTGAGATTGACGCAGGAAGGGGTGGCACATAGCTTACCAAGCTAAAATCGACTGTTATAATCGGAGACAAAGGCCCCCAGCGATATAGTACTTACCTTGTTCAGTATAGATGGCAAGAATAAGGAGAAGGCATAGCTTCAACAGATGACATCAATCACGGCCGAGAAAAGCTAACATTTGGCTCCACTCACAGTGGTCCATCGAAGCCCATATAGATCCCCACTGCATGTGCCCGGGCTGATCAGGAACGAAACAGAAAGGCCAACATACTGCCGGCTTACTCGCTGCCCAAGTCTTCCAATCTTTCAAGCTCTGCCAAACGTATTTCTTCTTGTACTCTTCTCCTGCTGCGCTCAATCGCACGTCGTCTTGGAGCCTGCTAATGACAAATGCTCCTGTCGTGATTTCTTCAGAATGCCACTTGATTGTGGGTCCATCTGCCGACTCACTTTCATCTTCGGACAAAAACTTTGCAGTTTCGGGATAATCTTGGATCATCCAGTACGATGCGCAGGCGACGACCACAGTTAGAAGGCCCTCTAAGATAAAGATCCACCTCCACGAAGCTAGATGAGCTACGCCATCGAGGTTGTGTATTGCAACTGCAAGTAGACCGCTAAAGGCACCGCTGATGGTGGCGGATGAGAAAAAATAGGCGATCTTTGTTCCCATTTCGGAGCGTCTATACCAGCTATGTGAAACGAAAGGCAAGGTTGAATCTGAAAAAAAACACAAAGTTCTAAGACTACATACCTGGAAATATAAAACACGATTCCGGGGTACATCCCTGCCTCCATCACACCCAGGAGAACGCGTACGGCTTAGGTAGAGAAAGAGCGCAATAGTAAGAACGGGATTTGAGCAAAGCAAGATGTAAAAAGGGACGTACTGACGAGTCCAGCGTAGTTGTGAACCAGGCCATGGCAGACCATTACTATACCCCACAGGAACATCATCCCACTGAGATAAAGAGATGGCCTGTATTTGCGCACTAATATGTTGCTCACGGGCTAATGCATACCTCAGTGTTGTAGTCAGTAACAACGACCAATCCGCACCTCAAGTAATGCGTAAGGGAAGAAGTAGGCGGTCAATGCGACCAAGTACTGGGAGTCGGAAACGTGAATATCCGTCGTCATACCATAGAGGCGAGCATTCCCAATGTTCCCTCTGTCAAGAAAGTTGAGGAAATAGAGAAGGGCCAGCCAGGGCAGGATGCGAAGATCAACCCGGCGCATTACTTTCCTTTCCTTGATACCATCCGTGGCGGTCACAACATTCTGCTCGGACACAGACATTTTCTCGTCCGACATTGGGTCCAAGGTGAAAAGATGGTTTGGCAGTTTGGCAGTCTGGCAGATGGTATATATTGTTATCGGCTCGGAATCCACACGCAATACTTGTCTCTACACAAACACCCTGCGGTATACATCTGCCCCAATAAGCTGTTCTACAGGCCCAAGGGCATCCTTCAGCCATCTCTTTACATTTTCCGTTTCTTTTCCTGCCGCTCTGATCACTATTCCGTGTTGAGCCTGGTCCGCATCAATGGGACTGAGTGACCAGAGAAAGTCCTCAGGTACTCGGTGCTGCATCACGGATATACTCTTGTAAACACCCGCCAGACCATTTATGATACCCTCCACCATCCGGCCTCGGAGGAAGAGAGTCGCGTAACAGCTATACGGAGAGAGTTTATCTGCCAGTGGGCTGCCTTTATCGTCCTCCAGAAGCATAACATCCTTGGCTATTCGTTTCCCCTCCACGATGATCTCGTTGGTACTGTAATATCTGGAAAGGACCCAGTCCTCCCCGACAGATTTTCGACCCGAAGTAACCCAGTCGAGAACGATGAGCGAAGCGTCATTTGCCATCCTGAAGGTTTGGATTTGACTGTAAGAGGCCGAACGGAAACATGTTACTGGATCGGGCAGAAGTAGAAGAACTCCTTCGGAGGCGATGGCAAAATCCGTTTTCTGGAATGTAATCTCGGAGGTCAGGGTAGACTGATCTAGGCTTTTTTGCACAGAAGCTAGCCTCTGTCCTTTGCGGGCTTTGAACACTTTTGTAGAGCCCTGATGGGAGAATGAGCGGCAGGTGAGAAAAGAAAAGAAAGAAAGAAAAAAGCTCGCCTGGGACAGGAGGAGCAACTTTGCATGGGATCCAATCTCAGCAGATAGATGTACGCTGTCCCCCCCAACAAGACCTCCTCCGTACGTCAATGCGTAGACAACACCAACTCCGTCGCTGGTTACATTTGGAGACAATAGTTTCAACGGATACGTTGCTGAAAGCTCAGAGAACCAGATTTTCCCTCCATGGCAAGACAAGGTTATGCGTCCACCTCCCGCATGTATCCTGGCTATGTCAGACGAAGAACTGGTCATACAACTGTCACTGTCAATGGCACCAGAGCTTGATAAACACATAGAATTCCATATTGCACAAATCCTTACATATCAAAGAGGAAGAAAGAGTGTCGTGCCGAAATGTACCAAAGCAAGAAAAGAGGGAGAGAGGGGAGAACAAAAGACAGAAAATGATCACAACAGCTCACAGAAACAGTCCGCAAAAAAAAAAAAAAAAAAAAAAAACAACAAAAAGGGTTTATATCGAGTATAGCGTATGTATAGAGGCATATCGAAAGGGAACAGAAAGAAAATCAGTACCTGCGCGTCGCCAGGTCTCTGATTTCATAGAGGTTAGAGCGCTCGGTCTCCTGTAGAAGGTCATGCTTGAGCAGAATCTCCTTCCAGCCTTTCATCTCATTAACATGTCTCGCCTCAGCATCTTTGCATTTCCTGATAAATGACTCGTCCATGTCGACAACCATGGATGCCCGAGATCCTCGTTCACTTCCAGATTCGGACGGAGATCGGCCATAGCCAGTGCGTGACAGGCTTGCATCCGACATCGAGGTGGACGTCCGACTGTGGACGCTAGTATCCGGCGTTATCAGTGCGGATTGCAAATTTACCCGAATAGTATCGCCTCTGCCGTCATCCTCGTCCTCATCGTCGGCAAGGTTGGCAAATACGTCGGGTTCCTCTTCCTCCGGGGGTAAGGTTGAAATCCAACACATCCGCTGAGGGTCGAATATCATATTTCCCACTTTCCGTGCGCCGGTCGCGAATGAGCCTACTGGCGATCCAATAGACGATCCAGTAAGATGGGTGATGAGAGCCGGCCGGGTAGATGTTACGACTGAGTCAAAATCGCGCAAAACCTGTTCATTGCCCTCCCACCGTAGAGTTTGAGGGTTCCAGTGCATATCACCGACAACTAAAAGTAATGACATGCGATGAGCAGATACTCTCCAGCTGTTAGAGAGTGTAACCGACCTTTCGGAGCACCGGCGCCACCCAGATTTCGGATCAGAGTTGGCTTCTTCCTAGGCAGATTGGGAGAATTCGCTTTCTTCTTCTTCGGTGACAGTGGCTTCGAGAGCAGGGGTAAATCCAATTTCGAGGATCGTCTTAAAGAGCTCACAGTAGCTGCTAAAGCCGTTGATTCTGGATATCTTTTAGTTGAAAATCAAACAAAAGGCACGGTCTCACCTGAACCACCAGAAGGTTCTCTCCTCTTTCTCCGTATCGTGTTTTTGTCATTGCTCTTGTCTGACGACGATCGCATGGAGAAGGTTCCACCTGGTATTCGATTGCCATACCCTTTCGGCTGCACACGGAAGCGAGTTTCTTTGTCACGGTCGGTTGGAAGGTCCTCGAAGCCATCCAGCTCCGTACCATCGCCATAAGTCCGCTGCCGCTTAGGTCGCTTCATGACCTTCGGAGCAGCTGGCTGTATATGTGACAGACGGGAAGAGGCCCGATTGGATAAGTTGGAAGGTGGCCTTGGAGGTAAAGGTGACGCAGTGCGCACAGAGGGCGATTGGGCAACTGGACTCGGGGGTACACCATTATTGAATACGGATGAAAGAGCTGGTCGTGATTTGACTCGAGTGACAGTTGGAAGAGTGAGGCGCACAGCATTAGGGTTAGTGGATGGGGTGGAAGGCCGCGTGGGAGGAACGGAGTAATCAAGGCCCCGCAGCCGAGAGGTACTTTTCTGAGTTTTTGCTCGAGAAGCTACAGTCGGTTCTTCGTATCGAGCTTTCGAGGGTCCAGCGGCCGAAGACCCCGAGCCCGACACTTGAGACGAACTACTTTCCAGTAATGACGATAGTGATGCCTGCCGTGTGAGTTTGCGGTTGGAGGCAGGTGGTGTGGGAGGTTTCAGTCCCGAATGAGACTTTTGACCTCGTAAACTGCCTGGTTTGGGGGCAAGGAAGGATGGTGACGAGGGAGAAGGAGAAGGAGCGACAGATAATGTTTGATAAGTATGGGAGCGAGAAGGAGGGTGGAGTGGCGGGGAAGGAGAAAGTCGAAGTTTTTGAAATTGTCGGGAAGACGAAACGGGGGGATTAGTAGGAGATTTGGCCCGATCGATGGACTTGACCCTGGTGGAGGTCAGCCTAAGATGTTTCGGACGAGCGTTGGGCATGCTCTGGCTGCGATTCGCATGTCGCAGATGCTGCGCGCTATAGAGCAGCCGGCTGGGACTAAAATCGACGTCATCATCGATGACAAGGCCCATCTCAAAGTCGTCTTCTGGATCCGGGCTGGTAACTTTGACCGAGTCGCTGAATAGAGCCTTCTGTCGTATTTCCAGGATATGCGTGAGTTTGGAGCCGGCGTTATTGGCCTCAAATAAACCAGAAGGAATGACAAGACCATCCATGGCATCCTCGTCTTCGTCTTCGTCTGTTTCTGACTCAGGAAGGGAGGCAGAAGAAGTGGAGTTTGATGAAGAGGATGCATTGGCGAAGCCAAGGGTCGAGTAAGCATCTGAAGACTGCGAAGAGGAAGTATGGTCTTTGTCGCCCCATTCAAGTGAGTTCTTTGACGAGCGGTGATTAAGTGATAAAGGAGCTAGGGACAACCGAGTAAGGTCTGAAGGCAGGGCGAAGCCTTCTTCAAAATCTTCGTCAATGGGTGCCTTTGTCAGGCTAGAAATGGGCTTTGGGAGAGCTGCGACTTTGATCGTCGAAACGCCTTCATCTTCTTCTTCGTCGTCGTTATTGTCAGTTCCCTGTTGGTTCTGCGCTGGACGAATAGTGACCATTTGGTGTTGTGAAATTTCTGCAACGTTGGCGGTTTGACTTTGCTCGATGGTTCTAGCACCGCCAGATTTTCCCAAGTCCATTTCGACGTCCCAGTCCTCTTCGTCCTCATCGTCTTTATCGGTCATTGCGTGCAGCGGTTGTCCCTCTGGGAGATCGAAATCGGCATCCGGCCACTCTTCTCTGTCTACAGCGAGCGAGGGAGCCGGAACCGTTGTCATGTTGATTAGGACGAAGCGTAGAGTAATGCCGGTGCACCAGCGGTGCGAGTAAATGTAAGAAAAATTGCGAGCGAGCGGAAAAAAATACGGAAGAGCCTCGTGTCGGTAAACAGTATAAAAGACCCTTTGCTTGCCAGTCTTTGGCTTATTGATTAATAAGCTTTCTCTCACAGAGTCACGAGACACCACAATGGGCTGTCACTGTTACAATGAAAACAATGTGATGTATGTATTTCAGAACGGACGTAATCTCCGAAGTTCGTTTGCGTTGTACTCAATCTCATCGTCATCCTTATCGTCTACATCTTCTTCATCCATTCTTCTTGGTCCCCAGTCCTGTAAAACTTCATCTAATCCCCTTCTCATCCTGATCCCCCGTTCAATCATTGTTTCGGCTAAGGTATTGAGCTCATTATTCTGAAATACGCTCCGTAAAGGCCCAAAGGCTAGTAAGTACAGCTCTGGGCGTAGGTCAGTGAGATCACCCAACGTCTCCAGATAAATCGAACCTTTGCAGAGCGGAAACCGTCCTAGCGCCCTCCACAACAAATCTTTCGCTTTGTCGTAGCGCTTTACTCGGATCTCGAACTCAATATACATTCTCCATATAAGGTATGAATCACTCGTCCTATCATCGGAATCACATTAGTTCGCACGACTATGCTCAGTGATGAATCCATACCGTTCATGCGCCACTGCGCCATTCAGACCAGTCCGAGTTCTCTCAATTTCGGATTCCCATCGTCCGCTTTCCCATCTCGCAATCCAGATTTCCTGTACCCTTCTCGCTACATCCTTCCCATTTTCCCGAGTATCACCCAGAGTAGCTCGTACTCTACCCCAAACACCCTGTCCTCGCTCAACCTCCAAAAACATCCCGAGGACGATGGAGTTATGGGGGTACTCCTCCGTCGCCCGTATCACTCGCTCTCTTAATATCGAGGGCGGCATGGGATTTTTCAAGCTTGAGCCATAACGATAAAGCAGTAGCAGTGCCGACATTGTTAAACTTTCATGAGCCGGTGTATTTGGTGTCATCTTTGCAAGCTGTTCTTCAAGTGTGATCATCATGTCTTGTACATCGTTCGAAGTGAGGATATCCAAGAGCGCAGCTAGCTTGATCCAAGCCTCTCTGTCTTGCCAGAAATCTGAATCTCGACTAAAATCTTGGAGTGATCGTTTGGTACGAAGGATAGCGACACCTCCTCGACCTTCAACCCTCGCAGCCCGTAGAATGACCGACAGGGCACTGTTCGACTCGCCCCCAAGCCATTCCATTTCAGCCCAATCCCACCATAGACGACTTTCTGCAGTACGAGGCACCACTTCCCCAGAGGGAATAAGGATCGTCTGGTATACTTTCCGAGCCTCGTCCAATTTGCCGCGCATTCTTTCCATCTGAGCATGCGCTGCCCAATGAAGGAGTGAATCCCGAGCAGTGGATAGGAATGAGCGAGACAGTTTAAGGGCGCTACACGATAATTCAGCTCCTCGAAGCACGCCAATAAATTCGTTCTCTCACCTTTTAGCACTGATCGCGACCTCAAACGTCAATGCGAGCAGATCCCACTCTATGTCACCCGTACCTAGCCGTAGTGAGGAAAACACCTGCATTACAAAGTCGATATCCACTTGTGCAACGTCTGACTTATTCCACAAGCCGGTCGAGCCGAATAGCGGTTCAAAGAAGTGCAAAGAGCCCCACGACCAATTCTTCATAGGTCCAAAACCCTCTTCATAGACTTTTTGCTTCCCCACCAAAGTGCCAGCCACAGCATCTGCGATCAAGGTAAATTTATGAGTGCACGGAAAGACGGCATCAAGAAACGTAGGTTTGGTAAGATGAGAATAACTCCAGCGGTCATCTCTACCATTTTCAGATAAAGAAGACGCAAAGCCTGGTAGGTGCAAGCCGAGGGCGGAAAGCCACGCTAAGCGAAAGACTTGTTTTGCAGACCTGGTTTGTAAATCGAAGAGTAGGGAACGTATATCGGCGAAGAGGATCACCGAATATGGATCTCTGTCCGTATACTCGTTGGTCGAGCGTGCAGGGACGTGCCTAACCCGGTCAACAGAAGTCTCGTACTCGGCCCACTGACGATACGGATCCAGTTCGGTAGATTGGGAGGTCGTAGCCGAAAGAACGTTCAGTGCAAACTCATATTTATGCGAGGCCCAATTTGCCCACCCCTTAGACTCCCGTTCGCCCATCCGAGGAACTTCAGATTCCCAAAACTCTTCTAGACCTTCCAACCGAGTATCGAGCGATAAACGAGACAGTGCCTGTGGAATTTCAAAGGTTCTGGAATTCAGCAATGAGAATGTGATATACGAGAAGTTGAGAGTGAAAACTCACAGCTCAGCTTGCGCTTGGAACAGGGCAGTAGCACGCTCATGATACCCTGTAGCAACGGTAAACTTGAGATGATAAGAGTTCAGAAATCAGCTATACCTGCCTGCTGAAGGGCAATAGCAGTTCGCCAGAACACTCGGACCTTTTCTATTTCTGATTGTTCGGAGTTCCCGCGAGATGAGAGGACACGCAAGGCGGCGTCGATAACATCGTTCAGGGCATCACTGGATTTCGCTTTGCGCATGCGCCACTCGAGCCATTCCATCCATAGATCAATATCTCCCGAGTTCAAAGCCTTTTCCCATTCCAAGTCGCAATCACGATCTTCCCAGATTTTTTCACCCGCTAGGAGATACTTGATTCGTAGCAGGGGAGAGTTCGAATTAGCAGGATGCGCAGATAAAGCTCGAGAGATGATGGCCAGAGCGATCTCGGAGCGAGCTTTCTCTGAATTCTTTGAATGGATATTGACAGTTGACAATGTCTGGGAAAGCAGAGCAAGCCAACTAGGAATAGATGAAGGATCTGCAGAAACAAGTTGTTCGAGGCGTTTCAGGGTTTTTTGGTGGGCAGTGCTGTAAGAATCTCTTTCGTCGCCAGAACTACTGGAATCCGAGATAACGGAGTCGGATTCTGAATCAGAGCTAATCATCGGATTCCGGGGTTTTCGCCCTCCATGGGATGGTAATGGCAGGAAACCGTTCGTTTCCTGGTATTTAGAGGAAGTGATATCGGCCGTAAGCGTGCGTCGCGGGGTGGCAGAAAGTCGCTTTCGCAACTTTGATCGGTCGCTGAAGATAGACTGCTGCGATTGGGTTCATCTCAATGTATACAACGAAGATGCTGAGTGTTATACCTACGGAGTTTCCATATATACCGACTTCGATTCCTTTATCGGTAGTTTTGAACGCAGTGTATGCAGCAGGGAGTCCAAGAATCTTTTTACCACCTAAAGTAGATACCCGTCAAAAATATGAGGAAAGATTTGGTGGGAATGGGCACGAACGATTGAAAACAGAGTATCTTGGAACTTCGCCACGTGAAAGGCGGCCATACTCGAGGTTCAAACTGTCTGGTTTGCGGTCCGAATAGTAGAATCTGGTTGGTGCATCATGGATTTCGGACAGAGAGGTGTCTGGACGTTTATGCTTGTGTTTGGAACGGCTCTGTTTGATCGACTTTTGGGGTGCTTCTGATGTGCTCGAGTCTGGAAAAGAGTCGGGGAAGGAAGTGAAGGAGGGTGCGGCTGACATGGAGGTGGTAGCGGACGAAGAAGCGGCCCGTGGAAAAATCAAAATTCTTCTACTGTTATGCGACCACTTACAGAGGACGAGTCTAAAGCGCTTTTCTCAAAACTGGCCAACTACATTGTATTCACCATTCATTATCCTGTCGCATCCGTCTCACACATTGGACTCTCCAGGGCAAAAATCTGATCTATTTGATAGACCGAGCGGACGAACCATACTGCTTTCGACTGCACAAAGACAGAGTCTTTTATGTCTCAGAGTCATCCATGCGCCTCGCCATATTCGTCGCAAGACCAAACCTTGTCAGCCTGGGCACATGTTTCGGGAAATTCAGCAAGTCGGGAAAATTCAAGCTTCACATAACTGCATTGGATTATGTCGCTCAGTATGCCAAGTACAAGGTGCGCCGGCAAGTCTTTTCTTGCAGCCTTGCTGCTCACCAACCTTTAGGTCTGGATCAAGCCCAATGGCGAAATGCCATTTTTGTATGGAAACCATATACTGAAAGCGCACTTGGGCCGGATAACTGAAGACACGCCAGAACACCAGGGAGTGATTGTGTACAGTATGAACGATGTCCCTCTGGTGTGTGACCGTTTCGTTGGCTGGGATTCTGAATGTTTGACTGTATTCCTGCAGGGATTTGGTGTCACTGCACGTTCAACAGTGGACACACGAAAATTGGATCCAACGTCCATCATAGTATTTCACCAGGCGTATGTTTTCTTTTTCTTTTTTACTTTTATCTGACTCTTTTCTTTGTTTCTCAGAGATGTTGGTGAATATCTACGGGACGAAGAGCATCTTATCTAGAATAATATAATATAAATCATTTGAGCGCTAAATGGGCATGTCTTCTGATCCCTACACGCGCTGGTCCCAAACTCCAGACGACGAGCTCACCGTCGATGGCGTCCGAGAAATCTTTCATAACATTCCAGACGATCTCTGGCTCGCTGCAGCATCTATTGACCGATGCGTTCATGACATCCAAGTCCAGAGAGTTCTGCTACAGCTCGCACTTGAGCGTACCCAGCTGGCCCTGGAACGTGTAAAAAACTTGGCAGAGGAGGATGCTCTCGTCGAATACTTCAAAGAACTGCCAGCGGATGCTCAGCTTTGTCACATTCGCTCTCTTTTACTGGATAGGCTAGACAGGCTGAACACGTATGTCGAGGTCTGCGGCGAGGTACCAGAGTTTGAGGAGGGCGAGGAGGAGGAGAAAGAGACAGAGACAGATGAGGAATGGGAAGATGATCCTTGGGCCGAGACAGATACGCCAATAACCAAGACCGCCTCCCCTCCCATTACCCTCGTCGACTTTCTCTCCAATGATTTGATGCATTCCGCATTTCTTCTCGCGGTCCATCAATGGTTTGGCGGCCTGCGTGTTCTATTACAACGTCACCATGCATATCTATGGCCGTACCGTTTTGCTTTACTCAGCCGTATTCCTCCACACGTAAATCCTACCAAATATCACACTCTTCTTCCGTCCTGTGACATTCACACAAATCTCGAACAACCATTCCAACCGAATGACTGGAGAATCGACCCAGATGTTACCGAGTCATCGCTCGCTCGTTCCGCAATACTGAAATCCGACGCTCTGTCCGCATTCGATTCACCGACGAATTCTTCGCCTCCCGATATTGAAGCAGATACTGATGCCCTGAGCGCAGAGCAGCTTTCATTATGGTACCATAAGCGAGCCGAAGATATTATTGATATAACTGGAATGGTCGACATTGCCTTTGCGCTCATTCAACACGGCGCCTCCAATAATGTTCCAAATCTGGACGAATTGGGCGAAGAGCTCAGCCTCTTGGCCAGGCTCGTCTACGATGCACCTCATGGAGATGTCCGCAGCGATGAGGACTGGACATTGGCTCGATGGCGTGCTATGGACCCTCCGTCCGTTGTTCGCGCCTATTTGGCTCATTCAACGCCAGCATCTGTCTCGCGTGACATAATACAGCTGGTCTTGCCGTACCTCTTTGTCTTGGAATCTCATGCAGAGCGTTCGGGAAAACCAGATCCCAAACTACCAGATCGACTTCTGCATGACTTTATACTCCACGCACCTTTGAACTTGGTCCTATCCATCTTTGAAGCTTCCAAGCCTACTCTACCTGCCGCTCAGAGAATCATAAAGCACGACGCCGATATGGTCCAATTGGCACTTGCTGGCCTGTATGGCAGCGACAGCCTTCACGAATGGACTACCATGAGCGGTATTTTTGAGTGCCTTCCAGTATGGGAGATTGCTGCCGACGATGACGAGGAAGAAGCAGCAGATACAACAATCATATCATTGGGGACCTATGTTACTCCTTCAACGACTGGGTCAAAGGCCACTCCCTCGAACTTGCTAGTCTTCTTTAAACCTCTCCCGTTGTCTTCTCTGTCTCGAGCACTCGATATCCTCGACGTCCATTTGGAATCTGGAGAAATATTCTCTCGGTGGAATGTTCCCGCTCCATTGCGATGGTTCTTACGGAGCAGTAGTGATGTTGCGGAACAGAGAGCATGGGCGAATCGAATGGCTCGAAAAGCCGGTGGCTATGGTGATCAGCTCAGCACTCAAGAGGATTGGGAATGGCTGCTTGAAGATATGCTCAAACTTGCCGGAGAGACTAAAATCAAAGGTGCCTTTGGACTGCTTTCTCGGGATGAGATCATACGCATCTTTCTAAGTGGGCTTATGAGTACCGGCAGTAAGTGCACAGCTCATTCGGCCCCTCCGCATATCTGACCTTAACGTCAGAGTTCGATGTCACTAAAAGTCTGCTCCGTAATTCTATCCAGCTCAATTTGGACTCTGACACCCTCGAGGACATCTGCCTCGCATGCTCGCGCGAATTTTACGACAACTCTAGCTCGGGAAATTATAAATTCGGTGAGATGAAATTAGCCTATGACTGGTGATTATCTTTTCTATTCCCTGCTTAGTCCATATTGTTAACAAGGAAACTTGTACAGTCTGGACGTGCCGCCATCGTCTGACCGCCTGCTTAAGGAAAAAGAATTCATCGAGGCTACCTCTCGACTCTCTTCCTTCAATATCATGTCGCGACCTGGGATCCCTATATCTCCTATAGAAATTAGGCTCACGAAGGATCGCTTAACCCTAGTATCTCGCGTCCTTTCCAGCAATATGGATGCTTACAAACATGCCGAAGTCATTCTTGATTTGGTATACAAACTTGGCTTCAGGGATGACATTGTCGCCGAAGTCAAGACGCTCGCCATGCTCGCAGATACCGCATTACAGGCCGAGGACTTTACTCGCGCCTTCGAGGCGAATCAACGAATGATCGATACTGTGCTCAATCTCCGAGCAACGCTGATGGGATTGGACAATCCCAAAGTCAGGGAAGCCAGCGAGGTGTGCTGGGTGGCATGCTTTCAATTGGGTCGGCAAACCGAATTTGAGGACTCGGACAAAAAATTAGTTCTCCTCGGGCGTGCAATTGAAATATGTCCTCCTGACAGGCTACATGATGTTTTGACAGCCTGGCGACGCCTTGAGAAAGACAGTCTCACGGCCAGAAGGGGGAGAATAACAAAAGACCATGATGGTGCCGTCAAGCATACGAAAGCCTCAAAGTCTCCTCCTGAAACCGCTGCTTCCTCCTTGCAAGCTAGGCTTAAGGAATTTCATATGCCTTCGCCTCCTCTACTCAGTACACCGGATGCTAGAGCACTGGCGAGTAAAACTTTCAACACTGTAGCGGCCAACTTCTCGTTCTCGGTGGGTCATCGAGGCCGCTCTCAATTTTCTTCTCAGCTTTCTCAGGGTGGCGACGAACGTTCCCGAAGTGGCAGCCGGCGGCAGTCTGATGCGGACGACGTTCAGACCCAGGCATCTAGGGTGTTTTCTAAAGGAATTGGCTGGCTGATAGGGGCTGACGAGGAGATTTGAATATACCGCCGAATAACGATGAATTCGTAGTGATTAGCCATGTGCCGTACAGATCGAAACAGAGGGCAGGGGAGCGGATTAAAGCAATAATACAGGAAATAACCGTAAACCGCAAAAAGAAAAGAAAAGAAAGAAAAGAAAGGAGTGACGTGGTATCATTGAGCGGATTCTGCAAATGAGTCTACAACAAATAGGAATAAGTAGTTGAAAAGCGATAGTATTACAGACAGAATAAAATGACTGGTTTTGTTAGGAGCCATACGTGTGAATGCATAAAAATATAAAGATTCTCGGCAAGGAGTGGGACGCATTGAGAAGAATGAAAAAAATGAGGAAGTCGAATAGAGAGAAAATTAGACTGCACTACCAAACCGAGACTGGCCTGTTCCCGTCCTAGCTCTCGGCCTGTTGACCACACTGAACGGTTTCTTTTCCTGTTCGTTATCGGAAGAAGAGTCGACAAGCACGTTGAAGACTTCTCGCCCGCAATGTTCACATAACCCTTCATTGTCTTTAGCGCGGAGATCTTCCACCTCCGCCTTCAGGTCTCGGACTTGGCCCTCTAGCTCCCATATTTGGTGTTGCCACGCGCGTTTGGCAGTGACGATTTGATCCTGCAGAGCTCGAATAATGACAGACTGATCTTCTTCTTCTGCTATAGGCTCACTGATAGTCTTGCGGTTGGAATCTTTCTCCGGCCTTGTAAAGGTACTGGGAGTGACGGGAGATATCACAGTACTCGGGCTCACTGAACTCGGTGTATCAGGATCGTCATCCGCCGTGAGCGAGGGGAGGATATGATCACTGAAATGGGCACTAAAGACAGTAGAGATAGGACGTAATCTTAAAGGAGGGAATTCGGTTATGTTTGCAGGGGCACTTTGAGCTACATCTCCCATGAACGGCGGCTTTAGGGTGCTGCTAGTACCGCTAAGGCTGAGATTTGAGCTCAAAAGACTCAGGGAGGGGGGGTGCGTTTTGGACTAGATGGCTGACCAAGTGGAGGCCGCAGGTCATCATTCATGGTAGCCCGAGAGCTTTGAAGCATAGAGGGTGACACTTGCGGAGGAGGCACACGGGTAACTTTCATACCCCTGGGAACCGAAAGTTCCAGCGGCTGTTGGTACTGCTGCTGAGCGTTGAAAGCGGCGTATCCTTCAGTCAGTGAAGGAACGGGAGGAGGTGCGTCGCGTCCGCCATTAAACAATCTCAGGAACCCACTCCTTTTCTGCTTGAGCGTTTTTACATCGCCGGCCTGATTGACCACGACGGCTGGCTCTGAGCCACGACGTTCCATTTTTGGTGGGGTGCTCCCTACCATACTAGTCAAAGCTTGCTTGGCCCGAGCTCCAGCACTTATTGATCTGGCTCGCGTTCTCCCAGTCGAAGTTTGCGAAGAAGAGTGATGTTCGCTCTCTCCTTCGTCTTCTGGAAGGGTGGAGGAAATTACTGGGTGTGTAGAATGGGGAGGTACGGTAGTGCTCTGATATGTATTATTGCGGGACCGCTTGGCCCGAGCTTCTTCTAATGATATGAGATTGAAAGAGGAGGCACTTCGTTCAGTCCACCCAGGCAAATTTGCTGTCCGGGAGTAGACAGGATCCGTAATTTCCCCTGGCAGTGTGGTACTTCGAAAAGAAACAGGAGATGATATTTCACGACCAAAGGCTTGCAGGCGCGGGCTCTGAGGGATGGGGTCGTGGATGGTGTTCACATCAAAGGAAGGTTGGTATTGAAAGGAGCGAGAGGTATTGGACTCAGCGGGGGTATCGCTCTGAGAAACTGCGGGAAAAGCTATACTTTTGGACGGCAAGGAAGGAGCTGTGTAATCCGATCTTGCGTAGGGATGTGTGTCCTCAATGGAATATGCAAAAGAAGGCCGTGATTCAGAATTTCCACTTCTAGAGCTGTAAGCGGGAGACCGAGGACTGGATGAAGGAGGGATCGACGTAGGTGATGCAGATCGTATTGGACGCGGAGCACCCGCGCCTAAAGAAGTAGTGGAAAGACTGGCCTGTGCTAGGGTTCTGGAAAGAAAACGAGTCAATAAGATGATAGAACAAGTGATGAAGAGTGTGAAGGGCGCTGACTGAATGGCACTGCGTGCGGAGGCTGTTTCAAACGATGACTTGTTTTCCGTTCGCCTGGACCTAGTCGAGTCTCTGCTGGACCGGCGGGCATGTGTGGACTTGGAACCACCGAGACGAAAATGGCGAGTTCGAACGCCTTTGCTGAGACTTGAAAATGAAATCCCGGACTGAGAATCTACATCATCATCTGAATACTGTTCCTCGTTGACGGGAGTATTGTCAAGTTCCCAAGGGGCTTTGGAATGAAAGCGCATCTTTGGCCCAAGTAGACTCATGCGAGGCACCCCCATATCGTCATCACCTTGGTCCTGCTCTATAGTGCTTCGGTCGCTGTCATCCGAATCTTTGTGGTGGTCGACAGACGGGGAGTAAGAAGAACGGGGATCGTCTTCCATGTCGAGCATGCTGACGGCGAGGTCATGGAGTCTGTCGCGATACGGAGAAGCGAAATTGCTAGACATGTCTTGGGTCTGGGGAGAAAAGTAGGCATGGCTGTAGACAGAAGGCGTGTCGGACGCTTCTGAAAGGGAATGGACTCGAGAATGAAGGTGGGCACGAGTGGCTCGCTGGTCGAGAAGATGCCTCAGGTGAGCATCGTCGGGGTCCAAACCCGAGCTGGGGGACCTCACCATCGGGCGTGATGATGGTCCAGAAACAAAAATCAACTTTTGACAGGAACCACGATCTGCCAATAATTCCCCATCTTTTTATTTTTTAAAGAACTTTCCCTCCTATACAAATGGACGAGCCAATTCCACTCAGTCTCGCTTCATCTTCAAAGGGTCGCACATCGGGAAAGAGTTGGAAGACTGCGAAATCAGCTACCGTGTATGTATCGATGTCCGTCCCTCTTCTCTCTGGCTTCTCACTCAGGTATTTACAGTCGATCCCATCTACCCAATGGCGTCAAGACGAAAAGCTGGGCAGCGCGTATGGAACAGACTAAGAAATCCCTGGCCATAAAAAAGCTGGAGAACGAACTGAAGGAGGAGAAGGAAGCCGAGGCTACCAGGTTTTGTTTACCTTCCGCTCTTCTTCGTTCTGTCCTTAATCTATACACACAAGACGCAAAGAGGTCACAGCAGAGAGACGAAAAATGGCAGAAGAGAAGCGAAGGTTACAAGAGGACAAGGCCAAAGTGAGTCTGCCTTCCGTCCAACCAGTGCTCTCAACCTTACCTATGAAAAGATGGGAGCTCGAAAAGCAGCAAGACTGCGAAGAAGAGCTGGCCGAACGAAAAAGATCAATGGCTGATCCCGCTACTATTATATGTATCATGTTTATCTACAATGTCCATGTAGTGTCCACTTCGCCTTCCGCCACAAAAGGTTTATCCAGTCCGACCACTACACTCTCACATAGCGGACAACTACTTGCCAAAACATCGTCCAACTCTGCTCGAAGCTTGTCTATCTTCTTCCCTTCGTTTGTATCGTTTCCAACTCGTCTTCCTCCGCCGATACCCGGAATCCAAGTTGGTGTGGACACCAACGCAGCGAGTGCATCGGGTACGATCAGATCTCGAATCTTGTCGCCCGCAGAAAGTAAATTTCGACCAAGCAGATTCGCCGCACGAGTACCATTCTGAAGTGGATTAGTAAAGTTGGCGGACAAGAGCGTCCGCTGGGTGTGCGGTTGACGATTTTGAGTCGGTAATGGTGCTGCTGAATTGGAAGAAACTACGGTTGCACCCGAATTAGTGGCAGTGATGGGAGCTCCTGAACCTTTCATTAATTCTGTCTGCAACGTTAGTATCCGACGCAATGAATGAGCCGGGAGATATTCTTTCGCCTAATGGTTGTCAATCAAAATGTACTCTCATTTCGGCTCTTCAAAAAAAAAATTCACTCACCAAACCAATGAGACAGTCAGCATGGAAGTTGTGTCGGCAAGGGAAGACATAGAACTGTCTCGTCAACAGTAGATGGGAACAAACCGAACAAGTGTCACTCCCATCTATTGTGACAAACCGGTTCCGAAGGGCACTAATATCCTGTTTGATAGATTCCGCCGTTTTGGTGGCATCGTCCATTTCGCTTCTTAGGGTATCTATATGAGACGAATATCCTTCCAAGGCGTGAGCAATCTCTTCTTTGAAGTCGTCGATGACGACAAAGTCTGGGAAAAACGGTAGAATATCTTCAATTTTCAGTAGATCCGTGTTGTCCAGAAAACGCATGGCTCTGAGAGAAAACAAAACCCGATCAGAAACCTGGTAGTCATTATGAAAAAAAGGGGACCCACGTTTTGATGTCCTTCTTATCTTGCACAACATACCGAGCGATCTTTAGCCACAGCTTCTTGCGTAGCGGTTGATCATCTTCTGGCCTATCTGCATTAATCTTCGCTAGCTCCAAGTCTCCCTTTTCTAACGCTAGATCGACGCTATTTTCGTAAAGACCCATCTTAGAATAGATATGCACACATGGTTGGGTGCGGCCTGTCTGTTTACAGAGGCGCAGGGCATAATCCAGGTCGTAGTAGGGCTTGCCGCTTATAGGATGTGACGGCGCCGTTGAAAGGAACCGGAGAATCGGTCCATCATCCGGGTTAGAAGTTGAGCTGAGTAGATTGGAGGACGGGAGTACATGGAAGGTGATGAGAAGATTGTGGATGGTCGGGGAAGTGTTTTGTCGTTCGAATACGATGTGGTTCAGATAGCGAATGGCTTGATTGGGAGATAAAGGGTCTCGAGGGGCATGTTGAAGCTGCAGTAATGACGGAATAAGGCGTATAGGGTCCAGAGTGGGTTGCTTTAGCCATGCATCGACAGTTTCTTTCGGAGACTGTCGTAATAGAACTGCTCCAAATCGGTAATACAGTTCCAGATCGGACTGGGGAAAATGAGCACTGTTGGGTCAGACAAGCATGCAACTGTTCTTTACCTGTCGATTTAATGCCAAGATTGCCTTTGTCCAGTCCTCTTCCACGATCCAATGCTCTATTACTCTTTCCGAGTCGCCGATGACGGTGGCAAAGTGAAGGTACATGTCGGTCCGACCATGACCATGAATAAGTTCATATGTTGTTTTTGGATCAAGGTGGTTCTGCGAGCCATTGACTAAATGAAACGAATGTCGTCAAATAACTCAAATAACACACCTTGTAAGTCTCGAAAAAGTGACGCAGATCGTCTTCGAGAATAGATCGTTCCGCCTCCAGATTTCCAACGTCGTGTAAGACCGATTCAGATGCGACCATGTCATCCAGTTCGTTACATTTGCTCAAATAAAATTCCACCAGCCAAGTTGCGAGCATCATCCGCTGCGTAATGTCTGTCTTCTTAGTTCGCTCGAGTCGTGAGATAAGATATGATCGCAATGCATCGCGTTCATTGACGTCGAGGAATTTGAGGACCACTTCTTCAAAGGATACCGAACATTGAGCATAACACTGTGCGGCTTGGAAATACCGCCCCTCCGAAAAGAAGCTACAGGCCTGAGCGGCAAGGATTTCATTGCGTTGGCTCGCCGTCTGTACAGTGGCTCAGTTGCTATTCATTTTTGTTGCGTTATATTACTAACCTTTGCATGTCGTAACGCAACCTCAAACTGTCCCATTTCCAAATAAATTTTCCAAACGTCTCTATCCTCATTGCCGACCAAAAGTTCGAAAATGGATTGATCGGTATAGACCCAGTATGTTTTGCGAACGGGATCAGCAGTGATACCACGTACTACCTCATCTGGTCTCTGAAGAAAGAATAAGATCCTGGGATATATAGGACAAAAAGGAATCCTTACGAGTGGAAGAGGTTCCTCGTACGTGAGCTTATCATTCAAGTGGCATACTCCGGCGATACGGTCTCTGTAGAGGATAACGTAGTGAAATTCAGTCAAGGCTATTGAGACAGGAAGCTCAGAAGATGAGCTGTAGGGCAGAACGTCTGCAGCGTCAATAAAATCATCGGTGGTGCTCTCAAAATTGAGATTTCCGTGATATATTCCAGGAGCTAGGAGAGAAGGTATGAATTTGTCGACATTATTGACGCGGAAAAGTTGCTCACCAGTCATCCACGCAAGTAGTTTCGGTAATGAGAGGGCCTGATCTGGATTTGAAGTGTAATAATGTAGTTCAGAGTGCTGGGTATCGCCGGGAAGTTCGAGTATTTTTGGGACAGTGTCTTTGTAGGCAGAGAACAAGGACATGAAGATGCGACCACTGTCGTCAGTTCGTCTGTCGATGTTTCCGACGAACTGGTATATTCGTGAAGCGGTTGTGACTACCACGAGAGCCCTGCGTGGATTTGAAGAGGGAAAGTAGTCAAATTTGACACCGGTTATGGGATGCAGTTCAGGTAAAGAAAAGATTGGCTGGAGATAGCGTTCGTGAGGTTTAAAAAAGTCTTCTTCTGCACTGAGCATGGCTTCGTAGATGTATCCGTTGCGGGCACCGATGAGGATTTCACGAGTAGAAGTGGGCTGAGAGTTGGACAGTAGCGCGGATTTGTTCCAAGCAATGCTCTCGATAACGAGCTTGTTGAAACCTTTCAGCTGACGAGGTTTCTTCCAGGTGCGATAGAGATACCAGTTTTGGCCTTGGGTGGAGGTGACAATGATGTGCTTTCCAGAGGGGTCCATGAAGATTTTATAGAGAGACATTTCGTGTGGTTTGACTGGGATAGGAATGCGAATGACTTGAGTAGCATGAACCAAATCGATCAGAATGAGGACGTTTGAAGCCAGGCCCATGACGAGGATTTCTGAACAAACGACGAGGGAGACGAGAGGCGCGTTTATGGCGCATTGCACTTGACCTAGATCGAATATAGGTTGTGGTGGCTGCTGAAGGGATTCCTGATTCCACGTATCCTGGAGATGAAAGAGGGTTAGCAGTGAGTAGGAGCCGGCTGAGTTGAGCTACCTGGCCTGGTTGGGGTTCGAAGCCCTCGTAGTGAAGTCCTGTTCGCTGCTGGGTGGAATGAGCGGCGGTGGAGTGTTCGACGTCTAGAATATGTGCAGAGTTAGAGCAGAACGAGGAACGGACGCGGCGTACATTCGTCAAACATGATTCAAAGCCAGGTCACACCCTCGAAATAGCCGCCCAGAGCCATCAATGCCTCGACCAATGCCCCGACTTTTCGTCATTCGCCACGGCGAAACAGAATGGTCTTTGAATGGGTTTGTCGAGTGAAAATGCTAATCTTTCTGGCTGCTCACAACAATCTGATGTAGGAGACACGTTGGTATCCAAACAGATTTATCTCTAGCCCCTCCTCATCTCGCTCTCTAGACCGGTCGCTCCGACATTCCGCTGACCCCAAGAGGCGAAGATCAGGTCAAGGAAAAGGCCCCGATTCTTGTCGGTGAAGGAAGTAAGCCATTTTCGCCCTCGAAGATACCACCGTGCCTCAATCTCTTCACAATCTAGGACCAATCAACCCAAAGAACCTCTGCACGGTCTTCGTATCTCCTCGTCAGCGCGCCCATAAAACCTTCCATCTCCTCTTCGCTCACGTCGGATCTCCTCATCACATTCTAACCGAAAACGTTCGCGAATGGGACTACGGTTTGTCATTTCCTTCCTTTCCATCTGCATCTTACACCAGTCTTCAGGGGACTACGAGGGTCTCCTCTCATTCGAAATCAAAGCGAAGCGTCCCGACTGGTCAATCTGGGAGCATGGGTACATATGATCTGGCCAACTGAATCTTATCCAAGCTCATCAGTCTTTTCTAGCTGTCCCGGCGGGGAAACGGTCCAGGAAATGGAAAAGCGTGTAGACCAAGTTATTACAAATGTACGTGCTTGCAGCCTTCTCTTTCACTGTGGACTCATACTTGTGGATAGGTCCGTGAATATCATAGACAGTATCACGAAGGTATGTCCATTCTAAACCTTCCTTTACTATGTCCTTAAATCTTTCCAGAGGGCCTCAATACGCGCGATGTCGTCGTCGTTGCTCATGGCCATTTCTCGTAAGTAGCTATCACCTTCCAAGTATCTGAAAAAAACCTATTTTCTCAGCCGTGTCTTGATCGCTCGCTGGATCCAATTTCCACTTCGGTAGATCATTTTAAATCTTCTTCCAACCAGCTACTCACCACTTCCAAACAGACTCGGTACTCATTTCAATGTGGAGCCGGGAGGTGTAAGTTGTGCTCTGAGCCTTGACATGTACTCAATACTCATCCTGTACAGGTGGCCGTGTTGAGCTACAACCACAATTCTCTGGCTGAACCCGCATTGAATGCTTTGAACTTGTACGCTGACCTCGTCTAGATAATGAATACATGTGTATATATTGAATGTTAAATGAGGACGATACGCGGCTCTAGAGACGTCGGCGAGTCCATCTATAGAATCAGCCGAGTGGCCGAGTAAAGGATCGCGCCTCGCGCGCCGAGTCCGACGCGTTTTCGCACAGTGGTGACGAGACCTTGAATTTTCTGTCCAAACCAACATAATGTCCGAAGCTGGCATGCAGAGCACGGCTTCTGTCGCATCTGGCAAGGACCTTGACGTCGTGGCCGGAATTACAGATCAGCCAGAGACTGCTTCTGAAGGTCAGACTGGAAAATAGAAACATGGCGAACACGAGGCTTACTGTACTTCCTCCGCAGACAAAACAATACCCCTTCACAAAAATTCTGACATTCACGAAAACTCTGACACAGCTGTCGGAGAGGCTGGAGAAAACGGCTCAGGTGTTCCTCCCGAAGTTCCCGTTCCCGTTCCTGCAACTACAGAACTATCGACCGAATCTTCCAAAGAGCTTACTTCCTCATCCAAGACGGCGTCCCCGCACAGCCCAGTGCAAAGGCCAATGGCTCAGCACCAACTGGGGCATCCGCTGTGAAGAAAGTGCGGGCAAGACTGGCGTGTTTTCTGTCGATCATGCTTTAACGTACATCTATTTCAGGTCCTCAGTTCTGGAACCTTTGGATCTGGAACTGCCAAAACCGCCTCCGCCGCCAAAGCACCATTGTCATCATCCACTACAACGAAACCTACTGCAACCGGCGCTTTAAAGAAATCCACCAGTGCATCATCAGCTCTGAGCAGTACGACTGCGAAAGCAACAATGTCAAAGCCTGCTGCTAGCCCAGCTCCCAGCGCCACTGCAGCCAGACGTACGTCTCTTGCTCCTTCATCAAAACCTCTGGCATCCCGCTCGACTTTGTCTTCGTCTGTGAGCGCAAGGCCCCCTCCTTCTACTACGGGCGCGCGCGGTGTCGCCGCTTCCCCTTCCAACGGTGACGCGAAGGCTAGCTCCGATGCGGTCACCAGACCGCGGGCTTCAGTGTCAGACGTGGCTGCAAAACGCTCCTCCATAAACTCTCGGCAAAGCATTTCGTCATCCACCGCAACTAAACCGTCCGTCGCTGTCGCTTCCAAATCAGCCCCCAAAATTGGTTCAGCCCCCCCAGCAAAGGCCTCTAAATCTTCACCATCCATCACCTCCATTCGAGAAGTTCGCAGTGATGACGACAAGGTGGTGGAAGAGCTACAAAATAAGGTATATTGATTACTTCCTCGTATATAGCTGGTCTGACCAAAGTACCGTATTTCACAGCTTAAAGATAGTGACGAGGCACTGAAAGCCAAGGCTGACAGCGTTTCCGACCTCGAAACCGAAGTGAAGCAGCTCAAAGCTTCTCTGGAGGCTGCGAATGCCGACACCGGGGCCAAAGCTGCACTGGTTGCCCAACTGGAAGAGGCACGGGCGGCCCTTGAAGCCCAATTGCAAGAAGCTCAAGAGACACTTCCCAAACTTCGGATTGAGCAGGAAGAAGCTGGTTCACGCCTTGCGGCCGTCCAACAGGAGGTATATCCTGCCATCTATCATCTATTCGTTCAGTCACTCAGTGTTTTATTTTATTTTGCAGCTCAAAAATACACGATCAGCTCTCGCCATTCAGAAGGAGCTTGTATCAACTCTACAGGGACAGATCCAGTCTCTAGAAGATGAGCTCACATCACTCAAGGAGAGCGTCGAGAGTTTGGGAGCTAACAAATCAGAGGCTGATTCTGCAGCTGCCACTGCCGCTCCTGTAGAACACGAGGCTCTCCTGAAAGCGCAGGAAAATTTTGCCTCCATCCAGGAAGAAATCACTGCCCTGGAGGCCACTCACACCATGGCTTTAGAAGAGGCTTCTTCACAGGTCCGTGTTCAAGAGGAAGAGTTGAAAGCAAAGGTCGCTAGCTTGGATGCGCTCTCCGCCCAGATAGCAGAGCTGAAGGCGGAGAAAGCGGAGACCGCCAATAAGGTCTCTGAGCTCGAGATCGAAATTTTGGAGCTCAAGGAAAGCCAAGAGACCGCTGATGAAGAACACTCGTCTTCTGTGGAAAAGATGAGAGTGCTTGAAGAAGAACACGCTAAAGCATTAGCTGCTGCTAAGCAGGCTGTTGCCGACGCTGAAGCCGAACGGGCTGCCCGTGTCGCGGAAGCAGAGGAAGCAGAGGTCGCGCATCAGAATGCGCTCGAGGCTGCTGCTCAAGCCCGAGCAGAAATCGTTGGAAAGCTGGAAGATCTTAAGGCCGAGTTCGAAAGTTTAAAGGTGGATCATGAAAAGACATTAAACGATGCCACAAACACAAAGGAAGCTCATTCGATTGCTTTGAGGGAAGCTGAACAGGAATACCTCGCCAAGCAAGCAGAATTGAGGCTCAAATTCAGAAGATTACCTCAGAGCTTGAAGTATATCATATCCTTCTTTGCATTCTCATTCTCAATATTGTTTTCAGGGTCAGGAAGCCCACTATAATGTCAAGGTTGATGCTGTGAAAGAAGAGCATGGCAGGCTACTAGAAGCGGCTTTCCAGAAAGCTAAGGTCTGCATCCCTGTCTCTCGTAAAATGGCAACCAGTAAAGCTTACGGCATGGTAAATAGTCGGAGGCAAGCGAAACTCACAAGCAAGATTTAACGTCGGTTCGGGAGGGGTTTGATCAGACCGCCAACCAGCTGAAGGTTAACCATGAGTCGACTTTGGAAAGCCTGCGAACTGAACATACCGAAGCTCTGGAGTCGCAGTCCAAGAACTTTGAGAAGCAAATAAACAAATTGACGCTAGACCTGAAGGCAACGCAGGACGATTTGGCAAAGTCTAAAGCCGCACTCCATGTTTCGAAAGGGGATGTCGAGAGTCTGACAGCCCAACGGGATGCGGCCCGTGCTACCGCCGACGTTACCTCAGATAACTCACCGGAATTGAGTACAGAAATCGCTCGTCTGGCTCAAGAGCTTTCCAATACGAAAGATGACCTATCTGCATTCACTGATCAACTGGCGCTCACCAAGGAATCCATGGCTGCAATGACTAGCAATCATGCCAAGGAGCTTGAAGAAGCAGCCCGAGCGCGGGCGGAAGAAACTACTGGCCTCCGAAACGCCTACGATTCCGAGATTTCGATACTTGCCACTCAGAAATCAGAGTATCTAATGAAGATATCTGATCTAGAGGGAGAGCTGGCAACCGCCAGAGCTACACTCGAATCGCAATCAGTCACGCCTAAAAGTAATGGTGCAGCGGCTGCGCCTCAGTCTCCAGGCGTATCCAGGACGATTTGCAGAAGATGCATGAGGCCCATAATCTCAAGTTGAACGATTTAGCTGCCGAGCACGAGAAGGAGATGAAGGATATCAGGAAAGAGCTAGAGGCTGCTCGAGAAAACGCACGTAAATCGGAGGAGAGCGTTAGGTCTAAGGGCATGGAGATGCAATTCCTTGAATCTGAATCTGAAGATAACCAAGCTGAGATAGCTCGGTATGTTCTACTTGTACCCTAGCTCATGACCACAGTTTTACTGACCTGCGCTATTTTCCAAGACTCAAAGAAGAGATTGAACAACTACAGGAGAATCTTAAAGGCACACAGGCCGGTGCAGCCTGATGATCCGGCTCGATGTGTATTTGGGCTGCATCGTTTTCAAGCTATCCCTCGTTACTCGATCATATACTAATGCGCTATACTCATACCATAAACCTTGGATTTCTACCTATGCACTTCTATTCTCGATATCACGCTTCAATAGCAAATATTCATACCCTTTCAATCACTGTATCATTGTTCAGTATCATTCACGAGCACTTTTGGGGCAGGCCAGGGTTACGACTTATGGTCCACGGTAAATTTTGACCACCGTGGTTGGGACTGTTTCCAGATTATCCGCTTGTAGTTAGAGACGAGATGAGTTGGATAGAATGCCTGAGTGCTATATTTCGATTATCTTATGTGAAAAAAAAAACAAATAGAGGACTTGAACTGAGAACCCGCGTAATAAGTAAGGGTAAACATGTTCACACGGGGTAATTGATTGGGGGTCAATATCGCCCCACCTCTCTATCTCCATCCCTCACCTTCTCCCTTTTCTCAACTCCTTCACCTCCCGGTCACTGGTCTCTACGATGGCAATCCAAAAAGAACCTGGCCAGAAGGGTGTTAACTGGTCTAACATTGCCGTCGGTGAGCCCGTTCTATGGCTCTTCCTTTTTTTCCTTCGCTCAACTAATGCCACGTTCAAGGTGCTATAATGAACATGGTATGTGAATTCTACGCGTCGTTTGGTCAAGCTCTCACCGCCTCCTGCCTTTCTCTTGTTTTGTGTCTTGGCTAAATAGTTTGTGGGTGAAATTTCAGTCCGTGTCTCCCCATGCCGAGAACTAACCCATTTTTTCCATAGGAGGCAAGCATTTGATGTATCACTCGTTACTGGCATGTTAATCTCAACGCTCCTTGCACTAGGTTACTACCCTAGGGCAACCTCTGGAGGTCCTAAAAACCCAAATGGCAGCTAATCGGTCTCAAACGATGTGGCAAGCATGCAGGACAGTTTGGTCGCGGGGAGGAACTGCCGGATTTTATCAAGGCTTAATTCCATGGGTGCGTTTATCCATCTGAAAGTTTCATATTTCTTCCAAATTAAGCTATCAACTAGGCCTGGATTGAGGCTTCTACGAAAGGCGGCGTTCTCATGTTCGCAGCTTCGGAAATCGAGACAGCGACGCTGGCTCTAGGTGTCAACCCTGGATTTGCTGGACTCTTAGGTGGAATGACTGGAGGTGTCGCTCAGGCTTATGCAACAATGGGTAAGGTTTTCACATGTTGCTTCATCGTATCTTGCAGTCTTATCGCTCTTTGCATAGGTTTTACGACCTGCATGAAAACCGCTGAGATTACGCGTCACAAGACTGCTGCTGTCGGAATTAAACCTCCTTCCACTTGGGCTCTCTTCGCTGAGATCTACCGCAAGGAAGGCCTTGCTGGCGTGAACAAGGGTGTCAATGCGGTTGCCGTCCGTCAATGCACAAACTGGGGTTCACGGTCAGTGCTGTTCCGCAATTGGATTGCATGAATCTGCTCACTTTACGTGCAATCAGAATGGGTTTTGCGCGTCTGGCAGAGTCGAGTATCCGTAAACTTCGCGGAAAGGCTGAAGGAGACGCACTCGGTGCCTTCGATAAAATTCTGGCGTCGTCTATCGGCGGTGCTCTGGCAACATGGAATCAGCCAATAGAGGTCATACGAGTGGAGGTGAGTCTTCCCGGTACATATCAAGCCTGTGTACTTATCTTTCTCGCCAGATGCAATCAATGTCCAAAAACGCTGCCGCCGATGCCCATCGGCCCGCTAAACTCACGATTTGGTCCACATTCTCTTACATCTACAAGACGAACGGTATCAAGGGTCTCTATAGGGGTGTTACTCCACGCATTGGACTCGGTATCTGGCAGACAGTCTGTATGGTCTCTTTTGCGGATTATGTGAAAGCATGGTATGTGCTCAAACATCATCCTGGTGCTAGTTCCATTAACATATCTGGGCATTGCAGGGTCAAAAGTCAACAAAAGTAGCCTGGTTGGTTGGTTCCCGAGTATGATCACATAGAGCAGTACCTTAAGTCTCTTTCTATTAATCTTTTCGTGGTACGCATAATTAAGTACCGAAATATCCGGCCATTGGTTGCCGCATTCCCGGCGCTATCCAACTTTTACCCGTATCTGCAATGAGCTCTGCAGCAGTAGCCAAGGGGCCTCACCCATTTCTGGCGAGATACTTGAGCAGTCTCGCCACTCATCCCCTCCGCACGAAGGCAATTACCACAGCCCTTGTATTTACGCCGTTCTATCTCCGCGTGTGAGGATGTCTGATGTTGTGCGGAACTAGCTATGTTTCTTGCAAGAGGTTTTAGGAAGTAACCTTGCAAGACTTCCGGCCCAGAGGCCGCCTAAGAATTCGCCCTTTCTCTACAAAGTGTTGGCTAGCTACCATGTTGATCTACGAGCTTTGAAAATGGCGGTGAGTCTTGGGCTGAGAACGACTTTAGCGTGTAGTAACGAGGAATCGACAGATTTATGGCTTTCTTGTCTCCGCACCTCTGGGCCATTTCCTCGTCGGAGCTCTGCAGAAGGCATTTGCTGGCAAAACTGGAACAAGGGCGAAAATTGCTCAAATCCTCGCCTCCAACTTGCTCATTTCCCCCATTACTGCCTCAGCTTACCTAGCATCTATGGCAGTCATAAGCGGAGCCAAGTCTCTGAACGATGTCGTCAAAACAATCCAGGCCGGGTTCTGGTCCGTAATCAGAATTTCCTGGGTCGTATCTCCGCTCTCGATGACAATAGCTCAAGCATACATCCCTCTCCATGTATGTCATTCCCCCTCATCAACTAATGAATTCAATCCCTTGACACCTACGCAGCTCTGGGTACCATTTTTTAATGCAATTCAGTTCTTACTCGGAGTGAGTTCACTTTCTTTTCTATCCGAACCCATTTACAACTTGTTCCTAGACATATTTCAACTTCCGGGTCAAGAAGCTTCGCATGCAAAAGGAGAAGGAGGAACACAACAAGGCTAAGTAGACGATTGGAATTGAAAATTCGAATTTAAATGTGTAGCCATCGCTATGCGCTGTCTATTTTCTGGCAAACAGTAATCAGAGAATTATCGTCGTATCGCGACCGCTCTTCTAAATAACGATAGCGCACGCATTCTGTATTGTCCCCAATACGCTCTAATACCTCTGTCTCCGTCCACCAGGATTCGAGGCTGTAAGTGCCTGGCCTGTCGATCCAAGCGACCACAGCGAAAGTTATACACTGTATAGGCTCGAGGGTCGCGCGATATGTCAGTTTGCCGCTGTAGACTATCGGGTGAACATCACTAGAAATTCGAGATGAGAACAGTACAGGTTCGAAAGAGAAAAAAGCCATATTTACGACGGTAACCTCTCAGGCGCTTTGCTATTTAGCGACAGCATGACTTTTGCTCTTGAAGTCGTGGAATAGTTCCTGACCGTAAGGTCTATGCGAGCTCGACAAGGTCTATGGTTGAACGTTAGATGCATGATCAAGAAAGAGACACCAGACCAACCCTTTAGTGAAGTCATGAGCGAGTTGACTCGTCGAATTGACGACAACGTGGACGGGATTCATTTCTGAATTCCATTCGCTAGTTCGTATTGACTGAAGGACCTCCTTCCTCTCTCTACGAGTCTCCGCATACATGCTCCGGGTACTTTTGAGAGTTCCTGCCGCGTCTAAAATATCACGGAGAGGGGAGTGAGAAGCTCCCAGATTGAGACCAGAAACAAGAAGAGCTCCGCTGCGGTTTTCAGCGGGTATTTTCCAGCAAATGAGAAAATCCAGGGCTGCTGGGTTAAAAAGCGGAAATATGTGTGGATGCAAGTGATTCGGAATATGATTGAACGTTGAAAGGATGGATGACGCCGCAACGTGTCGTTTGCCGCTGTGAACGAGTTTCTGAAGATTACAGGTATTTGAAGGACTAGGCTTTGGAGACAACGGATATATGATGATGCATAGTTCACGGTTAAAGAAAGAAAAAGCTACCTGGACGATGTGGCTGTAGCAGAGATCTATCTGAGGAGGATCCGACAATTGCATCTCTTTCCCATGGATGACGTCCGCGAGTTTAGTAGAGATATATTTCAAGGTTTCTATGCAACCCGAGGCGTCATCCCATGGATTTACTCCAAAAGTGAACTGAGATGACTGTAGCGGATACACAGGCCCTCTATATCTTTGTTAGACATATCGATATCTTGGTAGCAGAGAGTACCTCACAATTCGGCATTGACTGAAGAACTTGAGCGCCAGGTAGGACTAACAGCCGAAATTTGGGTGATCTGAATGTGATAGTTGGATATATTCTGCAGCGTCAGATCCAGTAAGAACATGTCTTCGATATTAGATGAAGGTATCGCAGAGGATGCAACTCTAAATAAGGGCCGCACTTCGCAAGCTTGAGCCTTGCGTGCTTGCTTCCAGAGCGCTTCTTTGTGCTATGAAAGACACGTCATTGAAAGGCTTTATTTGAAAAGGTCAGTCATAGATACCTCTCGATACAGCAGACTTATATGGATTTCTTTCTGACCTGCGTCGAGCACATAAAACCTCAAAGGGACCTCAAGGGAAGCCTCTGGGGCAAGAGTAGAAAGAGATCCCAATGGGACTGCAAAAGGCTCTTGCGATCTCAGGGAATTAGTCGAATGCAGAGTTCCTCCGCTGGAATATTCATCTGACACAAGATGAGTATAATTGTATATGCATGATGGAGTATTTACCGGTGAAGACACCCTCTTCTTGTTCGGCCTCCCCCAGCCAAAGACTCTCCGAACCCACAATCAGCCAGACTTCATTTATCGGTGTCGCACCGACATTAGACATCCACAGCCGGAGGGCGGTGACCTCGCCTTGGCATAAAGTCAAATTTTTATCTTCTGCCAGGTTCACGAGAAGCCGACAGCCTGGCTCCATAACATCTACCTTCATCAATATGTCGGCTGCATAAGTAGGGGTTTGGCGTTGCGCCGGAGTGTTGTATAGGCGCTTTCCGCGCACTGCCAAAGCCTCCGCGGAGGGAAGAAGAGATAAAAAATTGTAAGTAGCGTGAGTAATTGTTAAGGTAGTTGGTCGGGTGGAGATCACTGATATAGGGATCTAACGACATATCAGCTTGACCAGTCAAAAACAGAAATCACTCTACGCACAGTTCGGGTCTCTTTGGCGCCAACAGTGACACTATCCACAACTCCTATTGTAAGACAGGATTTTGAAGAGGATCCGTCGGGTTCCTGAGCTTTGACCGTGATATTGGTAAGAGTAACATCTACGTCTAATGGATTTGTGAGAGCAAGATCAATCCAGAAAGGCTCTATCAACAGAAGTGGAGGTTAAAAGACAATCAAACGGTGCCATTGATATTGCTGTACCGTTTGTGTAAGCCCTACTTTCAGTTGCAATGTGATGGCTCATTTCGTGTGATTTCGCAAATCTAACCCATGTCTCTTCCTGCTTCTTCCATTCAGATCTCTGACCCGCGCTATCGTCGTCAGAAAATCTGAGCTTTGTTTGACGAGGGTTGCATAAGTTAAATGGCAGGGTCAGCTCATTCATCTGCTCCCCATCTGTCAGAGTAGACTTCAAGTGCTACAAATGCCCTCAGCGTACATTCGAATCCTAAGCCGCTCCACTTACTTCAAATGCGACCCTGAAATCCTCAAGATACACTCCATCCGTTTCGGTATCGTTCAAAGACGCCTGGATAGCTGTTGGTGAAGCAGAGCCCTTCAGGAGGCCTAAGAATATCTTCACGGCATCCTTTATGTCCCCGGTAGTATACAGAAGACGAGCTGAAGATGTGCTCAGTATACGTGAGAGTATTAGTACGAAGGACGCACCTAAAGGATGTTCAATGCCGGACATGATCGAATCGAAATTTTGAGATCCCGGAGACAGAGTAGCGTCTGCATCCCAAAAAGAAGGAGACAACTCCTTTCTCGGTCTACTTTGATATAGATCATGGGCTCGACGTAAAAAGTACATAGTCAAGGGTTTCTTGAAGAGACGGCTTGAGCAAGTTATAGCAAAAAGAGACGCAATTGGAACATACGATCCCACATTTCTCAAGCCTCTTGGCAGCTGAGAGATACCAGAGCGCAGCGCGTCGAAGTGCCAGTTTTTTTGAACTCATGAATGCCGCTTGGGCCAATAATAAGGCCGCCGGGGGCTCTTCTGCCTTGAAAAATCGTCAACAAGGTCGACAGTTGTTTGCTTCAAGGAAACCCATACACTTCCTGCAGCCCAAACTAGCCACCTTTCGCCTGCAAGCATTTCGCTCCCAAAGTCCATCGGGTCAATTCCAATCTCCCACCGGACAGCCGACAATAGAGCTCGCAATTGTGAAAGTGCTGTCGGTTGTGTGATGGCGCCGTTTAATGCATTTGAGACGTGCTGTGATAAGGAAAGCGACGGTGATAACAACAGAGGTAGAATATCCTAGGTTTCGGGAATAATTATCCAGACAAGAAAGAAGGAAGCAGAGAACCATAACATACAGAGCCACCTCTGCCTTCTTTAGACAAAGTCTCCCAGACTGTGACAGCCAGTTTAAAATCTCCAAGTATAGTAGCAAATTCGGCCAAACGCCGTTGTTGCGGAGGTGGGCCGCCAACAAGTGGGAATGGAGCAGGAGCCGATGAAACGTTGAGCGTGGAAGATCGAGAAGAAGAGGAACGATGAGTGGGGGCGGGGGAAGGCGACGGGGAGGGAGTGCCAAACAGACGACGCGTCGACGAGAACAATCGGGAAGGTAATCGACGAGTTGATATGAACTTTGTGTGTGGTTAGACAGCGAGTATGCGGAGATTGATAGGACCTACGTTTTCGTTCCAATCCAAGACGCACTTCTCCATCCAAGGTATCAAACTCATCACCAAAAACTCGCGAGTGAATTTCGCGGTCTGCTGAATGTCCTTTTCGTTCATTCGTAAGGTGTTGATTGTGCTCTGAGAGCCGGTCCGAGAAGAAGACTGATTTGTGACATCCAAATAGTCACTACCTGCTGAAGGAAGGCGGGGTTTAGAGGTGGGAACTGGAACTGGAGCTGGGGGAGGATTGGGCATGTCCAAAGGCAGGAGGTAACTATGTAGACCGTATTGCTTCTTCACAGCGTTATATAGGGCACCGGCTCTAGAGAAACAAAAGCTATAAACGCAAGAAGAAGAAGAGGGATAGTCACAGACTCTTCATCCGATAACGCAGAGCCTTTTGGATGTACAATGAGCGTGTACCGGAGCCAGGTTGGGTCAACCCAAGACGGGAGGTCAATCGTCCTGGAATGCAGATTAGAGACGGCCTGGAGTGGATTTGGGGTATTTGTGGATACTGCCAATATGACTAGAGCAAGTTAGCAGGTTAGCCACCGTAACGCAAATCAAGAACCCACTTGCGGCTGGATGATTCCAAGTTTCAGTTTTGGAAGGAGTATGATCACCCTCAAGACATCTCTTCAGGTCCTCCCACCACGGGAGCCGCTCAGGCTGCTTCCCCTCTTGCTTTTCCATATCCTCTACCCACTGTGCACAGCGAGCACCAATCCTGGAGCCTATCCAATCCACCATTCTGACCGCACGCTGTTCTTCATCTTCACGACATGCTAGCTCGATTTCATTCAGGTCGGAAATTCGGAGAGAGAAAGCCTTGTGTGATACAGAAGCCAGGGACGTGGTTCGTGTAGTGACTAACCCATAGTGAGGACAGGATAGTGATTCATTCAATCGAAACTGACCTTGAGGAAGCGGAGAAAAGGACTGTAAGATTTCAGGTAGCTGAGGTAGTGAGGCGGCCGCTAACAGGTCCTGAAGATCTGGGGAAGATAAAATACATATATGAGGACTCAGAGAAGAGGGCAGAGGCGGAGCCATGGCGAGTAGAGCAGATGCGCGCGTCCAAGTAAAGAGTCTCACGATCCCAGTTTCCAAATTCCGTGTCTGCCATATGCATTTGAGAGGGTAGAGCATGTATGTAACGCGAAATGTACAATTGGGTTTTCATACGGCCAAGAGAGACTACGATAGAGAGATAAACGGTCAATTACTGCTGTACTTCCACTTCCTGCTTTTTGAGAACAAGGTCGGTGCCCACGACACGCTTCCAGACATCTTGTACATCCTCCACAACTGTTTCAAAGTGAGAGGTGGCATCATAGGAACGCGTGATGAAGATATTATCCTCAGAGCCGGCGGAGGTTGGGGTGTACACTGGGGAGATGGAAACAAATCTACAGAGATGGCCGCGTTAGGGAAGGCATATAATTAGTTAAAATGACCACTCGCTTGTCATGGATAGGCCCCAGAAGTTTAAGGCCAGGGGCAATCTCAAGCTCAGGTTTATCGGTTTCGACAATAGTCGAAACAATCGCAATGTAGATACCCTTTGAACAGACATTATGAGTCGATGACACCATGGCGATGTAGATATCTGAAGAGAGTAATTAATTAACATAGAGTGCGATTGCTTTAAACCAACCGTTTCGGCGTCCAACTTGATTTTGAGGAATGATAATCTGACAGCTGTCCGCGTCTTCGGTTTCAGGAATAGGATGTTTGAGAACACATATGGCGCGAACAACTTTGCCTTCATCCACGACTCGGACCTTGCCTTCAGTCGCCTTTCCGGCTCCAAAGTAACTGGGATCGCCGATAACCTGTCTGGCTTTGACAGTTTCTGCGCCACTCCGGACACCAATGAATTTGCCTTCGCCATCCGTCACAATCTCATCGATGGGCTTGTCGAGCATGTAGGTACCACCGTAAATCGCACTCAAGCGGGCGAAAGATTGAGGAAGCTCTCCGAGACCATAGAGGGGGTAGATGTACGGTGATTTGCCGTAACGAGCCATAGAAGAAGTATAAAGCACAATCCGTTCGTAAGTTGCTCGAGCTGGCTTCGTGATGTAGCTATATGAAAAAGATTTTAAGCACCTGAAATCGGAGGGAAAAAAAAAACTTACTCGTCGTCGAGATAGAGAGCCATAGCATGACCAATGAAATCCTGCGTTCCTGCTTCCAATCCAAACTTCTCGTAAACAGTCTTCATGGTGTCCCTGTCGAGATTGATGCCTGAAGAAGTGTCAATCGATTTTTTTCCAGAGCTGGAAACAAGATCGCACCCTGATGAGTAGTGGGGTCTTCGTCCTTCCAGCTCTGAAGGAATTCGAAGAACTTTTTCGCCCGTCTTTTCTCAAAAAGGCCCATCAATGGGCTCCTAACTGCCTCCATTTCAGTGCTTGGAACCTTGGAGATCTTGCCCTCTCGGTAGACAAAGCTTCCAGCGATTTGCTTGAATTCAAGGTAGCGAGTGACATCAGTGTGAACAAGGATCTGTGTGAGTTCGCCTGAAGCAATAATGAATTTTGGAATGAGGTCGACAGCGTAGTCTCGGTCACGACCAAGTTCGGATGGAGGCTCTTGTCCAGGACGGAATTTGCGGTATAGCTACACAGCAAGATAGGGTTCAGCTTCGAGTATTGCAGGACAGACGTTCATTACCTGAGTCAAATTCAGACTGGCACTGTCACCCCCATAGTAATCATTCCTGTCCATGTGCAGAACTTTTTTCCCTTCTTTTGAAAGCAGCCCAGAGAGAACACATTCGGTCAACCCAGTTCCGAGAACGATGACCTGGGGCACGCATTAGCTAGGTGCATCATTGGGGGCTGGGCTAGACTCACATCGTATTCTTCATCCATTAGTGTTTGGTTGGACTGCAAATGGCTCGGTAGATCGCGGTTGGATTATGGTGGTCGTTATAAGGCAACGTTGATGCAACGCGATGTGATTATCGATTTATGCCGGCAGTCCAGACACGGCAACTTAATAAGGATCGGGCCCGCCCGCCATCAAATTGGGCGTGGGACCGGTTATCAACTCATACAGTAGATTTGAAATATTTCTGAGACCATCGGTACGTATAGCTGACGCCTGAACAGAACATAAAGGGTGCCCACCCTACTGCCTGACCCAGGACATGAGCGCTCAGGGATCTCTCAACTGCGTCGCGTAGCGCATTGTATCAGTCAAGGAGATGCTCTATCATCCTTCTAAACTGAAGAGCAAGTTAAGTAGAACTACCAGGCAAAGGATCTATCCATGTGCCATTAGAGAACAGCGTGGCAGGCATGGTGAAATCACCAAACACAGTCCCGTCATTGGAAGTGAGCTAGAAATTAATAAAAACAAGTTAGGGTCTGTTATGGTGTGCCAGTGATTGCCAACGAACCGCGAGTCTGAAAAAGTGCGGCAAGGACGAATTGAAAGCCGCCAACGAAAAATTTGTTGCACTTCCAAGGTACCGTTCTACGTCATCCACGAGAAGGGAGAAACCAGACCAAGATTCAGGGAGCTGGTCCCAGAATATTATTTGATTCTCAAACGGTATAGACGCGTTGTAATTTGTCGAATTGGTCAAGAATATGGGAAGTGTTGTTCCAGCCGGAGCGTCCTGAACCAACTTAATAGAAGCAGTAACGTAAGCCATTTTTTTAGGCACCATCAAGATACACTTACCGATGCAGAGGTTTGCAGAATGGAATCCAAACCGAATGCAGCAGCACCATTCAAGAACATTCCAAGAAGGAACCCTTGATATACTGCTGATGGTTTAGTTGGAAAGCCAGTGCCCGGTATCAACGCTATCGCAATGATATAGTGGTGAATTCGAAATATCAACCCGGGGAGTAGCGATAGAACTATAGCTACTAATGCACCAGCAATATACCACCCTAGGTAGTATGGAAGCCATCCGCTTTTTCGAATGATCCTAATCTAGGAGAGGGTTAGCCAATAAGGCGGACAAGTACACTATCTCTGGCGAACCTGATTGACCACAATCAAAGCGACAATGATGACGATGATAACTAGAGCAGTGATAGCGTTACGTTGTTTGTGTAGGTCCGCACTTGTCAGTGTGCTGAGAGGGATGTTATCTGTTGTGATGTTGGTCAACACCTAGCAGAGTCGAGATCAAAACAGATCCACACTACAAAGAAAGAAAAGACGTTTACTCCAGCCCAATAAGTCGCAAGATACCACACAGCACTTTCGAAAGGCAATTTCGAAAAAGCAGGCAATGTAAAACGGAAACCCAGACGCCAAAACGCATAGGCAATAAACAGGACGGGTAGAAATGTACCAAAAGCAGTTTCGAGAGGGGGAGGATTGGATTGAGGTTGACTGAAGAGTGCAACGTGCTGTAGGTAGTTCAAGATGCAACCTTTATAAAGATATTTAAGATGTCACTTGCCCAATACCCGATGCAAACCAAGCACCAAAATAAGACGATAGGTTTCGGCCGGAGGATCACAAATAGAATGAAGGTGACGAGGATATTCATAGCAAGAGCAGCGTTGCGATTATCGGCGCAGCTAATTAATGATGTGTGGTCGTCGAATCGCCATGACAGAGGAAACACGGTTGGGAAGCCAATGGATGTGAGCCCATGAGCAGAATAAGGTAGGAAATTTGTAAAGTTGCCGATTAAACTCAGTGAAGCGCAGCCCCCTCGAGAATCGCTGATAAGACCACTGAGAAAATGAGGATAAGCAGGCATGGGCAAAGACAACTGAACCTGGCGACATACGCTTGCAGTGCGGCTGCGCAAATGAATGTGTCGCCACGGTAAGTTCTATTTATATCACCCCCACCCACGATGAGAGGAACGAATGAAACTTGTTCATCCCCCACAGTACGAGGATTTTCCAGGATGAGTGAGGAACATTGAGCCGGGCACCGAAAATCAAAACTGCTATTGCTGAAGGGTGCACAGTCTTGGGCGTCCAGTCCACAGCCGGCATTGCTTAATACATAGGTTGAAGTGCAAGTTATATAGGCGTCAGTGGGGGTAAGAAAGGACTGTGCTCGAGAGAAGAACGCAAGGCCAATGATGTAGGCTGCAGCAAGGATGATGAACAGCCATGGATTTGTGAGGGGTCTCGTTGTGCGAATGATGGTGGACTCGACGGGAAGCACGATACTTATGCCCCGCCAATGGAAGTCGATATCGAGCCAAGGTCGCGGATCTGTGTTTGAGAATGAAGTTTAGTTGTGCAAACGGGTTTCGACGTGCACTGACTAACTGGGCAAGTTAATCTTTGGTCGGGGACCACGCCAGTACAAGAAAAATCGGGATGCCCTATTGTAGAAAACGGGATGTCTTGCAGCAACACGGTCCTGTGTGCGGAAATACCAGGACAAAGAAGGCCGCAGTGAGTTATGTTCAGGATCGGAAGATGCAACACCTAGGGCGCGTAATTCGAGAGAGGTCTTTGAGGAAGAACGATCATGCAGGCCATGTGAAGAATGAGCAGAGTTATACAGGGAATGTATCGAGGCGCGACTACCAGAGCCACTGCTCATGGTGGTGAGAGGACAAGTGTTTCACGTGGCCGGCGCTTGCAAGCGGCTTCAATCTGGACTCATTGGTAGTATATTAAGCATATATTTAACACATATAAAAACCACCATTCAGACGGGGCCAGCTACAATGGGAGTTAACTAATATGGTGCAGAGCCAAGAAAAAACACCCACTGTAATCGTATATGAGGCGTCCACGAATCTCCTCGCCTCCTGGTCCGGTGAAAAAGACATGCCTGACATAGCGACGAACGCCCTCGACTTCTTCCACTCCCCAAATCTGGACACGAATTTCGCTTAGAGTGCAAGTGGAACAATCAATCAAGCAATACCCACCTGATTTGCGACCCAAGTCGTGTTGCTCTTTGGAGTATCGCTGCTGACGAGGGACTGGATGAGACCGTGTTCGACAGAGTCTGCGGTCCAGCCAGTCTTGAGATACTCGTCGTCTATTTCTTCGAGCGTAATCCTTCTGGATCGACCGATGATGTATCCAAAGAGGCTATCTTCCTTGTTCCTCTCCGCCCAATCTAGAGTTCGTTCTTCTCGGGTCCCAATCCCGCCAGGAGAGAGCGTTTGGTCGATATCGATATGCTCTGCCCCGCCCCCGTCTTTGTAGTGTTTGACGACCAGGCTTATGGTGCCAGCGGCGATGAGTTTACGCTTGAACCAATTGATCCCTTGCAAACGGAGAATTTCGTCACTCGAATCGCTGAGCGTCTTGTTCTAGAACGAGGTCGGCGAGGGCTTGGAAGAAATTGGAATGGAACTGACCATTGTGAATCTGCCGCTGATATCGACAGTAGTGCCTGAAAAAGCCATGGTGGTTCGAGTATTACGAAGGATTCAAAACGGTTCATGTGTTTTTATTCAAAGCAGTGACCGGCTAATTGTACTCTTATTTGACCATTTTAGCAGCCGGTGCCAAACACAGTAAGAACTTTCCATACAGCATCCTTACCTCTTTCCCAAGCCTGAGGTCCAGTGGCTTCAATGCCTCCAAATTCCACCAGCACACCATATTTTGTCCATTCACACCAAATACCAATAGACCCGCTGGATGGGCCTGATCCACCACCTTTCCGATTAGGCTCTCCGAGATGCTGCACAATCTCTTTGCCGGTGGTTTCACGCCCGATTACCAAAGAACTAGTGAGAGGGATGAGGGAAATCGGATAGGCGGCAAAAGCCACTTCGGCTTTGGTCTTGGAGCCTGCTCTAGGCGAAATGTCCGCCTCTGGAATATTGTAGACGTCGACGCTTTCGAGAATAAGCCTATCCTCTACCACATTGGAACGTGCGATACCCATCTGAGGTTTGTAGTCGTCGGTCGGTTTAAAGACGAGACTGAAAACCGAGAGAGTAAAAGTTGTAGTAGACGACATCCGGATAAGACTTTATTTCTGGCACCGGGGCTGATTCGAACTGGGAGAGGTAGTCGAGAACGGGCGGAGAGCAGGGGGTGTGGCCGAGCACGTTGTGGAGAAGGCTGGCCATGGGATCACGTGGCTGCAATGCGTTCTCTGCAGATATCGGCGACGGGCCCTGATACTGATAAGCTCAGCCTCGGTGTATCCAATCTCAGCGTGTCGCTCAACGCTGACAACGACCAGCGCAGCGTGCTCAGACTCGTTATGGACTATCTCTTTGACTGGCTCCGACCCTACTCGCCCAACCTCGTCTCTCTCTTTGTCTTTGTCTTTCTCATGCCCTTCATCGCCTTTATATCATTCTACGCCGGTTTCATTGTCTGGAAGAGCGTCGCAGTTGGCTGGCAGATTCCTCTTTATCTGCAATATGGGTGCGTTCTCAGCTATCGATCCTCTCTTAACCTCTGATTTTTTTTCTAGTGACGGTGGTTCTCCATACGCCCACACTCTTCTCTCAGATCTATCGCCACGACAGCCGTACAACGTCGTTCTTCAACTCGTTGTTCCATCTGCAGAGTCCAATCTCGCCTTGGGCAATTTCATGAACAGTCTCACTCTCTCTACAACCAGCAACAAGACCCTGGCCTCGGTCCGTCGACCTGCCATCGTCCCGCACAGATATTCCATTTTAAAAAATACTCCCAATCTTGTAACACTTCAGATCCCCATGTTGGATTCTTTCGTTCCTGGGACAAGGCAATTGGCCGTCGACGTAACGATTGGAAGGCGAGACGTATGGAAAACTATAGGAAGCGGGCAAGGTCGTGAGCTCGCCGTTTCTTCCGCTTCGCTCAAGGGTATTCTTGCTCGCAAAGGAATACGGTGAGGAGCACCCACCTTGAATCGCTTTTTTTTCTGATCCGTCTACAGCGGTCTCGTGACGCGCTTCCCAACATTCTTCTCTGTGCTCTGCTCTGCCGTGTTCTTTGCAATCCTCTTTTTCTTTCTCGTTGCATGTCTCCTACCTTCTATTCTTCAATCAACGCCTGCACCTGCACCTACACCTGCACCACCAACATCGCCGGATACAAGCTCTGCGCCAGCCGATGGAAATGAGCAGAAGCCGCTCTTAGATGATCGATCTCCAGAATTGCCTTCAGATTCTGAATCAGATGTTTCAAACAGACCCTCTAAATCCGCAAGAAGGCGGAAAAGACGAAGTAAATACAAAGATACGAGCGAAGTAAATGTGAGTTCTCTTTTACCTCGTTCGTTCTTTCCCTCGACAAGCCCGCAGAGCATCAAATCCGAGTCTGAACCCATTCTGGTAAGCGCCGGGTCGGCTGGCTCTGCGACACCATTGCGTCGTCGTCGTTCGAGGCAAATCTCGGACATGGAAAATCAATATGATTGATCAATACGTTCACTGTTGTAATTTACACCTCATTCGAATGCTAATTGCGCACTCGCAACTTGTTGAGGCAAATTGGTCTCGAAGCCCCTAACATTCCACGAACTCGAAGGTAAATAGACCGTCGAACCCCCTGCTACATTCTCCGGGATACGTTCACCAAAAATCCTGCCATCCATCGTTATTCACTTGCCTGCTATGAGCTCCAAAATTCAGAACTTTATAGGGTAGATGCGATGTCAATACTTATTCGTTGCAAGATATATCGAATCTTAGATAATCAGTGCCATGGACTACTGCCAATTCGACGATAAAGAAACTCTGACGAGACTCGCGCAAGCACTAATCATCGTTTTTAGACGTCTCCTCGTCACCTGCTTGCAACGAAGGACTTGCATGTGGCTCGTCATTCGCTGCCTTGTCCACCTCTGGAGTTGCCGGTTCCTGCCCAGACTGCACTTGATCTTGCGACGCCTTTGATACTATAGCTTCCTGTTCTTCCGACGAACTGCCTGCCAGTCCCTTTACCAGGTCACCGGCCTCGTCGCCATCGAGCCCTAGTTCTGCGACCAGATCTGCCAACTCGGCCTCTGTTACCCTGACGCCTTGCAAACCATACCCAGATAGCTCCGTGCTGACATCGAATTCATCGTCGCGAGCTCCAGGCCTATTGACTGGAATGGGCCTTTTGTCCGGTGAAGACTGTGGGCTCGCCAATATCTTGGACTTGAGATGGTCAGGGGTCATTTGCAAGGGAAGGAAAGCGCCTGGAACGCCAATGCTCTTGACTTCATGTTTGGGTGCCTCGTCAAACTCATCGTCCCAGTTCTCGTTCAGTCGCAGAAATCCATCCAGTTCGCCGTATTCGACAGCTTCCTCACTGCAAAAGGATGGTCTTCAATTCAGTCTTACGCAGCAAGATGTTTGTTGAGCGCACAAATCTGAGAATATCTGTGATGATTTGAGGTCGGATATTAGCGAAGGAGTATCTGAGGAAAGTAACCACTCACCCCGGGGAATCTTCCTCCGACCAAAATCTTTGCAGACAGGTTTAGATACGCGGGGGGCCTTGACAGACTGTAGCGCTTACCCCAGGCAGTTGCTGTTTGTCTAGGGGCGCCTTCCGCTTCCAGAGTCGCTTAGCTTCCTCATCCGATGCCAGATCGTACGACGTGAATGGTATCTTCTTGACCTGCAAGATTCGAAGAATATATTCTGGTAAACCATCCGGATCAGCTCTTCGCACGTTACGCTGTATTGTTCGAGCTCACCCTGACGCTGCCTGAGAGCGGGCTGAGAAGCAATTGTGGTGAGAAAAAGTTGAATCGGGGGAGAGGGCATGAATGGATTCCGCAATTGGAGGGAGCGTGCGAATATTTTGTCGTCGCGCCTTCCTTTTATCATGCCAGACCTCAAAGTACTTATCGTTTGTCTAGGCACGTTCCGAGTGCTTCGTATTGCAGAGCAACCTTTATCTGAGAACGGTCTTCAGGAAATATATGCCGCTCACCGATGGGCGAAGCCGTCCTCAGAGACGTGGCCCTCAAGAGAGGTAAAGATTATCGGTAGAAATCCTTCCAACGTGGACCCCCTCCTGACAACGAATTAGGACTCTCAAGCATTCATGTAGACAGCTGTGGTACAGCATCATACCACGTTGGTGAAGGACCAGACGATAGGCGCGTCCCACAGCCCAGAGTTAAAAGTGGCTGTTGATATAGATCCCCCAATTCCCGAAAACAGAACGGTAGCCACTTGTGAAAGGGTATTTAGAGAACCCTTTTATTCGACTAGAATGGGAGAATAACATCTCTCGTATAGCATCTAGTCCCAATTCAGCATCGGGCACGCCAAATTCAAACCTCAGATTATACCCAGTTCACGCACGCAAGTTCAAGCTATAGATCACTCCAGGCCTGACCATTGATCAGGAAATACTTCCGTAGATTCTTGCCGCAGATGAATCCAATCTCCGCAATCTAGAACGCCTCAAGCCCAAAAATTCAACAGCGAATATATCCCTTTGGGGATCCTATCTTGATAATAATGAACCGATCCCTGACCCTTATTATGGCGGAATGGTCAGTGGTCAGGCATTTTTGCGCTGTTTCTACACTGACGCCCCTTCAGAATGGCTTTGAAGACGTTTATCAGCAGTGCGTCGCACTTTCGGACGCATTCTTAGACAAAGTCGCTGGCGAAACGATGTAGAAACCAAATGGATTTTGGCCTATCCAGAATTTGGGTTTTGCATAGGGAATCAATAGCTAGTACAATCTGAACAAAACTGCTCAGGTAGTGGATATCACAACCTCGATGCCACGAAGGTAGTGCATCAGATGAGTTGGCGTATTTTTTGATATATTCAGACGTCAATACAAGTACAGTACGATGAAGGGACGAATAATTCCCCTATGTGAAAGTAGGCATAGCAGAGTGCGCTCGGGTGCCAACAGCGTCTTCCGCTCTCCAAAGGCTCGTAGTAGTCTGTATCGATTATTCATCAGGATGTAGAGAGAGAGAGAGAGAGACAACAAAACGGTCTCTTGCCTTGTTCTGCGTGTAAAAGTTGATGCCACCCTTTCCATAGAAGTTGCTATCTCCCAAAAAGCTCGCCTATGCAAGATTTCAGCTCGGGCATACAGTAAGGAAATCAATAGCAACAAACTTTGTTACCCGAGAAAGAGAACATTGGAAGTGGTACGGGAATCGGGACGTTAATACCAATCTGACCAACGTTGACCTCGGTTTCGAATTTGCGAGCGGTGGCGCCATGCTGAGTGAAGATAGCCGCACCATTTCCATATCTGTTAGAGTTGATTATTTCGATGCCATCATCGAGCGTGTCTGCTTTGATTACGACTAGAGCAGGACCGAAGATTTCTTCCCTGAAGTATTACGACGGAAGACCCCTCAGATCGATAATTTGCAAAGAACAACACGAACTGACTGGTAGCATCGCATTGAAGTGTCCGCTTCGATAACGGTTGGACCAACGAAGTTCCCATCGGGATACGAGGAAATTGTTAAGTTTCGACCATCTAAATGTATTTTGCCGCCTTGCTGTTCTGCAGAGGATATAATGTCGACAATCCTGGCCTTTGCGGCGGGTGAGATAACAGGTCCTCTGGAAATAGGGATCAGCGGATTAGATGGTGACACAATGCTCCTTACAAATCGGTCTCTGATTCGAAACCTCCGTTGACTTTCAATTTCTTCGCCCTTTCCGTTATTTCAGGCAGCCAAGACTGCGCTTCTCCAACAAGAACAGCTACATGACAGGTGTTACCAAACAGTATACTTGCGCGAACACTTTGACGCACCGACAGAAATAGCCATACATCTCTGACCAGCGGCTAAGGACCAGTAAGCATTCAGAAATAATCTCGTTACTCGTTAGCAACGTTATCAATTCACCTCCAAACGCAGCTCCAACCAAGGAATTGAGCGCTAGGTTCTTGTTAGCTGAAGAAGTCATCAGTGTGTGGATAATTGTCGAGAAACCGTAGGCTCGAACCGTCAGGCATGACTATGGCATGGTTTTTCGCGCCCATATTTGCCTTTTGGTGGGTGTATCATAGACATCAGCTGAAGATATACATGAACGATACATAAATACCTGAACACGCTTTCCGTTCTGCGTCCCACTGAAAGACGCGTCAGTGTCGTTCTGCGAAGGGAGCTTCGAGAGATAATTACCGAGTATAGATATGCTTCCCAGCGCGATCGCCGCCGACAAAGCTAATTGCTACAAAAATACTGAGCAGGAATGAAGGGAACGGTAAGTCAAAGGGCTGGGCATACCTCTGATAGCTGGATTGTCACAGATCGCGTTTACAGTGGGAGCACCGCCGTGAACAACGTTTAACACCCCCGCTGGCAACCCTACATATGATTTATTCAGTCGTCGTTCTGATATGCAGCATTTTCGTAATTCACCAGCCTCTCGACAAAGTTCAGCAATAATCATGGCTGCACCAGGATCACGTTCACTAGGTTTTATGATCAAGGTGTTTCCCGTCACCGCTGCCATGGGTATGCTCCACAAAGGTATCATGCTATAGCTCATAATGAGATTTGTTTCTGAGCAAAGCAGGAAACCCTACGCTGGGAAATTGAAGGGAGCAACGCTGGAGCAAACTCCTATATCCCAAAATGAGTGAGCTCTGGCGCGTTTACCTCCGATCCTTACCTAAAGGTACCCTTCTAACTTCGGTGTCCATATCTTTGCTCACTAAGTATATGGTAAGTTCAAGTTTGAGAAAGCTCAAAGCAAGGAATTACCTTCCAATTTATCACCTAATAGGTGTGAAGTGGCACCAATCGCATGTTCGACCACTTGCAGACCTGTTAAACTGTCCAGGCAACGTACAGCTAGTACAGTGCATTATTCAAGTCGTACCCCGCAACAAGTCACCGTGCGCATCCACTAACGTCTTCCCCTGTTCCAAGACAATACTATTTGCAATTGCTTCAGCATTTCGGCGCAGGAGATGTTGAAGTCTAATACAAAAGAGTCATCTGAATGCTGGGCTGGTGTAGAAAATATTGGCATACTGGATGACAAAACGTTGCCGTGTTATGATGCTGGTTCTGCTCCAAGTCTTGAAGGCTTCAGATGCAGCATCCACAGCTTGCTTGAACTCAATGTCGGTGGTTTGTGGAACCCTATGGAATATAAACGACGTGCTTTACCGCATACTACTGAGCCGGACCGACCTAGAGAGTAAGGTTTGGGTAGACTACAAGAATCTGAGCTCCTACCACAATCTGTAGAAGAGAAGCTTACAGGATCTAAAACGTCAGTCCACTCAGTCGCCTTGCTCTCAACAAATTCTCCTCCGATGAAGTTCCTAGTTTGACCACCATCAACGGAAGTACCCTTCCAGTGAGAAAGTTGATCTGCCTTGAGGCGAGCGGCATTGCTCAGTGCTGAAGCCCGTGCTGAGGAGCTAAAGCCCCGATGAATGCTGCGAAAATGAGTGAGTGCCATTCTCCGAGTCCAAGATGTGGGGTCAGAAGTCGGAGCTCCGGAAGTGAGAGAGACAGGATCCGAGCCTGGCACGTGGCTGCCAGATGTAATTCCACGTGACGAATGCTCACCGTTCAATTTCTTTTTGTTCACGAGCGTCGAGCGAGTCCTCAACAGGATTGCTAGCCAATTCTCGATGAACTTTGACTTTGGGCAGCCGAGTGGCCAATTGGGCGTCAATCTCAACAATCTCGCCCCTCTTCCCGATTTTAGACCTTTAAATAGCTCGGCCTCTCAAGGAGTTCAGCCAACCCTCAATCCAATGAATCTCGTTCAATGGGCAGCTACGCAGCAGCCTCATCAGTATCAGAACGCACAGATGCTTCAGCAACCATTGAATCATCAGTGGAATAATATGGCACCACCTCCTCAATACCCGAATAGTATGAACGCAGGGATGATGAACGTGCCTACCTTCCCTTTCCTGTCGCAGCAAATGCTACAGGATGCATTGGCGTTAAGCACTCCGGTCGCAGGTCAAGATGACGATAAGGTACTCATCGATTGTCTAGTCCAAGCTCAGACACGCCATGATAACTACAAGAACGCGCTGAATAGTCTACATGGAGTGCGTGCATATCGATTCTGCTGTACATGACTATCATCTCATACAACCATCAGAAAAATGCGCATTCGGCAAGTCTGTGGAAGGATTTCTATTTAGAACACAAGGACCGTATCGACAGTCGCGTTTCTAACATGCTCAAACGAATGGATTCCCCTTCTCCTTCTCCTCCAACTCGAACTGTCGTTGCCAAAAAACCTGATATCAGTTCGTTCAGGGTGGAATCTTCGATATCTCCGCCGCCTGTTTCCAAGCGAAGACGACCTCCCAAGACCTCCACCCCTAATTCCATTGCTTCGACTTCGTCTGCCGTGAATATACCATCTAAAAGTAGTCGACGAAGCACCATCAACAGTATTACTGCTCACGCTCCTTCGTACTCGTCGCGTCTTCCGGCGCCAAATGCGGAACTCAGAATACCTGTTCCTCCATCGCGCTCCCCGATACCCCCGTCTAGACTCGTTCCACATGCCAAGGGGTACAGATTTACGCAGGAAGACAAAGATTTCTTCATCAAGTTTATCCAATGGCGAATGAGGGGCGATGCAAGTCTAACGCGCAATGAGCTGTGCGAGCAGCTCGCCGAAAAGGTGGGTTCAGATATCTAAGAGTGTAATTCGACTGTAATCTGCTCTTGTAGGTCCCGCACCATAATTTTGCATCATGGTATGCCTATTGGCAAAACAATCACGACTTACCAGGTATGCGTTCATCGATTCCATTAATGTTGCTCTTTACGGACTCTCATTCTAGACAAGATACTTGCTGCTGCATACGGAGATGGCGAAGAAAAAGACGAGAGCGATGCTAGCTCTATCCTTTCGGAGGATGAAACCGAGGTCAAACATTGGCCTCGTCAATCCAAGTATAGGGAAGAATCAAGTCCAGACTCCGAAGGTGAGGAACGGGACGAATCGCCTTTTACCTTGCCTTCTTTCGACGAAAATCAAATGGGAGTCGCTGGTGCTTCTTTTACAAGCACCGACTTGAGTATGGTTGCGCGATATGTAGCAAGTTTTGAAAGCTTCTCAGCTGGAACATATTCTGAAAAATGGAAGCCATGGAATCGACGTGTAAGGCCTCTTCTTTTTTTCGCATACTTTTACATTAAGCTGTATTTTCAGTACCCTCAAAGGTCTTACAAGTCATGGGCTGAGTATTACAGAAGGAACGAACGAGGTTTGTCGACTCGTTGATTATCTCTCAGTTTATTACTAAAACCTCGTCACAGATATACTCTCTCTGGCAAAACGGATCAAGAAAGCGGGGGCAGCAAAGGGACTTTCACCAATTCGCGAGCCACTCGAGGCGCAGTTCAGATCAAGCTCAATTGATGCGGGAGGTCCTCCAAAAGCGAAACGCAAATTTTCTTCGGATGAACAGGAGTCAGAGGATAATGGAAGTCGCACAAAGATAGGCAAGATCCAATAAAGCAGATTTGTTTTCCCGTCCACCGCATTTTCTACAAGTACTTATACTCTTATCTGCTATCATATACTCTTCTTGTACTTCAGTAGTACTATCGTACATTTGAATTATTAAATCAAACGATACACAACTGGCCCTCAGCTAAGTTTTTTTTGTCTCTTCCTGCGACAAGACACTGAGAATTGCGATCCCCGTCAGAACCGGTGCTTTGCGAAAAGGTTTGCGGAAATTAAAATTTTCTTCCTGTTTATGTGTTTTGATCTTGGATTGTCCATTTTTTTTCTAACTGGTGGCGTGGGCGGTATAATCGGAAGCAGTAGGACAATAAGCATGAAGAACTTGAAGAAGGAGCAGTAGGATACAAGGACGGCATAGCACAAAGATGTGATCTATTCCATCGACTCATCAATTTCCATGAGATAATCTGCAGACTGAGTCAGCTTGAAGCGCACAGAAGTTCTACACTATCACTCACCAGCTAACGGCTCACGCTCATCCTTATCGACAGCATCGTACTCGGCGAATTCATTAATGAGACCGCGAGCTACAAAATTGCGTAAAAATTGAACAACGGACAAGCGTAGAAAACGCACTAGATAAATCATTGGTCAATATGAGTCCCAATTGAAGATACTTGTTGAATATCCTGGGCAGTTACTCGGATTCTTGAACTCTCGCCCTTCGGGAGTAACAAACACAAAATAACATCTGGCCACTTGTGCTGCATCAAAGCGCTTCTTCAGTGCGGTGAGCCCTTTCAGATTCACACCAGTCATTTGAAATCCGATCCCGACGTTGTCCGAAGTGATGCAGAAGGTGTCAAAGGTAGGATTATTACCTTCCATAGGAACGTAACATCGTGACCTAGCCACAGTGGCCCGAGGCACTGATCTATTGGAGAAGACGGTGAGATCCAGGGTGCCAATGTCAAGGAAAGTTTGTTCGCCCGAGTACACATCGCAAGCAACGAATCTGCCTCCCTTTATAAACTCGTCGCCGGTCATGGACTCAAACAGCCATCCAAGAGGCACTCCGAGTCCCTTGCTCGAATGAAGCATTTGATAAAGTTTGTGTCTTTCGCCCAATTGAACTCGAGTGAAAGCTGTACGAAGCATGCGATAAACCTCCAGAGATGAAATCCGGTGGACCATTTCATCTGAAACAAACTCCTCTACGCGGAACGTTGTAACGATTTTGTGACTGGTAGGATCCCCGCCCAAACGACTCAGGACTGCGAACCAATTTCTCCAGAGTATCATTTCTGAGTCCGTCGATGGCCGTTCTAGTCTGCCATATGAACTGTTCCAGTTTTCTTGGCCTGAGGGTAGCGGAGCACTGGGCGATAGCCATAAGAGGACGTAGAGAATGGCCGTATTTGTAGTAGAAGAACTGCATGGCCTGCAGATCGCCTTCGGATAATGGATCGAAGTTGTTGACTTCGGAATACCTTTTTACACCATGAACAATTCAGAAAGTTCTAGTCATGAGGAAGGAAAGACTGGCATTTTAGCAACTTCAGAGAAGTCTGGAGGGTCCATGACAACAGTCTCGGCGTTCCGATTCTTGGTCCACTCTTTACACCTGGCCTGTTTAGGAGAAGAAGGCTGTATTGGAAACAGTCTGGAGTGAGGATGCACGAGAGCGTCTGGCGGGGTGGGGCATCCTTGCAATCGATTAGGGCCCAGACACCTTTCCATGCATCTTTCCAGAACTCGTGATGATCCTTGAAAGATGTGAACTGATATAGGCCATCGTAAGCGAAGAGATAGAGGACGTCTCCGTAGAAAAGGAATGTTTCAAGCTTCCGAGAGAGTCGATCCGCGAGGGCGAAAAAGAGGTAGGTGCTTTTGCCTATATCGTTTTACGGGTCAGCCCAGGAACAAGCGAGACATAATACGAACCTATTCCCAAATTTCCTATCAGTATCACGCCCCTCCCCTTAGCTTCGAAAAAAGGTGTAATTTTCTGGTGCGCACGATCAAACTCTGGTACCACAAGCACGCCCGTATCCAACTCCGAGGTCGAGGGAACAGAGAGAAAATCTCCTACGCTCTTATTCTGTTTTTCACTGAGCCACAGCTCCTGCCACAGACGAACATAACAACCTTCTTCAGGCTTAGTGACAAGAGACGATTTTTGAATAGCGTCAAGGATGCGTTTCGAAAATGCGGAGAGCTTCCGAGAGCCAGCTGTCTTCGGCGTACAGTAGCAGATTCCGAAAGAAAAGTTGTCCGGCTACGGCTTCCTCGAGTGGTGCCGGAATGCCGCAGGTGATAAGTGTCTGTTTGAACTGTTATTTGAATGGCATGTCCTTCCTCAAGACACTACTTATCAAGTCGTAGAGACATACCTTGGCTGCCTCGAGAAGAAAAGCTTCCCAAGACAGGTGCTTCTTAGTTCTGAGTAATTAGATAACTGTGGAACGCCTATTTATCAATTTGCTCATGCGATCAGAAATTATGATTAGATACAATTCCAAGGACTAGGTAAATAGCATATTCTGATAAAGTAGTAATGTTATTATACGCATAAAAATTTGGGCATCCAAAGGGAATGACACTGATAAGAAATTGGTGATCATAGAGTACTAATATACAATCTTCTGCCAGAAGGAAATAAGAATTGTCAGTAGCGTAACAGCAATGCAACCAGACCAAGTGAACAAATACAAAAGAAATTTTTTTTTGACAAGCATCACTACCCTGATTTTGAAGCAGCTGAAGTAGCCGATTCGGGGACATTCGATTGCTCGTCCTGGAAGCTTTGGTTCACCCCGGATTTCCTTTTCCCTGTGAAATGTATGGAATTGGAATAGTCAAAGGGAAAAACGCCTCGTTTGACTCACTCATGCCACGCCTGCTCTCAGTTGGGTATTCACATTTGAGTGAACGTCGATGACATTGACTGCAGGGAAAAATGAAAAGATTAGAATCAAGTTGCGTACAACACCTTCCATATGCGGAAACGTTGCTAGTTCAAAAATCAGCCCTCAATTGATGCTCATTTTTGAATTCTCAGCGCGACGCTAGGTATGGAAGGAACCTGAGGGTAAATGAAGGGACAAAACGCACTTGCAAGTTCGATCCGAGCTAGTCGGGTCTTGGGGACCACAAGCAATCTTACGGCCGCTGAAAAGAAAAATTTGAGGCGAAATTAGCGTCATGGGACCCGCGGAGCAAAGTCGACTCTAAAGAGTGCGCAAAAGCCGTTACTTACCGACAAAAGAAACAAGCTAAAGCTAGACTCTTCTTTTCGCTCTGAGAAGTAGTTGGTGTTGGGCGTGATTTCGGAACCTTGGGGGCGGCAGTAGGAGCAGGTGGTGCGGGCTTATCCAGAGGAATCTTTCCATACATGTAATTACGAGGGGACTTGGATTGGAGCTCCTCGGAAAAATTACGACGTCGTTTCCTTTTGGTGGATGATGATTTAGGAAGTACAACTTTCGTCGAAGAAGGCCCACTGGAATCGTCCCCGGCTGTTGGTGATTCAGAGTCTGATAGAGACTCTCTAGGAGGAGGGGGTAACGTAAACTGCTGTTCGGGGTTCTCGACAGGTGACAGGGATGATGGTGGTAGGGACAAGACCGGGGCAGGAGATGATCCTGCGACTGTCGCTTCCGGGGAAACCGAGTAGAGCTGAGGATGAGAGTTTTCCGTCAGTGGCGGCGAAAAAGCGGAATCCATCGTTGGGCTTCTAAGAAAATCGTCGAGAGGGGACTCGTGTTGGAGCTGAGGCGAATGCAAGTGGCCAGAAGGAGGTGAAGGCTGCGGACGAAGCGAAATACTACTGTGTTGGTGGAGGACCTGGTATTAAAAAAATGTTGGTATTTACTAAAGAACATTTGAATCTCATAACACACTTGAGAGTCTGTGGTCAGATGAGGATAGAATGGTGCTGGATTGAAGTCGAATTGCGTGGAAGGGATTAGATTCTGAGATAAAGGTGTAGACTCGCGGAGTTGATTGAAGGGCTCGCCCGAGGGGATCCCGACACAAGGATTGGGGTCCAGAGAGTACGGGTAGGAGGTTTGAGGAGAGCAAGTATCAGGGTGGTGATATAGTGAAGGGTACATAACATCGAGGCCATTCGGCGAATGGATAGGCGAAGCTGAGGAAGCGTAAACACCGTGGTTGGCGTTGAAGCCAGCGCCGCCACTGAAGGTTCGGTAATCGTCACCTGGGATGAGAGGTTACTGAGGACGTGACAGGGGGGGGCATCAGTGATACCTAGGACGACCCAATTCTGCTGACGCGCAGCTGGAAACGTTTCGTAAAACCGGTCATCGTCTTCTTTGAGAAACTGGGCAAAGGGGGTGAGGCTTGCTGCAGATTGAGATTTGTCCTGAAGAAATGCATTAGACAAAAAGAGAGAGAAAGGAAATGAGGTACAAAGCGAGAGCGCGTCTGCTGCTGGTGTTGCAGGTGCTGGTGTGCAGATATTGGATGGGTATGCAGAGAATGAGACGGCGGCGACGAAGGACGAGGGTCTGAAGAGTAGTACTGGGCGTACATTGAGCCATGGGACTGTTGAGCAGCCATAATGGGAGTACGGGAGCAAGCTACACGGCGCGTGTTTATTTATTTATTTTTTCTTTACGCTATCATGCCTCCTGCAACTTCTGCGTTTATCAGTCCCAGCCGTCAGTGCCAAATAAAGCTCTATATTTCTTTTATAACCTATGATAAACCCAGACTTTGAATATATAGGGCGCAATAAGTGGAGGTGCACACTGTGCCGGAGGAAAGAGATGTCACTGGGCGATGCGGTTGGGCACGAGCTCGAGTGTGAGGAGCATGGTGTCCCGGCCAGTGCTGAGCACGCACCAGCCTGGGACGATGCCGGGACCTCAGCTGAAGCATGGCTGTCGCCTGGCCCCATCGCTGCCGCCCACCAGGTGCACGACATTGTTCCCTTTTGGATTCGCGGTATCGAGGCTGCTGAGCGAGGCCAGGTCCTACGATTCGAAGACTTTCTCAACACATTCCAAGCAGACCCGGATCCCTGGCCTCCTCGTCGCTTCACAGCCTGGGCCCAAGCAGACCGTCACTCCCATTACGGTCGTCATTTTGTCAATTCGGGGCATCCACTTTGGGATGCCGAGGCCAGAAATTGGGCTTCGCCTCCATCTACAGGCACCGGTAAAAGAACGAGCAATCAGTCCATGATGCCGGCTCCCCATTCTCTCGTTGAGCTCATCGCCAGCCAGAACGCCCTTTCAGAAAATCGCAAAAAAGAAATGCATTCATTCATAGAGGTCCGTCTCCTGTTACTTTCGCTCTACTTTGCTGAGACCTCTGGTAGCTATCTACGGCCGAAAAAATCAAGAAAATCGATGGTTTGATCTGTTCTCTGCGATCGTCGCAAATATGATCAGTGTACATACTTTATGCTTACATAATACTCTTATGAGTAAGCCGCCGGAGTCAGCTGATTTATGCGATGCAATTACTTTGTATCTCCGCCTCAATCCTCCTTGAACAGAACAACCATCACCATGTCGTCTTCTAATATCCACGATCTTCCGCTGCCAGGAGGGTGGATCAAACAGTATCATGAATCCGGACATCCCTATTATGTGTGTAATACCTATCAATCTCCTATCACAAACTCATCGCTGCCCTCTCAGGTTGATACCAAAGCAAATCCGCCCCGCTCGATTTGGACCCACCCTTACCAAGATGAACAGTACCTACAAGAACATCCAGAATCACGAGAGAAATTGCCAAGACCCTTGTCAAGTCAAGGTCCTCCCGAGGGCCAGTCTAGTTCGAAGCAGCCTGACGTTCACGATCAACATAGGCGACACTCATACAACGGGCAGTCCTCAAAAGGCTTCGGGCAGAAGAGGGGCTTCTTTGGAAAAGTTTGTGTTCCTTCAAATAGGCCTATCTCTGCATGATGAACGAATAGACTGGTTTAGCTCAAAGACAAGGCGATCGGGACCAAGGAAGAACGAGAAGCTGAGAAAGCCAGAGCTGCACAAGTAAGATTACACTTGCATTTACATATGTCTGAATTAAGACATATGTCTCCGTAGCTTCGGGAACAAAGACGACAACAATTCCTTGCTCAACAACAAGCGCAACAAGCGTATTACGCCCAGCAAGCTCAATATGGCCCTCCCCCGCAGCAATACGGTGCTCCCTATAGCCCATACGGAGGAGGATTTGGCCAGGGCCAGGGCTATGCGTCTAGACGTGGCAATGGAATGGGCGGAATGGGCGGAATGGCTCTCCCGCTAGTTGGAGGTTTAGCGGGCGGCCTGCTTCTTGGTGAGGCGCTAGGTGGCGATTTTGGAGGCGACGGTGGTGGTGATTTCGGAGGAGATGGTGGCGGTGATTTTGGGGGTGGCGATTTTGGAGGTGGCGATTTTGGAGGAGGTTTTTGAAGGAGCATTTTTTTCAAATATTTACATAAGTAGCTGCTGCTATCGCGAACAATTGTATCTGTTTATCTATCTATTATACATGTGTAGTGCTCGGATTTTTTGTCGGGCCAAAGGCGCGACGACCCCGCTTTATATCATCATTTGATCAACATCTTACCCAATATTTCAACTCAAATTCTCTACTTCCTACCTTCAACGATGAACCTGCTATTGACTACATTCAGGTTCAAACCTAATCTGCCGAGATAATATAACTGAATACAGATCCTTCTCCTGTGCCCGGGCTCGTTGATCTATTGACTTTCCGGCCGGTCCCTTTCCCGGAGAGGAGGTCAAACCAAAGAAGTTGAACTGAACTTGTATTTATCACCTCCAAAGTACACTTGTTCTGAGCTTCTTATGTTCGTATTTGATGCATGGAAAGGAAGTGTTAGTACTGTACTCGGAATTTCCGATGAGCCTCAGCTATTCATGTGGTCGGTTTTTTTCTTTCCTTTTTTTCAGTAGACGCCCGCTTTTTATGTTGCCTGCTTAGACCTAAATTACTAAATTAGGGTTCAACGTTCAAATTCAACGTTCAAATTTCAAACCTCGGATTGCTCAATTTTTTCGAAATTCCCGAAATTTATCTGCCGAATAATCGAGTCAAAAATCAGGCAATAATACCTCGCCCTACTTTGGCTGTCTATTGCAAAGCTGGGATGTATGTAGTTATTAGAAATAGAACTGGTAACATTCTAGACTTATTTATTGGAACGAAGGAATTTGGGTTAACTGATGGTCTATGTGCTTCTCGTCCGTTCCAATAAATGGATCAGAGCTTGAATCCACCAGCAAGACCCATAACATTGTGTGGGTCAACTCTAGCCTTGATACACCGCATTTTCGGAAGATTGTCGCCATAAAGTCTTTCAAGAGGTGTATCGTATACTGCGTAGTTAGGGTATACAGGCGCAGTGTCAACTCCAGCCTGTCCCTCGGCAAGAGCCACTTTCGTAATATGATCCACGCTTTGCTTGATAGCATCGTGAAACTGGCCGTCTGAAGATTCCGAGGTCCAGGCATAGTAGAGATTGAGCGGCAAATATGTTGTGGATCTGGTCGGAGGGTATGCCGATGGAAGTGTGCTATGGGACAAAATATCCTGCCTAAACGGTTCGATGTCATAGGAGATAAATAAACCGCTGTGGGAGCTCAATTGGGCGCCCCAGAACTGGGAATAATTCAATATCAAGGCTGATGCTGAAAGAATAGAATTTTCTTTTACCGTCGTTTCATTGAGGATAGCATCAAGAAGTGTTGGTGAGAGTTGGGCAAGAGGAGCAGAGTTGAAAAGCCCCCTATCAGCTATCAGTATCAGTTGAATGGAACGAAATTAAGACTGTCTTTACCTGATACCAGCTGTGGCGTTAGATGGACTGGATTTCACGAGTGAAAGAAAATCTCTGGTTGATATATCTTTGGTAAAAGCAGGAATCGCTAGAAATTGATCGAAAATTCCAGCAGGAGGCGTGGGCCCATCGTAGAACAAAATTTGAGTGATTCCAGCCTGGAGCGAGAGCATAGAAATGAGCAATTGAGATGGGGAAAAAAAATCTGTTCACACCTCGCCGAGGAGAAAGTTGGCCGTCGTGATGATTGCCGCCTTGGGGTCAGTCACGTTAGACGAAAAGGTTTGAGTAGCGTTAAGGACTGCGGGAATGTGCCCAGCTGTATAGGTGATCAATCCGCCCTATGCATTTATGAGTAAGGGCAAATCTGAATACGAGATTTGTACAAACCCAAACTTGCGTTTGAGGGAATGTTTGAAGGGTGATTTGTGTGACAATGCCCTAAGAACCATTGATTAATCCGACCCCTTGAGAGGGCGAACATTTCGATCTCCACATACATAGTTATTGAGACCGCCCTGAAAAGATATATGTGGACATATAGATGCGGTAGGTTCCAGTGACGTACCTTCAAAGCAAAAAAGAGATCCGGGTCCGAAGCTTGAGTAACATTGGCTACGCACCCGTCCGGCTTGACTAGCTCAAAAGCGGTGACGGTGTCCACGGTTAATCCATATTGATTGGTTTTCCAAGAGTAGCCTTTCAATATTGTTAGTGCTTGAACGATACCCCAGCAGAAGGAGATTCAGGACACATACCACCTCCTAAAGTGAACCCAGCTACACCGACGCCCGTAACGCGCCCTCCTAGGACGTTTACCCCATAGTCTGCAAGCACTGCATAAACATCATCCCAGATAAGTCCCATACCAATGGTGGCAGTATTTTCTACGGCGTCATACACAACTTCGGAGAAGCGATACATAGCTATTTGGACGCCAGTGGTGGAAGAGAAATTGGGGTTGGATGCATGGCCTCCCCCCTTGACCTGATCAGAATTTATGGTGAGTAACGAACGGTCTTCGAATCATTTACCACACCCACTGCGAAAGGCGTCCTTGTGCTCCCTAGAATTTGGAGCTGTGTGCAGTGATGAATGTACGGAAGTATTTGCGAATCAGAGTCGAGCTCTTACGATAATTCCAACGTCCTCCGCCGATCCTGGTTCGACACTACACGCTGCGGGCGCAGAGCTAGACGATGCCCAGTGGCTGATATCCTTGGTGTACAACAGGATATCTAGAGGATTTACTAGATATGCGGATGGTCAGACCGACGTTTGCGCAAGAACGACAGTCACCAACATGGGAAGTATACATCTGACAGTGAGGAGACCGAGTGGGCAATCTGGGTGCAGGCATCAGTGACGTTCCCCTTGTGCTTGGGAAAAGCCAGGACGGAGAGGGAGAAGAGGAGGGGAAGTGTAAGAGCTTTCATGGGCAGCGAAGAGGATGCAGCCTGTCATACTACCGCTCGGTTTTAAGCATCCAGAGTGGGAATCTGAAACCGTGACATGATGAATACATTTTGCGAAATTGAAATGCTTGAAGAAAGTAATTGGCGACAATGCGAGCCACTCGGAACTGCAGATGGATGAGTTTCTCGTAGTGCCGACTGTACCCAGCGACGATCGTGTTCTCGTGGCCGAGCTTGTATCAAGTTGAAGGGATTTGAGGTTGCCAGTCGGGGACAGTCAAAGTCGACAAATTGAACCGCTCATCTGTGCTTTGCAACACGACCCTGGAATCATCCTTTTTGCAAAGCAAAATTCAAATTTGTGAGTTACCCTGCCTCTGAAACTGGGGCCCTAGCAGATGAGGCCCCGGTCCCGGTAGAATGAGCTGGGCGATGTGTCAACAATATCATCAGTCTCATCTTGTTCCAGACCTGCCTCAGAGTTTTGCCATCTTTTGAGGCTGTGGTTTCATTACATAATACCCATCTCTCTTCCCCAATGACGCGCATATCAAGTTTCGGCAGAAAACGCACATACCTCCAGGTCCACGCCCAAGAAAATAGCACTGACGAGAAGAAAATTTACCTGAGCTGCACCCTGGGGCCATAGAACCTCGCGCAGATGCTCCGCCTCCAAAAAAAAAGCGAAAACGGACACCCAAATCCAAACGGGACGGGCATGGTATGCAGCCCTCAATCAAGAGTAGGTATACCCATTCTAAAAGACGACGAATAGCGGAAAATAATGCGACAACAATATGTTTTGCCTGTCGCGAAAAAGGCCATCCAGCCAAGGACTGCCCAAAGAGCGGGGTTGACGCTGATTCAAAGTCTAGGCCAGTTGGCATGTGCTATCGGTGCCCGTCTTCAAGCTCTCTCTCTAGCCACTTGATTCTAATTTGGACCATAAAAGATGCGGTTCTCCTCGGCACACTTTGTCACGGTGCAAAAAGTCTCAAGACCCTTCGAATCCCTTACCTCACGCATCTTGCTTCGTTTGTAATCGTAAAGGCCATCTCGCGTCTGCTTGCCCGCAAAACAAATCAAAAGGTATATATCCCAACGGGGGGACTTGTAAACTTTGCGGTGATGTCACCCACCTCGCAAAAGATTGCTCAATGAGGAATAAGGGTGAGCTTCGACAGGAAAACCCAAACGAATCTTCTGACATGATTAGTAGACCCTGATAAGTTGACTGCAGTGCTGGGCATAAAAGAAGTTGATCTCGGAGCAGACGAAGATGACTTCCACGTCATCGGACGACGAAAGCAAGAGCTAGATCGTCTGGATAAAAGGTCTGAGAAGCTTGAACGGGCAAAGGTTGGCGCGCATTTCAGCGTCGTCAAATCACTGGGCTCAACATCGACCATGGCCAAGAAAGTTGTGTTTTTCTAGGTGCGGGGAAAGCCTCCCTACGTACAGAGACTGACATGTACTAAAAGTTAAAGGCAGCCATATCAAACTCTGGAACTTGTAGATCCTGCTTTGCGGACTTCATAAGATTGCCTAACCCTGCCTTTTTTGCCATCAGATCGCCTTCTGGTGCAGTTCCTGCTGCCCGGTGTGCATTATCTGGGGAAACAGCGCGCGTAGGGGGGAGAGACGGAATTTCCATATCTATCATAATCGAGGATTTGCGATGTAAAGCAGGTGCCATAGAGAGCCCAGAGGGACGGGTGGCAATCGGACGGCGAGATGACGAGGCTGGTTCGCTATTGTCCGGAAAAGCGTCGCGAGGGAGACCAGTAGGTCTGTCGAAGGACCACGACTTAACGAGATCGAGAGCCAGGATGTGACAACCTGATGAAGTATTTCAGTATTAATCGAGAATTGCACATCATGGCTCACCCATTCGGCAAAAAACACGAGCGATTTGCAACACAAAACTGAACTCTAACTGCCCCGAAATCTCACTCGTTCCTTTCGCAGCCTGCAGAGTTTTGGATCTTATTTGAGAGAACAACAGCGCCAAACTTGGATCATCGTAATGGGGCTCCCCGATTTCTTCAACAACAACGTCTAGCACCTCTGCCAGATCTTGAAGAGGGCTCTTGATACGCACAGTAGTCAGTGACAGAGCAACGAGACGGTTTCATGTGACATACTACGAGGACGCGTACACTGAGATCTCTTCGATGAAGTAACCAAAATCCCCAGCTTGCTAACCATCTGTTCCCTTCTTTGAATGCAGTTGGGAGTACAACGCTATTCAGGACGCTGATAAGAATGGGCCCCTCATTATTCTGTTCTACAACACGGGCAATAGCCACGGCAAGCTGAAAATCGTGGAGGTGTTTGATACAGACATTTACAGCGTCCTTTAAAGACCCCCCGAGAAGAAAGAATGCCGCGGCATATTCTAGACCCCGGTGTTATTGGAAGTGTATGTGCGACCTGGATCGTATCGACACTCACCGAACCGTTGTATACCCAAAAGGGCGTATGCGTTCTTCAATGCAGCCGTTCGCCACCGAGATTGAGTAAAGTCGTTTGAAAGGAACTTGAGCATGAGACTTTGTTCCTTGTGCCATGCCGCTTGTCTCCACAGCCCGTGAACGAGCTTTATCTTTCCCAAAGCGAAATAAAACAACGAGCACGTCGTGGGATCTCGAGCATCGCCAGTCATATATTCATTTCTCGCTATCACTTCCATCTGCAATTTCTGAACTCCAATGAGTATACATTCATTTCCAATTCGAGAACAGCGTACCAGCGACTCCGCCGATCTTAGCCAGAGGGAGATCCCCAGCGCTCTTGCGTCGCCCCAACACATCTTGTCATTGCAAGCAACGGAAGAGGCACTGAGAAGGAGCTCTTGACTTTCACTATGAAAAGCCCAGATCATATCACGATAGCGCAGACGTTCCCGCCGTCCAGTGTCTCTAGGGGCATATTCGGAAGATCCTGGACTAAATGGTGTTGATGCACGAGAATTAACAATGTAAAAAGACCGCATTGAAATCAAATAGCGCAGGCCGTTCGAGTCAAGAGATCGCCGTTGCTCGTCTATCTGTGAAAAATTTAGTCAAAGTAAAAATTCATTTCTAAAATTCATCACCTCAAGCGTAGTCTGGATTAGAACAATGAGACTGGCTGTCTCGTTGGGTGTAAGGCGAGGTAAGGGTCGGGACTCGAGGCTTTGGATGAGTTTGGTGACTAGCGGACGACCAAAGCCTTCCTCATCACTGGTAAACATGATGAGAATTGGATATATTACCGGTCTAAGGTACCGTACGACATACTCGTTCTCTTGGGGTTCGCCGAAAAGCATTGTATAGCGTTTTTTGTGTGTCATGCTAGTTTGTTGCTTGCGCAAGAACCGTTCGACCGGAACTGATGACCAGACGTTGTGGGAATGAATGCGTTCCAGATCATTTGCAAGGTTAACAATAATGTCCTTGACGAGTTCGATCTTTTCTTTTACAGGAGTGAGCGTGCAAATAGTCACTAGTGAAATGTCATACCCCACAAAAGACATTGAAGAAGCATCTGAGGGTGATAATCCGGTAAAGGGCCGTTCTGTCGCGCTACATACTCAAAGAGGCTCTCTGTTTCTTGTGGGCCTTTATTCCAGGACTGCGGAGGACCATAAAGCAGCATTTGGTGGCCTGCACCTATCAACAGCGAGCTATTTGATAGCCAGATAGAATCACTGATCGGGTATGGAATGAAACTGCCGAAAATATCAGACAAGAGGGCAGGATGAATAGCGGCAACTTCTGCGAACCTGCCAATGTTAATCTTCCAACACGTAGACCACCCAGGGCCTTCATCAAAATAGGTCTTACGTTGTTGACATAGCAGTTCGACATGGTGAAGGAAACCCACTGCCAGGATTGATTGCATGTCCGGCGTGGATGTCCAGTCTAGATCGTTTATGGGCTGACTGGATTCAAGGTCAGGGTGCTTCCTTGTGGAGTTGCATTCGATATTGACCTGTATGTACAACAGAATTCTAATCCGGACGCGAATTCTGACTCTTTCGAGTCCCAAATAGTGAGTTCTTCTCCATCAGCGCAGGATGTCACTGATCAAAAGCGCAATAATGAGGAAAAAGTGAGGCTAAAAGTGTTGAAGTACCCACCAAGGGCCGTTTTCTTCGCGGAGCTGCATCGTGCACTCCGTATCCCCCGTCGGCCTGTTTTGACTCTGCCAGTACATTTCCAGCCGGGGTGGTCGCTATGGGACGATGATGATGCGCCGTTGAGAGCTGCCACCCTACGTTCCTCGGGGATCCAGAAAGCTAGCTCTCCTACTTCAGAAATACTCAGAACAGCATCATGCTCTACCCATTCATTTTTCATCCCCCAAGCCATCGGGTCGACAGGCTGGATTATGGCCGGCAGAGTAGCAAGGGGAAGGCGGTTATGACGATGCAACGAGAGCGCTGGAAATGAACTTGTGTCATTCTCTTCTTCAACAGAAAGATATACATGCGCAATGTCTGTGTCAGCAGTAATACCCAATATGGAATCATGACCGTATCCGTTGCTTGATGGCGTTGTGAATAACGACTGAATATTGGGAAGAGAGACAGAGGTTGTAGGCGAAGTATGTAATGTGAGTGTAGACTTCGATTTGAGATAGGTCGCGAATAGACGACCTGGAGAAGAATAGGTTACCCATCTTTCAAAATGGACAGCAAAACATACCATGATCAAGAACTACAACCTCATCCGCAGCATTCCACGAATCCAATCTTACGAGCTCCGGATCAGCTTGGCGGAGACACCAAACTTCGCCCTTTCCATCCTTGCGAATAACACCTACACCACTCCCTTCTGGAGTTCTTACAAACTTCTTGATCTCGGCTTCCGCAGAGAAGGCTCTGTCAGGAATTCGAGCTTTGAGCCTTAAAGCGTTGGGCTGAGCATCAAGGAAGTCTGCTAAACTTAACTCATAAGAACTCAGCGGAGCAGATGACACCAGTGTGATAGTGGATCCAGGAGAGTTGGGCAAGATGTAAAGATGAGAGGGCAAGCTGGGTATTGGAGATTGAAGCGATTGATGTATGTTAAAATACTTCAATAGTGTTGGAGGTCTTCGATCGATATTCTGTACACGAATGTTAATCGTGTTGAATGGAAGAATTCAAGTAGCTTACTGCTATTGCTGTGAGGACGAGACTTCCATCTTCAAAGATGCGGAGAAAGGTATCCCAACCTTCTTCGATGATATCTCTAATTATTCTGCTTTTTGCATCGTCCGGGTTCGAATTCTTAGCAATACCCTCATCCAGGGAGTGGTTGACAACTTTGCGGTCCAACCAAAATATCGCCGAAGCAGGCAGTCGAGCGCTGCCGACGGCAACCGAGGATGGGAGTGAAGAATATATATCCAAGGCGGCGTGGAGCTGCAGATACTGGGGAGAGTCCAATACTGGGAAAAATATCCGGAGGGTGGAATCTGAAGTGACGGTGTACAAGATTAAATCATCGCTGTGGGGTGCATGAGTGAGCATTCTCGGTATTTGAATCAGCTCAGGACTGACCGACTGGATGCTGGCGACTGACGCCAGTAAATATCAATAACCGGTTTCGGATGGGGGATTAACTGTATCTGACGTCCAGTTGTGGTGGAATGGAGACGAACGGCATTATCAGTCTACAACAGGTTAGTCCATAGCTACAGCTGAGCCTTCCATGGAATTTACCTTTGTTGTGGTTGCAATATACATCAAAGAAGGTGCGAATCGTGCCACTGAGGGGGTGGCCTTTACACTAACGAGAATTATGAGACGGGTGAACAAATTGGGAAAGTTGCATACATACGAGATCGCCCATTTCGGGGACCACGTTGGAAGGTCATTTTCGAGTATGAGAGTATAGACGGACAATCCACGATCCGTGCCAACGGCAAGGAGACCTGAGATATGTGAGACTCTTACTATTCCATATTCGAAGCAGAACGTTACCAGACTTGCTATCCAGACTGGTTACTGTATCGTTGTGAGGTATGATTAGGGATGAGTGAACTCGCCAGATGTGATTCTGGACATCAGAGAGAGACCAGGTCGCGATGCGAGAGTTCATCGCCGCGACTACCTGTTACATGAGATGAAGACGATGTTCGGTAGAAATCCTACAGCAAGTCACCGCACCAGTTTCATTCCAGCGTCGACGGACACGCATGAGATATTCTCTGCTGTATCCCTGGTCCCAGGGAAGACTTCACGGAATGCGAGAACACGTAAAAGAGCGAGGTTACCAGCGTTGAGGATGATGACTGCATCGGAGGAAGGATACAACTGAGGAAATTTGAGTAAGATAGATTGAACTAGAAGTTTGGCACGCACGAGCAGAGATTCACGAGGCAAAATAAGATGGTGCAGACCAGACGACGGCGAGAAAAGGCAAGACTGGCGCAGCTGAAGCATGGAAGGCGAAGATTAAGCGCAGTTTCCTTATTCCTCAACCACCACCATGTTCACAAGGGCATGTACCCTCCTTTCCCTTCTTAACGTCGTCCTCGCCGCTCAGGTCATTTTCGGCGACGGCCCTCGAACAATCGTTGACGCTCTGGGTAACGATAGAGACTACGAGTCATTGCTGACCCTCGTCCAACGCACCCGTCTCGTTCCCACTCTAAATCGTCTCATCAACTGTACCTTCTTTGCCCCCACAAATGACGCTATCAAGCATTACAACAACTCCCTGTGGAATTTCATACTCGAGAATAATTCTTTTGTCATCACCGACAATGTTCAGGAACAGCTTCGCCAGCAGCTTTTCTACCATCTTCTCAATTACACTATTCCTCCAGAAACAACTTCAGTAACAGTACTAAAGACTCTACATTATCCCCACATTCCTGTCGAGCCCCCGTCTCGCCAACCTCCCCCTTACCCCCCTTGGTTGCCTACTCCAGGTGGTACTTTGGGCGGAGAGCCACAGCGACTCCGGATTGGGTCCCGAAAAGACGACGGTTACGTCGGTGTAGATGCTTCGGCGAAAGGAGGATCCAAAATTGTTAATGGTTGGGTAGACGCGGGAAACGGAGGTCTCTTTGGAATTTCGAAGGTGTTGGAGCCACCTCCGAACCTCGGTGTGTCATTTCGCATATACTTCATAGCCATCAGCTGAGTTTCCCTCAGCGACTGTGCTCTCTCAACATTCTTCAGCAACCTTTTTTCAGAGCATTATTACCCCTGAAATTGAGGCGATCCTGAATTCAACCCCAGCGCTGACACTGTTCTTACCCGTAGATGAAGCATGGGAAGCTTTGGACCAATATGAGCGTATCTACCTGGAAAGCAAATATGCGACAGACGATCTCAACCGTATTTTAAACATGCATGCTGTTGCTCAAGATGGCGTCAAGTGGTCGGAGTTGTTTGATCCTGCAATAAATGGCAAGTCAAATATGGCTACTTCTCCGTCTGCTACTCCGCTCAATCCAGCCTGTAGTAACGACCATTGACGGGTCAACTTTGGAAATTGTGGTGGCACCGGAAAAGACCATGATATCTTCTGCGCAACTGATTCAACCAGATATATATGCCTCCAACGGCGTTCTTCACATGATATCCTCTCTTCTTACACCCACTGGCACTTTGCAACTCACACCTGAAAAGTATCTCCTTTCTCTTAATTGCTCAAGCTTTGTCTCCTTGATCCACCAATCGAATCTCACTGCCTTGATCAACAACACCGATGCTCAATTTACAATTTTGGCGCCAAGCGACGATGTGCTTTCCATTTTGTCAGGCGAAGAACTCCCTGCACCCGATTCCGAAGAAATGAGAAAGCTTTTGAGCTATCATTTCATTCCTGGAATATGGGCATCAACGCAGTTCCACTCAGGGATGCTCGTCGAAACTGCTCTCCAGGAGCCAGGCTTGGGGGGAAACAGGCAGGTCTTACGCGTTGAAGTCGATGCCGAAATGCAAGAGGGTGATGAATGGAAATATTTGCGATTTGGAGGGGCGAAGGTCTTACGTGAACCGGGTAAGTCCGACGGCCGATTACGAGTGCCTCTCTAACCATCTAACTGCTTGTTCGGTAGTGAAAGTCAACAACGACACCACCGTCTATCTCATTTCCAAGCCATTGTCACCACCCACAGATGCAATCGAAACTATCCTGCCGATGCTCGACTTGTCCACTTTTATTGCATCTCTTCTTGCAACCTCGGTAGGAGAGAAAATACGTAATTCTGCAAATACGACGCTACTAATAGCCCATAATACTGGCTGGGAACGTCTGGGTCTCCTTGTCAGCGAATATCTGTTATCCGCTTCCTCTAAACAAGACTTGGAGCAGGTTCTGCTACATCATGCGCTCGACAGTGTTCAATACGCAGAAATGCTAGAAAATGGCACCCGACACACTTTCCCCACTTTGGATGGATCCGACTTGAGCATCTCGCAGCAAAAGAACGGCACCACTTTTGTCAGCGCGAGCGGAGGATGGGCAGGAATGAAGGCACAGCTCCATAGCCGAGATATTTTGACTCAGACTGGTGTAGTTCATGAATTGTCGGACGTCCTGATCCCTCATTCAGTGGAATTAACGATTGCAAAGCTGATGAAAGCAGCTAAGGGAAGTACCATGGCCAGCATGATGACTAAAGCCGGCTTCGATTGGGTTCTCAATGGCACCGCACCTCCTGAAGGGTCCACATGGGCGGGTCAAGGTTCGGGGAAGTCCGGTTTTGTGCTACTCTGTCCGTCCGACGATGCTTTCAAACACTATAATCTGACCGAGCTCTATGGCGATACGAACAAGTTGATCGACATTGTCAGCCAACACTTGATTCCTACGCCTTCCCAGAATGACAATTCTGCTGTTGTGCCCATGGACGATGATCCCTTAAACAATAATAAACCTCTTCTATTGGAAAATTCTGTGACTTACTCCACATTGCGCTCCCCAAACGCTGCGTATGGCGACCTCGTGTTTGAGCGGTCAGACGATGCGAAGGGTGGTTACATAGTTGGGATCAAAGGCGCGCGGGGGACGGATGGCAAAGACGACTGGGCACGGGTTGACTGCTGGGGCCGTTCAACAACGAGCGGAGGAACAGGCGGGGTTATCCGGATTGATCGACTACTTATGCCTTATCACCCATCGTGGTTTAGGGAATATGGACCCCCGGCAATTGTTGGCGTTCTAGGCCTTTTTGCGATATGTGGATTTTTCTATGTTGTACGACTAGTCTGGCAACGGGATACGACGCAGGCGACTTATGAGCCTGCCTGCACTGACGACGAAGACTCTTGAACTGTATTACTATCATTAGCTGTATTTTATCTTATGTCGGAATATACACATGTCGACTTTGGATTCGGGGGAGTTTAATCGGGTCGGAAAACACATGATATAGACGCTGCCAGTACTTAGTGCCGCCTCCGACATGGCCCAAAGTAACAGTACCCTCTCTTTCGGTCTTCCACACTGACCGCTATGGTGCGGCCATATTGCCAGTTTCTACCGCTCGAACTCAATCCCGTACCCTAGAGTGAAGCCCAGTCATTGCCGACCTCAACTGCAGCGAAAGCAACCACGGAAAATTTCAAGGCGTTTGTATCCGGAGGATTTGGGGGCGTGTGCGCTGTTCTCGTCGGTGCGTACATCATTATAACATTTCTATTCTCGCTCACTTTTTTTAGGACACCCTTTTGATTTAACAAAGACAAGGCTGCAAACCGCGCCCTCAGGGACGTACACCGGGGCAATAGATGTGGTGAAGAAGGCACTAGCTAGAGATGGGCTATCTGGGTTTAATACCTTTCCTCTCATATTGGACAGTTTTTGATTGGCGATCTACTTAGAATGTATCGCGGAATCGTGCCTCCACTTCTCGGTGTTACGCCCATCTTTGCAGTATCATTCTGGGTGCGTTACTTCGAAGGTCTACTACACACACAGTCTTTTGTATAATTTATGCACTTTCACAGGCATACGACGCGTCGAAGAAGCTCATACTTGCCGCCACCCCGAAGCGAGCGAGCGAGGCGTTGTCTACCGCTGAGCTTGCCGCCGCCGGATTCTTATCTGCCATTCCCACTACAGCAGTTACAGCTCCAGTAGAGAGAGCTAAGGTTTTATTGCAGGCAAGCTACCCTTCATTTGGTCCAGCTCACTTCGCTGCTACGTTATACCCAGGTACAAGGACAAGGCGGTTCGGAGCAGAAATATAAAGGGGTTTTCGATGTCATGAAACATCTGTACAAAGAAGGTGGCCTACGGAGCATTTACCGAGGATCTGGGGCAACATTGGCCAGGGATGGACCGGGAAGCGCAGCGTGAGTTGCAACGATAAGCCCCATTGAATGTTTAACTAAGTTCTCCTCAAGATATTTTGCAGCGTATGAAGTGACGAAGAAGGCACTGACACCTGCTGGATCCTCACCGTCAGAGTTGAATCTGGGAGCAATCGTTTTTGCCGGGGGAATGGCTGGTGTTGCAATGTGGGCTTTGGCGATTCCACCAGATGTACGTTCCTGTTTAGATTTTGTCACCTGCTGGTGCTGATAATAAAAAAACCGCGGTTCATAGGTCTTGAAATCCAGAATTCAGTCGGCGCCCACTGGAACATATTCTGGATTCATGGACTGTGCGCGGAAAACGATTGCGGCAGACGGCGTATCAGCCCTCTGGAAGGGTTTTGGTCCCGCAATGGCGCGGGCCTTTCCTGCCAATTCTGCCACCTTTTTGGGCGTCGAAGCTTCTAGATATCTGCTCGATAAGTATATCTAGAGCCTTACTGAGTCTGCTTATTCTCTTAGGCTTTGTAGAATTCGAATACATTATTACAGTTTGCCTATCCTGTTCTGAGCAGCAGGGACGCTACCATTCAAGCTTTTGTCAGCATTTCACTCGCGCTGCTTGTTGGTTCCATCTCTCCAGCGCAAGCTTGAGACGCCGCAGAAAACTCGATAAGTTCGGCTTCATCATCGTCCGCATGCGCAAAGATAAATTGGCGGAGTTGAGCATTCGCCCACGGCTATGTAGCATTGAAACTGTAGGCATTCATCAAGTCAATGAGAAATGAAATATTACCAACTTCATAGAAGGATTTGATAATTTCTCTCAGGAAATCTCCGTGACTGACAACGACGATATTCTACGGGAGTGAGTGAGTGAGTGAAGAGGTATGGCAAAACTCGTTACTGGTTACCTGTTCCGGTCGGTTTCGCAACCACTGTCTGACCCAGCGGGCTCGTTGTGCAACCGTCTTGGGGTCCGTACCGAATTCTCCTAGGTCGATGATAAGTGAAATGAACGTATCGAGCGCAGGCAGAGGCCACACACCCTGTTTTGAGTTCCAGTCGTCTTCTAATGCTTCAAAGTTGATACCTCGGAACTCCTCAACCTGTTCTAGTTCGCGGCGGGAGCAACCAGTATCGCACGGGAACGCATTTACTTCTTGAAGTCTTGACATCACGGCTAAAGGCTGTTCGATTGGGTCCAGGGAATAATACATGTCGAGTGTATGGCCAACTATACCTTTGGGGGGTTTTGATTTTCAAGCCGTGCTTTCAGAGTACGATAACCAATAATAGTTGTTTGCAGTGTGCGCTTCAGAGGGCTGGATACCAGCAGATCAGCAGATTGTTGAAGATCTGCTGTTTGCGAAAGGAGTTCTTCTGATTGATGTCTATAGAGATCCTCAGGGTTCGCATCCACCGAAAATCGAGTAATGCTGACCTTCCGAGGGGTGTCAATGGTGGATCTAGGATATCCCAGTTCTTAAAGTTAATCAGCCTTGCCCGCATATTATAGTACTATATATGTGCGTAAAGACCTCGTCGACATTATGTTCAGCCTCTGCGCGGGTAAGCTCTAGGTAGATTTAAGGAAAAGAAATCGGGATCGCGTACGAGCATGTCTAGTCAGATGGATTATCTTCACCATCGGTGTGCGGACCAGGTTTGAAAAACTCCGACCACGTGCTCTCAATACTCACAGCTCTCATTTCCTTACGACTTGCACGACATTCACGATAATATAGCCAAACGCTACCTTGTATATCCAAACAAATGTCTAATTAGTGAGCTTTTACCATGGTAGACGCTCGTAATATCAGTACCCACCCGGCGACCTTCCGAAGCGAAACTAGCCCTCCGACGAGTGGAAAGACCACCCGGGAGAAATCCCAGCGGGCTAAGACCACTCGCTCGCCATCTGTTTCGGAGTGAGTGGCCTAGCTGAAGCACTTCTTGACAAATATCTATCGTTTCACACATTTTGGTGTACCTATCAGAAATTGGAAAGTGCTGCCTGCGAAGATATTCCCGAGAGCTTCAAGGCGGATGTATGTAGATGATATCTTTGATATCAGCGAGCGTTTACCTATTTTATAGGTCAAAGAGTCTAGGGGGAGGTACGCAATTCCTGCTGGTAGGACTCCCAAGTCCATTGCAGCCAGGGTTCCTAGGGATACAAACTTTTGTCGAGCTTTATTCCAGCTGACTTTATTGCTTTCATTGCTCAGGCATACCAAGAAGAACCTTTACTCTTTGGTGCAAGGGTGAAGGACGAAGATCTCCCTGGCCTGTACCTTGCTTTGACGAAGCCTTTCACTGCTTGGAACCATATACAAACTATGTTCGGCGCGAAAGAGAGGTGGTCTGAAGCCGACTTTGCGGACGTGTAAGTCGGTCAAATGGCTTTTCTGTGGAGCGTTTCACTTATCTCACTGACGGTCACGCTGAATTTCGACGGCTAGCTATTCTGAAGAGCACAAGTCGGTAGGATGATTCTCGATCCTCAAGAACACGTGTTGCTGGAATTGTACAGATCACAATGCTGTCTTAGTCTCCCGCAGCCGCTAGTGAGCACTATGGGCTTCGAAGCTGCCCGTATCCTAAGTGCGAAAAGGTCTATCCCGGCGAAAGCAATCCGTCATCTTTCGAATTCTACCAAATCTCCATTCAAGCAGCTGAAGAACCACAAATCTGTGAAGAGGACAGGAAGTTCTACCAAAGACACCTCTTTCGCTTACGAGGCGACTGTTCGCCACTCCATTCCGGATGTTCAAGCTTTTGAGTTTGTGTCCAGTGTCTGGGAGGACAAGAAACCTGCCGATGAGCATGCCTATCGACAGAATCGGATGTCTACGGCAGCTGCAGCGCGCCACCCTTCACTCTATGCTTGTAGATGGTCCAGTCTTTGGATTGACTTGGGCATACGGTAACGCCAGGGCGCATATCGATTGGTGTAAGCGACATCAGCAAGACGACCGTCCGGTCAGTCAGTCTCTCCAGCATTTTTAGCGACGACGGATTATTAACCTTTACTCTATATGTAGGTCGTATATTCTGCGTCGTATATCCGTGCTGTCAAATTCCAATGCCACGATACAAGGACTGGTCGTGCGAGTGATATACTGCAGCTACACTTCCTTATTGTGAATATTGATGATTGGACAGCCGGGAAGTTCGTCAAACGAGTGGTCGCCGGGATAGAAGAGTTCGAACCCTGGAAGATATCCGGCCCCGACGTTTTTTGACGCCCATGGAAAACCTGTCTTCAGGTATGATTTCTCCGAAGACCAAGACTAGAGTGAAGCTGCGAGATATTCACAGTTGAGATAATCGATAAAATGGATATAGTACATATGTGCTTGTGCTGGTTTGGTTTGTACATACACAGCAATACCTTTACTCCCTTATATCCTCCACAATACATTGTCGAACTTCATTTCCTCCAGCTCGAAGGAATCTTCTGAACAATGTCGGTCCAAGCAGAAAGCCTACCCACTTCCCAATCCTCGACATAAGAAAGGCCACCCCGACCACGCCGCCCTTGCTCAGTTTTAAGACGCTTTTCAGCATCACACCAGAAAAGCACCCAATCGCCCAGGCGAACGTGGCCGGAGCTCCGCTCGAAATACCACTTGTTCACAGGATTGTTGACACGACTGCGCCATACAAGATCTCGGCCTTCTCCCTGACCCTCCTTGCCACCGTTGGGGTTAGCGGAAGAAGGATGGCCCAATCCATATGATTCGTCATGAAGGGCGACCCATAGGAAATCCACAGTACCGTCACCCTGATGACTTGGCAAGACAGCAAACTTGTCAAGATACGAGATAGGCTGCGACAAATTTGGACAAGGTTCGTTGGTTACAATAGCTGCTCCTGCATAGTCACCAGCAATGATCACAAAGTCCAGTGTGTGTTTCAAACGGTTATAAAATTCCACCTCTTCCAGAGAGCGCCCGAATGATTGCTCCAGCAGAGCATTCATTTTAGTCCGGTCAATTTCATCCACCGTACGAACAACTCGAATGGCCAATCCGCGGCGTATCAAAGTAGGAGTGTGGGGAGTGAGTTTGCGATTACCTTGCAATAAAGCATGAGGCAAACTTGAGCTCACAGCTGGTCTATTGGTGATTAAATTGCCGATTAATGAGCTCTGGGAGCGATGGGAAACCATTACAGCGGACGAGGTCGGTGGCATGTAAGCAAGGCAGGTTTTGGCAAGTGCAAGGTTAGACAGAGCGGTTTTGTGTGTATGTCGCCATGATTCCTGAAAGGTCTCATGAATATGTTTCGATTCGGAATCGAGATTGATCAACAGATGGGGATAACCAGAGCGGGCGTAGGAAGGCACACCACCTTCACGGTTGATTATCATGAGCCGAAGTGGGGTGAGGTCTACATCTCCGGAAGCTTCGGCTGACGCATCCGTGGATGCACCTTCTTGAGGTGAGCTTTGGGGTCCAGCCTCAGCCATGCCGCGAGCCAAAGCACCAAGAACATCATTTGCGTCTATCCGGATTGAACGGCAAAATGAATCTAGGGCAAAAGGCGGGATGACGGGAATTTCCCCAGAACGAAGTGCTGAGCGAATAGGAATAAGGTCTGAGGGTAACGTGTGAGCTTCTAGAGGGAAAAAGTCTTGCTGAATTTCTGGTCCATCAGGTTTGGGACCTAGTCGAACTACAGCACCAAGAACTGGGCGTGCTCGAGCGCCATGCTTCTCAAGAAAAGAGACGAGACGCATGGTGTCTTCAATGATTGCACTCCTTGAATCCTGCTCTCCTCGTCGAATGTCATCATTTTCGATGACGATGACACTAACCAGGCCAAGCTTTTCGAGATAAACCATGCCTCGGGCTATGCTGTCTAGCTGGGTCTGGGTAAAAGGACCTTGTACTTTGACCAATGCGGTTCTACGGATAACGGGATCAATAATGGACGCAATGAGAGGGTTGACTTTCGGTTGGTCAGAGACAGGGGGGGTCTCGATGGGTATGGATTTTTCGCGATCAGGAAGAGATGAAACGGGGCGAGGAGGTTGAGGACGAGGGCCAAATGATGCAAAATATGGTTTAGCGTCGCGCGAAGATGCATTCGCTCGCAATATTGAGAGAATAAAATCCTTCAGAGAGATTAGATCGACAGTGTGAAACCTCGAAATTTTTACAAACATTGTCCGGAGTGATATCTTCGACGTCTACTGGGGGTGCTTCTCGCAGGCTACGGATCGTCTAATGCTAAAGTTAAAACACGGAAAAGAAATTACACGAGGTGTGGACGTACTGCATAAAAGGCTTTAAAAGTTTGGGACCGGCGTGCGCTGAGGGACGACGAGCAAGCGACGAGTTGGCGAGATACAGAAAGAGGGAGCATTATTAGGGTATGTCGAGTGGAGTACAAGAGTTGTCTGGGGCTGCGAGGCTCATTTATATAGAACGAGGGGGCGCAAAACTGCAAGGAGTCACATTTCATCCTAGACGGTCACCAATTGCCGCATTTGGCACCGAGCGCCGGCCTCATCCGAAAACGAATAGCGAAACTTTCGAATAGCTGTAATAACGCAGTGTCAAGCTGTATGTATGCGTGTAGCATTTATAGCTCAAAGCTCAAAAGGCTCATTGCCAATCCGGAAGTCTACTGTATACGCGTACGTTTGGCTATTGGTTGTGCAGACTCTGAATCATGAACGTTCATCCCGACAGCTCTGAGAACCCAAGTAGGAACACGTTCCTTGCTGTGGGACAAATCGGTGTAAAGCCGGAGAGACTTACAGTCATTCCCACGTATTTCGAACATCTCAAGTATTCTGAACAGTGGCCCCGGAACAGTGCACATCTCAATCTTTCTACCTCGGAGTTGTGTGTATCTTGCTTGATTTACTGCCATCTACAATATCCGATAGTTTTTTAAGTGTTTTTTATGTGCATGCTTGAGAATTTCACTGTTCAGTGCAAAAAGTGCGAAAAGTGAATATTAAATGGCTGCTATGGATAGAATGAGTGACAGTCTGGCAAAGATGGGTCTGCTGTACATTGGTTATCATATAGGCCTAAACTTACACCCCAAAGTAGGATCTCTAGTCCAAGAATGGACGAGATATGGATGAGTTTTGTCAAATATGGAGGAAGGGGCGGTCACATCACGTGTATACCAAATGGGGATCACCGGTCGTGTGGTGGAAACCTTGCAATGACCAACAAAGCAAAATCACAGGCATACCACCGGAATGTTGCACACAAGACCATGAATGAACTGCAAGAAGAGGCAGCTCAACGGGGATGAGCTGGCAGAAGGTGATGATAGTGGAGGTGAAAGCGGCGGAGACGATGCTAATGACATGTCTGAATAAAGTTATGAAATTACGCTACAAAGAATCTTCGACTGAGATGAGTAGAATGATACACGGCGAGACGTCGGGTCCATCACGTGGAGCCGCCGACTGACCGATATCGCCGTTTCGGATCACTAAATTTGGAAATCACACTAGACGTGACAGCTGTTCAATGTACCTCACTATGCACTGATAAGCGCATTTTCCACTGATAACTATTTTGATGTCCATTCCCTGGCAAGAGTGTTACTAAAAAGTAGTGGAAATGCTTCTTTGAGATCATATAAACGTTGCTATGTACTTAGATTGGGTAACAAGCTGGTAGTTTTTCGTTCCGAAGCACAATTAAATTTTGCTGTTCGAAGTACCCGGGAATGACTGTAGGTCGTTTTTATCATGCTCTTTGACGCATCCCTGTGCTACCAGCAATGTATGTCTAGGATTGGTATAGTTGTACAGTTTATTGCTTGTCACGATACTTGTGCGATCCTTGAAGCGAAAAAACCGCAGAGCAGTTGCATAAGGCTGTAGTTTTTGCAGCACGAGCTCTATCTACTGCTGAGAGCAATGAGTGTCAAACAGTTTTTGCAGTCTACTTATTTCTATCCGCTCTAGAGCAATCTGACCCCCAACGCTCAATCGGGGTATTGCTCGATCATCCACCGTCTCCGCCACCAGTAATTGTTGACGGCTTACGGAGATAAGCGCGCGACAGTCAGCAAGAACCTTCTCAAGAATGTTGTTCGAATAATACAACCAGTTGATTTCAGTCTCCAATCCCTGTGGAGGTGTCTCTAGCGTACGGCGAATAAATCCTCTGGATAAGACGTAGGCTTTTTCACTGTATAATCGACTGTAAAAGCGTCAGAGACAATAGGCAATCGAGCAAATCTGTCAAACGACAGTCACCTATTCACAATGCCTTCCTCCGTACCCCGCAGTTTTTCATACGCAGGCTCGCAGAACCATCTACAACAAATATCAACATGCAGACACTCAGAGAGAAACAATTACACGTACGGCTCTCGAACGAGTACCAATCCTTGAATGCTAACAAGTGCTTGAAGAAGCGAGGACCGATTAGCGTCCCAACTTTCGTTCTTGTCACCACTCCAGGTGTTGAGGATCGATAAACAGACCTTGCCATCTTCGTACAGATTTCTGGGATAAATGTGAATTTCGATCGGGAACACAGAACGTAAGAATCTCACGGATTCACTAATAACGGCAAGGAATTAGCACCGTTGACTGGACAGAGCGAGAACAGGTGTACCTCGACCGTTCCCATTTGTGAGGCTATGAAAGTGCGCCACTGGGGGAGAGGTTGGGTAATCGACCAAGTGCCAATCTATAACGAATGGTGCATCCTATGGACCAAACGTCAGAAACAAAGTCGCTATTCGCGGAGGAAATATCGAACCTCGTACGGTGTGTTTTCGGAGCCTATGATCAAACTCCGAAGTAGATCGGCGCGGTCCTCGTAGGCGCGTACCAGGATATTTTCTAATGATTGTTTGAGATCTAGAATGGAAAATACACCCAATTTGATTTTTACCTGGTAAGCTATTCGCCAGAACTCGATATTCGCGATTCAATCTCGACATAAAATGTCTTGAAGGCTGGACAGCTGTCGTATCATAATAGGCGTGATCGGAAGGGGCGCAGGATAGAAGTTTGAACTTTTGCCATTTATCGTTAGGATCACTAGCTTCTTCTGGTGGCCCTGAATTTGATTCAGGAATGACCGAGTCGTTACAAGACGATGATGCAGTGGAAACAGATGGATCCCGTTCGTCACACATTTGGACATCTGGATCCTCTTCTATCTCGTCCACATTTTCAGTATCTTCCAAGTCGTATTCCTTGCCTTCGGGATCCCAATGGTAATCATAGTCCCACATCCCGTGGAGATGCTGCTCTCCTTCTGAACCTTCCTCGAAGAATTCATCTTCTAGCTGTTCAATGCCATCGTATAGCCTGGTGAGCCTCTCCAGTGGGTAAGATGCTGATGTTCCTTCGGGATGCAAAACCTCTACAGTTCCATCGCGATGAAGCTGCCATGGACTCGTCAAAGGTGCACATAGACAGAAAGGGAAGAGAACATACATCTGTTACCTCCCCGAGCCACAAGAGAGTTCCAATTGGAGATGCTGTTTGAATCTTCCCCTCTTCCAATTTTTCAACGCTGCGACGGTTCGCTATATCTGTGCCTATGGAAGCCATTTCGACTCTCCATCCGTCGAGCTGGCCAGATTGAGAAAAAGTATCTGAACGAACCCAGGATTCAAGCTCTCCAATTTTTGGCACTCGAGGTTTCTCGAGGCCATTTAACTTATCAGGGGGGTGTATGAAGACAGTTTGTCCTCGTCGGACTCCTAAACCATCATGAAATGAAGAAGAGCCGAAGGTTCCTTGGGGGTCTAGCTCCAACAAAGAAACTTGCTCGACATGATGAAGGCCTAATAGAATGCTGGCAGTTCGCTGAATAGCATCCACTGTCTGAACCACGGCAGGAACATGTTTCCCTCCGCCATCATCTAGGAAGTACACATAGTCGCCGGGCCTTGGAATTATGTGCTCAATCAAGCAGAAGACGAAGAAGAAATGTGATCCTTACCAGCAATCATATTCATCTGGATTGAGGTATGGGACAACGTCCACAGAATGAACAGTTTCCCTGTGCCCATCTTGCCATAGAATGTCAACGTCCGTTTGAGTAGTTGCGACGTTGAAACTGGTCACTGTTATAAAACCTCCCGCCTCTCCTTCTCGTCCATGTCTAGTGCTCGGTAGACCTTCGGTATTCTGGAGATGCACACGCTCGCCAATACGCATTTGAAGGTCGAGGCGAGAACGAACGAGCGTAAGCTTGGCTGGACTGAGAATTAAGTAGCGATCGAAGAGTGGATAGTACCATAACCAAAAGAAAGAAGACTCGCCTATATCACGTCCATGCCAAAACTGTTTGGGCCGCCGGACATTTTCCGCGACAGTGCTATCCAGCTAATAAAGAGTGTTCACGATACGCAACAACGAAAATATTCAATAACTGCTTACCGTTTGATTCAGGGCTAACCAAGCGATTGCGTACACAGTGTGATTAATGGATATGACCGTTTGAGGTCCGTGAGTGCGACTGTTACCGAATAAAAAGCCCAACATATTTTGAACGCCTCCCGTTGGTGATGGAAGTATGTTCTAAGCATGTATGCTCGACACCAGATCACGATATACACGAAACTAGGACATACCTCGCTCTTTTCTCCAACAGAGAGACGCGAGCCCAATTCCGGTAATCTGACAATTTGACCAGAGGGTACCTCGATAATGTTTTCATCGTATAACTAGGCGGTCACGTATTAAGAGCTGCTCGAAGTACGCAACAATCTTTGTCGCACCTCTATAACCTGAAGAATAATTTTGTAAACATTCATGATTCACAGAGCTCTAGATACCCACTTGTCCGACCCAATCTTCGTATACTACGTAGTCCCCAATCTCCGCTTGCCTATCTGTATCCAAGTCTTCTAAGCTTTTCCATCCCTCTATCGGCTCTTTACTAATGGCATGTTCGAGGCGAGCCTTAACTCGTACATCTAAGACGACCGCTGATTGAACGTCTTCAATACTGCGTTTGACCAGGTCCCCAGGCTGAAGTGACCGGTCCATTAATCTGAGATCCGATTCAGAGAGTATTTCACGTTTCTCTGCTGCATTAGAGAGGAATGAGACGCCGACTTCGCCACGTTCAAGCGGTCGCATGAGTGGGTCTTGGAGAGGATTTGGTAAAGGTACATCTTCTGCGTCGTGCCAACATCTCTAGGAATCACTTATAAATCTGAATGGTTGTCCTAAGTGAAAACCGTGGTCTTAGCTTACCAGGACTACGCCAATGGACTCGGAGTCCATGGATGCGATCTTCTGCACGATATCCTGTTGATAAAACTGTGGCATTTTTTAGTTTATGAAGGGTTTTGGTGTCTATTGCGACCGAACCTTGGTCGCAGAGTGCCCCCGAGACAAGGAATTCATTGCGTACTGTAGGATACTGAGACTGAGAGGTGATGGAAAACCGCGGTAAGTGATCAGGACAGGTTACTCAACAACATAAGATAAGCCAGTACTTATGTAATTATGTGTACAAAAGAGAAAGCGCTACGAATCAAAAACAATATTTCACAGAACTAAAATTTCAAGGGAGCGGTACGGTGAGTATTCTGACACCAGAACAGAAGCGAAGGTTGGCCAAGGCCAGTGGTAATCAGCACTGCCCTGTTATGGAAGATTTAGGAAAAGGTTGATGGAAATCGTCTCTCCACGTTGTTAGATTGGGGTTCGTATACGCTTCAAGGTACTAGATTTCAACGTCAGGCCTGAGGGTCCAAGTTGCAGTAGAACAAGCCTACCTCGTTTATATAATTGGCCGTTGGGAAATCTTTGGGGTCGCACCCAATATTGATGGCGTTCTTCGGCTGGTATACTCTAATCCAGTCGATGGCCATGGAAGTCGGCTACATAGCAAGTATGAGAATCCGCAACATTCCAATAAGGGCAGGAAGGATCATACAAAAGTCAAGTGCTCCAAATCAACCGTGCCAAAATTAGTCGACATGCCTAAGTTGGTGAGGATGTACTTAAGATAATATGATCAGTGAAATGGCGGTATTGTTTAGTAACTGCACACCATGGGTTCCTGAGGGATAGGTCTCGCAGATATTTCGACCCGAGTATCCGCCGCCACACCTCCCGAGTTGATGGTCCATTTTGGTTCGTTGTTCGCTACAGGACCAATTCATTAGATGAATTATAGATGTATGACAGTATTTTTAGTATTTACCTATCCAGGTGATATACTGTTCATGATATGACACAGTGAGACTTCCTGCGGTTTGATCCTGTATACTGCTACTTACGGCGTCATCGTAACCTAGAAATGCATTTAACAGGGAAAAGACGACATGATAGAATAGATCTAGGACATACCCGGCTTATACTCGAAACCATAAACCGAATAACAACCTCCTCCGTTAAAGTAACAATTCGGATCTGTGAACACGGTCGATAGAGTACTTGGAATACAAGCATGTGGCTCTCACTAGTCTTGGAAATGCATGATGTAGCCTGCTGCAGAGCTCCCCCTTTGTAGTTGTTCAACATTGTTTGCGTAGGGTCATTGATAACGAGATTTCCGGAAGTATTGAACCATTCGTAAGCTGCATTGAAAGGCTGGCGAGACGTTAAATTCTGCATAGGCTTAATCTCGCAGCAGTGCCTGATCTTACCGCCCACTGTCCGGATTGGGAGACTTCCCCCAGGAGTATGCCATCGAAATCTGTTCCAATCTGTTTGACCAAAGGATTAGCAATGCCAAGGCTAAAGGAAAGATACTTGACCTACCTGTGCTTCGAAGATATCTATTTCGGGTGCGGAACGTCCAACAAATGTACCATCTGAATGCATAGGACCCGGATGAGACTCCCCTGGGCATGTACATCTTGATAGACGTTGACCAGGGAGGTATGATAGAGCATCGTCCGCAGAGGGGTCTCCGTTAACGGTGGCGGTGAGGGGAAGACCGTTATGAGTCTGGTTTGGCGCCGTGCCAACATCACAAGCATCATATGTGTAAGGCCACTGCAGATGCACCCAGTGAGAATTTTATCGCAACAACATTCTGTCGGGATGAATTCATACCATGCCTTCCAGACTTGCACCATAGCCAGCACGACCTGCTTGGCTCCATTATGATGCAGAAACTGTCAAAATTAGACCGTACCTAGATTACCCATAGTCCAAACTGCCGGCCACAGGCCAACAACGTTATTGACTCCCGGAAGAACCACGGACGATAAAATAAGGCCGCCGGAGAAGCAAAATTTGTTCCAGGTAGACATCATTCCACCTTGAAAATGCAAATCATGCGTCTCCTTTCTCGATAATGTGATCAAAAGAGACCCATTCTTGGTCGTGATAGCAGCCGGGTCATACCATTCCATGTTGTTCGTCTGACAGTGAAGGGTGAGCAAAGCTAGCCAACACTGCCAACATACTTCCAGATAGTATAGAATCGACATTGACAATTTGCAGGGCAATCTCAAAGGCAGGAAAAGACAGACAAATGGCGATTGACTTCGACGACCGAATCTGGCCTTGCCTTTTGCTTGACTTAAGGCGCCCTTCAACGTCCCAATGCAGTGATTCGGAGGCAGTTTTCATTGCCTCGAAAGATGGTAGCAGCGATAAAAGCAGTTGCACTTACAGCCCAGTAATGCAAATCCACTGGCTCGTCGCGATGAGCGATAAAAAATGATGTCATCTAGATAGACCTCACCAGCTTCCCAGTAAGGATCATCTCCAGGGTAGAAGGACCTTCCGTCGGTATTGAATTCGTCGCTAAAGACAAGTTGCATTTCTGAATTGTCTCTGAAAGACGTATAAGTATAGGCTTCTTGAGGTGTCTGACAGAATATTGAGCGATATCGATAAGCAAGAGCCAATCAACGCGGTCATTACTTCTAAATCAATTAAACCCCGATTTCCTGGCATCGCGGGCACTTGGCCGGAACCATTGACTCCGCCCAAGTTGAATCCACCCATAGAAGAAAGACTGGTTCTAGTAAAGAATGATGCTAAAGGGTACCCAGCACTTATTAATGAGGTCAATAAAAATGGTTAATGTAGCACAGAAGCGAAGGACGCACAACAGGGCAACCAATATGATACCAAGAAATACAAGACAGCCCAAGTTGGTTAATCCACGATAGGTGAAGAATGAACCACCGTGATCTTTTTTTTGGTCGCGCCGAGGGTCAGGGTTGTGGAGGTAGTCGTCAGGTTCGGCGTGATGAGGTGAAAGGTCGGTTCCCCAGGCCATAGGGTCGGCTGCGAGCGAAAACTGCGACACAGAATATGTACATTGAGAAAACCAGAAGGGACAAGTTGTATTGGAATAGAGACTTTGTCACTCATCGAGGGCGCTAACGATGGGGAGCGGTGATCCGGAGCTGCCCTACTGTACGGAGAATCATTCTGCCCAGAAGGGGTCAAAGCTGGACATATCACTTCGTAAGGATACTAACCAGCGAAGATTGACTGGCCATGGACCTAAGTGAGCCAGGACCCCTGGCTAAGCTCGCGTGGATACCATTGCTCGAATACTGACTTGAAGAGGCAGAGTTCCGACCGGCAGAGGGATATAAGAGACTGGTGCTCGAAGGTGCATCTACTTGATATGGCCCGTTGTAGGCCATACGGAGAATTATAAACAGGATACAGAGAAGGTAGAGAGCGTGGTGGTATAAGGACAAGGACCAAATTACAAATTGAGTCTTGGGAAAAGATTTCTCATCACTTGTGTTCGGATCTGGACTGCCAACCGTTGCGACTGAGCATTTGTACACATCACAAGTATCTAGTTCATTCCACTTCCTTCAATTAACCCGAGTAATCCAGGTCCACCCTTTTCCGTCATCTCTTTCACAGCCCGCTCTGCCTTTCTCTTCCAGAGAAAGAAGATGCCGTGGGTTTCACTCTGGCCTGTTCCGTCTCTTGAAGTTGTCGAAGTCTTTCCAGAACCTCGTGGGTTACTAGTTCCATTGCTGAAGGAGAATCCAACGCCTCTGCCGGAACGGAGTTGATCGCTAGCAGAGTGCTTGATTTATGAGCTTGGTATTCCCAGAGACTCTGCATCGGAGGTTGGGCCAAGAGGTAGTGTATCGTTGCCGTAGAAGGGCCCTCTTGATCCTGCGCCGAGGGGCGAGGGGCAGAGGTGTTGTGCATCCACTTATCGATGCCATCGAGAGCCGCCTTTGCTTTCTTGGCCTTGTCACGTTTCGAAGGTCTCCCAGATTTTTTGGCTACCTGAAGATCTGAGTCGGTGAGCGAGTCTACGTAGATTTCTCGAGGGAGTTGTCGGGGATTGAAGGGACTGAATTCAGAAGAGGGAATGATATGGAAAACTTGCGATTCAACGAGACTTTCGAGGATATGCGAGGCGTATGGCTGGAGCGGAAGCAGCATTGGCGTTGTCAGAGCTGCGGGAAGAAGCAACAGCGAGGAGTAGTGATCTAAGATCGTTGTATTGTCAGAGTTTTGACTGAAACAATAAAAAATGACAACCTGCCCAAAGGAATCAAAATATTTTGCGATGAGTAGAGGGTGAGGGCGGAGCCCGTAGGTTGAGTATTAAAAAATGTGTAGAGCCCCAAAAGAGCCACTACGCGTGTAAAGGGGGCCTCGGTCCTCACGGAACGTTCTGTGTTCAATTACAGGCCTATTCAATCTGAATGACATGAATACGAACCTAGGAAAAGTCGAAGAGAGACCTTAATAAAAGCTTCTCTGCTGCGGTCATCAAAAACTCGAAAGTGCAGCCACTGCCATCCCTGTGCGAGCCAGACTGCCTTGAATAGAGCAAAAGGTTTTTCGGGAGATTTGGCGTATGCTTCATGGTAAGCGTGAATGAGACTTCGAATGTCCTCTCTGAGTGGGTTCACATATAGCGAAGACGTGAAAAACGACGGCTGCAGAATCACGTCTCCGCGCCCTGCCGATGACGAAGCAGCAAGGGCCATGATGATCACGTGCGCGACTCACTCATGGACGAAGACGAGGCAGAACTTCGGAATCCTTTTCCTTCTCCTCCATCCCACTACACAAAATATACGACACATAATCTCATTCTGTTGGCTCTACTCAAGGAGCGAATTCCAGATACAAATCTTGCTTTCAACCAGCACGAAGTCCTACAGGATCAGACAGACGTTCCCGATTGGCCCTTGACTCAGCTTGAAAAACCCCACGTAGACTGGATCCTCAAGGATCCTGGACCATACTATGATGTTTTTGGGGATCGGTGGTTTGTGAGCATGCGTTTAACGCTCTATTTCAACTCTCGATATCGATGCCATGCAGGTAAAGGATAAAATACCATCTTTGGCCGAACTAGGAGGCCAACAGCTATATCCAGATGACCCAAATGTGGGTACGTAGCTCACCACCAATCTTCACTTTGTATTCTCGAGTACAACTACTTCCAGACAGGCGTCCTGCTCTCCAAGCAATCTTGCGTTCAATGCTTGTCACCTACTCGAACCTTACTTCTGCTTTGCTCGCGCCACCTCCGCTTGCTTCTTCTACCGCACCACCGGAGTGGCAGAGACACGTAGAATGGATTGGTGTTCTAGGCCAAAATCTCATGGCTGCAGCCAACGATCTTCGGCCTGTTCAAGTACAAATCTTCCCGACCCTCCGCGCACACAGCTAACCAGCTAGCCACCAGGCCAGAGGAAATCTGGAATTGATGATGAGGCGTCAGTTGGAGCTTCGCAAGGAGGAGACCGGTGCCATTCACGCGTAAGTTTCGTTCCAAATATATTCATATCCCAAAGTCACAGACTCTTTTGCTTATCAGCAAGTGTGATTCCCTCGAAGCGCGTCTTTCCGAATTGCGAGCCTCTGCGGAGGATCTTCAATATCCTGCATCAGTTAGTATTCGTATTCTGCATTCCTGTCGCCGCTGCTTAGATTTGATTGTAGGAGCCACTTGCTGCAGATCCTGTCATGGTGAGCGTTTATTGTTAACCCCTTCCTTACGTTGGTTGATTCTTGCTCTAGTCTACTGTTGAGCCAAAAGCGGTTTCTCAAGACGATGTTTTACGATGGGCTGAAGCTGCCGATGGATGAATAATATTACTGTAAACTAAACTGTAGAGTGGTATTGCGTTCTCAGAGCGTTTATGTAATCAACGAAACTTGGACTGCAAATGGCGACACGGAGAAGAATTGGGATCAGCAATGCCACTACTGAAGCAGCGCGTCGACAGCTGATGCAACCCGTCGCATGCTTTGAAAAAGTCTGGATAAAACAAGACAACTCGGCTGGTTCCTCGTTCGGGTTGTACAAATGGGTAAAGACCGATAAAATTCCTGTAAGTTTCTACTCCCGCACTCTCTTACTCACAGGTCAATCAATTTTAATTTAGCATTTTGAAGATGAAAATGAGGTGAATGCGCCCCTCGCACCGCTTCCAGATGAGCCAGAGGTCGTGGAAATGGACGAAGAAATGGAACAAGAAGAAGCTCAACCAGTCCCTGAAGAAAAGCCACCAGCCGAGACACAGGAACCAGAGGAATCTAAACCCCCTTCTCCAAAACCGCAACTCACAATGTCCACGGAATCGGCGATGGTCGATACAGCTGATCCTGGAGACGGATTAGACGTCTCACTAAAACCTCTTAGTTCTGATGACATTGTGGAAGAAAAGCTTTCCGCTGAGGCTGGGATGGACTTGGAACTAGAACTGGGGCCTGCCGGGCTCGCGCTAGACGGAGTTCAAAATATGGACGATGGAGATAATTTGCTGGGGGGACCTGATATGGATACCGTGGACCCTTTTACAGTTCCTTCTGCGGATGACGAGAAATGATATCGAGCGTACCGCAGTTCATCCCGTTGTCAACAAATTATATATCATTCAGGTCAAAGAATCGCAAAAAACTCCTGTAAAGGCAGACCGTTCCTCAGAGCATATACCCTGAGCTGTAGAAGCCGAGGGTCACTTTCCATCGAACTTAAGTCTACATACTGTATGACTTGGGGGTAAGGCCGCAAGCGGCGAGGGCCGAGCCTAAAGTTTAAAACAGCCTGAGAAACAATTGTTATGCTGCAGCATAACTGCCTAAGAAAATAACTCCAGCCTACGCCGCAAACGGCGACTAGTTAACATTACTGTACCAATCTGAGTATTACCGCCTACCACAGTAGCAAGTCAAGCAGCTCGAAGGTTTGGATACAGAAGCCAAACCTATAGGTTCAGCAATGAACATCTACGCCGCTTGTGCCCCCGATTCTGAACGCCAAATTTCAAATCTTTTGATCATAGCAGCTGTGATTTGCCGCTGCATCGATTTTGCAGCGATAATAAATGCAGCTTGGGGAACCTTCGTCAAGAAAGGTCAGATCTAGGAATAACCTCAATAAAACCAGGCATTTACAAAAGGTGCATTCATATTCTCCTGCATTGTCAGCAAGGCCGCCTCTTGACAGAGTGCAGATATCTCCGCGCCAGAACATCCATCAGTCTGCAGATGGCGATGTAAGGGTACTGAATTCCAAATCCAAAAACATAATTACCGCTGCGGCTATCCGGGCAATGTCGAGATTGTCTTCGACTTTCATATCCCGCGTTCGTATTGACATAATGTCTTCCCTGCCTTTTTGATCTGGAGGCCCGACATATAAAATACGATCCAATCGACCAGGGCGCATCAGAGCTGAATCCTTTGGGAATATAAGAATACCAAGGACGGCTTTTGTGAATAGGACTTACAATTGATTCAGGCCTATTGGTGGCGGCAAGAATAGTGACACCAACGAGCTCTTGTACACCATCCATTTCATTCAAGAGACTCGTCAGGACCCCTTCGTGAGAGGACCCTTCAGACAAAGTTCTGGAAGTGGCCAACGCGTCTATCTCATCCTACGAGCCAAGGGAGCTGACTGTCAGGGACTGTAGTGCACAAAAGAACGGGAACTGACAAAGAATATAATGGAGGGAGAAGCAGCTCTTGCTTTTCTGAAAATTTCACGAACAGCCCGTTCAGACTCTCCAACAAACTTGTTCAAGAGCTATTAAACAGGGTTAAGTCAATTGATTGCATGCAATGGAAAGCCAGCGCACCTCGGGACCTTTAACCGCCATAAAATTAACCCCGCTTTCGCAGGCGCATGCCCTCGCCAGCACAGTCTTACTACATCCTGGTGGCCCATAAAGTAATATTCCCTTTGGAGGTTTAACGCCCAAACGTCGGAATGTTTCCGGATGCAGCAGGGGCCATTCCACTGCTTCTTTCAGCTTTCGGATGACGTGATCTTGACCACCAATGTCAGAGTAGCGCACTGGAGGCGCTTCAACGAATAGGGAGCGCATGGCTGAGGGACGAATAGTGGGCAACGATGCTAAGATATCAGAAAGAGTAATCATCGGCATCTTTTCTCTTGAGTTAGCCGAAGACGAGAGCCATCTTTTAATAGCTAGTGTTCCAGCTTCTCGAACAACAGCGCTAAGATCTGCTCCAACGTAGCCGTGAGCCCTGGATGCAACAGCGTATAGGTCCTTTTCTCGTATATCGTTTGGAGTTTTCGAAAGTAACGTCTTGAGGATAGAAAATCGCGCCTCTCCATCTGGTACCCCTTTACAAAGAGATTGGACAATGCTTTCGTTTCGAAAGCGGAACAAATACCTATTTCGATTTCTCGATCAAATCTTCCTGGTCGTCGCAGAGCCGGATCTATGGCATTGGGCCGATTAGTGGTTCCAATAACGATGACTCTAGCTTGATCAGAAGTGACATTCTCCATTCCATCCAGGATCGTCAGCAAAGTTGCGACTACGCGCTTTTCTACCTCCCCGCCTCCCCCTTCTTCCCTTCTTGGCACTAAGGCATCTACCTCGTCCAGGACTACTATGCAGGGACTTCTTGCCCTTGCTTCATTGAACACATCTCGAAGCTTGGATTCAGTTTCGCCGTGATAAGCTGAGGATAATTCTGGTCCATTAACAACAATCACAGATGATCTAGTTGATGCAGCTATTGCACGTGCTAAATGTGTTTTTCCGGTGCCAGGAGGGCCATGTAATAAAATTCCGCGAGGAGGCTTTAAATCTAATATTGAATTAGCATGACCCAATGTCAGTAATAACCAACTCACTGAAGTAACGGAAGAGATCTGGTCTGGTTAAAGGTATCTCTAGTAGGTCTCTAACTTCAGCAATTTGTTTATCCAACCCGCCGACATTGGCGTAAGCATCGTCTTGAGAAATTTTCTCTGTTTCACCGACGACGGCCTTGAATCTCGATGAGTAGCAAAGTGGCTTCGGTTTGTGTAACTCACACTCTCTGTAGAATCTGAGTCTTTCTCCGACTCGATTATTGTCACGATGGAATCCCAGTTTGCAATCCATATACTGGGCTGAGGTTCTATGGCTAGACTTTCCAAACGATCCGATATATCTTCAGCCGTCTGTCCCGCTGGTACCACAGATACCACAGAAAACTGACGAGAGCGCCCTCGTAAGAAAACTCCAGGATTTGAGAAGATGTAAAGTATTTGATGTCAACTAGTAGCGCGAAGTTCAATCAGCTATCATTTACACTTGGGGCGGTCATTTACCCAACAATTCTCGGATGAGCAAGGGAAGCCACTCTTTCTGTTTACTTGATGATGGCGGATGAGATGGATTCAGTTGTTTCACTTTGATGGTGCGAGAGACCTGAGCGCGTTTGATCGATGGAAACTTTGGTGGAAGTTTTCCAGACAGGGGGAACACAAAAGCCTGCTGACTTGATTCCAGTTGCGCAGTGAGAAGAAGAGACGATGCAAGAGTGATAGCTAAATGCATTAAGGTTGCGATTATTTCCCGTAAGAACGCGACCTACAATCAGGATGTTGCTCGAGTGAAGGCCATGCGACACCAACAGCAAAAGTCTAGATATTAATTAGCAGGAATTTTTTGACCAGTATGAGGGTACCTTTAATGGAGGCTCTGATTTCGAAACGACCACGATGTCGCCAGTAGTGAGCTTGAGGGATTTGAGGGAATCTGGGTTGAGCAGGACGCGTCGAGCGGATTGGGGGCTGGCTGTTGCTGAGACGGTGAAAGAAAAAGCCATTTAAGCGCCCGGTTGCGGCAAGGATGCTGTGGACGGCGATATTGCTTTCGTCGCTGACTTTCGTTCTCGGCCAAACCGAGGAATTCCAGGAGAAATTGTCTATCAAATCTCTCAGAGACGGCCGTGTAGCCTCCAGTTTCTCGTTTTCAATTTTGCTCAGAGACGCTTCTCCCAGAGATCCAAGGTTTCTCGCTTTCGACGACGATGACTGTATGCTCTTGTCTTTTCTCAATCGCCCCCCTTCCGCACTGACACCAGCAAAGCACACCACTATACCCTTTTCCCTCTAACTCTCGGCCAAATTCTTCGTCAGTACGCAGTCACTGAACTTCACCTCACCCTCAACGCAGGAAAATGGAACTACGATGCCTGGGGTTACCCGGACGAATCCGGAGTTGGGGTGGGAGCTGAGCTACGAGCATGGATGGCAGAGGGTGGGCCTTCTAGGTGAGCTCTTTGAAGTGGCGTACTAGTCAGCCCAGGCAAATCATCCTTGCAGTATCGACGACCGCTGGCGAGGTCTCCGTAATGCATTGGCTGGTCTCTTTTGCGCATCTCTGGGCTCCCTTGACGAGCAGAGAACTACATCGCCTGCGTTGTCTTTTCCGCCAGACGGGTATCTTCCAGACTGGGGTTTACCCCATGAATTGCGCCACGCATCATATGCATCCGAACATGTCTGCACTGAAAACCTCACTCCTTTCCTCAAACTTTTGCCGTGCAAGTCACTTTCAGGACTTGCAACATTGCTGAATCCACATAGATTATTTGACGCCGATTGGCACGGTATAGGCCTTCATGTCCTTTGGCATCCAGAAGGCGTCGAGGTTCGGCTGAACGTCCAGTTGGTTTCCGACCCCATACGTATCTCATCTAGCCGGAAGCAGGGTGCGTCCGAATCTCGATTTGTCTCTCTTTTTTGTGGTTTTATCCTGTTTCACAGACTGGTCTTTCAAAACCCTGTTTGATAGGAAGGTTCAAAAACCATGCCCTGTCGCGAAATCCAGTCTAGTGGTCGTGAATCTGCCTTCAAGTGGGATATATCGAGTCGATCCCGAACCTTCTTTCATTAAAGATGGAAAGGCATACTATGATCTAACGAATAGTAAGAGCTCTCTCTTATCTTCCAAAATAATTTCTCAACTCGTCGAAAGGCCCAGGCAGTTGGAATATAAAGACTGTGTGGCCAGGCGATTTCGAATATCGTGCGTGATGGTCTCTTTGAACGAATCGCATCTCAAAACCATTATTCAGCATTTTCCGACTCAACGCCTTTGGTTCCATTCTCAGTGAGACGGAAATTGCTGAGTTCTGCTCAAGATACAGGCAAGCTATCTATTGTCGTCACTAACAATCAAGAGGAGCAACTCGATTTGCTCTACCTCGAGACAATGCCTTGGATCATTCAATTTTATTTGCACACGGCTCGGGTCTATTCTGACGGTATTCTCAATGGCAAGCAAGATCTCCCAGAATACCGCGAGCCATATTCGCTAATATCGTGCTACTCCAGAAAATCTGATATCCAATATTTCTTACACCCTACCCGTTCCGCATGCTCGACCCGGAACTTTCGAGTCCGTGTTGACGTTACCAGGCCGTAGTACTTTGACCTTCGCTATGGACGTCCAAAAAGCTTTTCTTCGCTATACTGAACACCCACCGGATGCTCAGCGCGGATGGGACCTTCCTCCAGCAGTATTTACACCACTCGCGCACAACGGATCTACGAAACAAATGCGTCAATTCTATACACCTTCTCTGCTTGTCGACTTGGCCACTCCAGATTTTAGTATGCCCTACAACGTGATCATGTTTACTTGCTCTGTCGTGGCGTTCATCTTCGGCAGCGTTTTCAATGTTTTGACTAGAAAATTCGTGATCGTACGTTTGGAGGCAAATGGACAGAAATAATGGCAGTGGAAAGGAAGTGGTTGGGCATATTAATTATAATACGCAACAGCTTATATATTGATTATTGCATAGTAGATACAGATGGGTAGTGAATCGTGACCAAGATTGCATGACAGCGAAAAAATAGTAGGGAAATCCATGTCACAGCAAGATATCATTTCGCAGCATATGCATTCGGGTCGATGGGAAACTCGGGTTCTGGGTAGTCATCCCATACACGCTCTCCGTCAAGAAACCTGCGCAGTCGCGCAACCTGAGATGAAAGATACATCAAAATGATCTGCATGCCGATATCCAGACGTAATTGGAGAATGTCTGAACAGCACCGTAACGCCTGCGTTCGTGTAGAGACAAACATGTTACCGGCAAAACCGAGTTCTTTCAGGTTGTCAATGAGTTCACCAAATTCAGCACACCATGCTAGAACACCGAGCTTCGTAAGAAATCAGTCTTGGTGTTGAAACCAAAGAAGAGATGGGAAAGTACCTGGCCGTACTGTTTGAATCTTGCATACAAGACGTTAGGAGCAGCACCGAGGGCAAACTCGAACGCCTCATTCTGTTCGATAACGGCTCTATCAGGCACATACGGCGTACCTACAGGCTCCGCCGATGGTGGCTGGGGACGCTGTAAAAATGCGATATCAGAAACAACTTGGGAATATAGAAAGATGATATAGTGGCCTACTAGATGTGAGGGCGGAGCCTCCTTGAACCATTCCATGTTTTCATAATCCGCTTCGCCGCCAAAGTCCACAACATCGTTCCGCTTGATACCAAAGCCGTTCATCCTTTTATTATGATTAGAGGCGAGAGAGAGACCGGCTTCGATAAAAAGAGTCGAAAGTAGAGTAGAAAACCCACGAGGGAGATCTGGATCTGTAGGACGAAGAGAGGGTACGAAAAAGCGCGGCGAATCGGATACGAGGGTGTTCTTTGAATCGGGAGAATCAGATACTTGGGCAGAAGCTGATTGATACTGAAGATATAAAGAAGCTGGAGAGCTCGGCGTCGCAAGGGCAGAGGGTATACCGGCAGTGGGGGTTGGGACGGAGAGGAGGGGTGATGACGGTTGCAGGAGAAGACCTTCAGGCTAACATAAGGTTAGACGCGAGGCATTAAAATTACGGCATTGCTTACCTTATACTCTGGCTCGCCTTCCCTCTTCGGTGCGTTGATCATTGAGACGAACGATTGACGCATGCCCGTCTCCTCTGGGTATTCTAGCCACCCTGCCGTCGCTTCCAGAGGAGAAAGTAGCGGTGTGTCGTCAGAACAGTCTGAAATCATAATCCGAGGTGGTATAGGCAGGGGCGGAGGAGAAGAAGGCGTCTCAGGGATCTCCTCTCCTGGTTGAACATTTCTACTCAGCCACGAAGGTGAAGGCGGAGCGAACGAGGTTCTGGCAGATACTGGATATCCTGGCTCTAGGAGGGGTGTAGGTGAGGCCGTGAGTTTAATAGGATCAACGACCTGGTAGCTGTTCTCCAACAGCGGAGAGGGTGCAGGTCGAGTAGGACGTGGGGGCCGAACTATAATCGTCTCCTCCGCCTTTGGCACATTAAGATCCCTGAATGAACTGCGACGTCCACGTCGCGTAAAAACCCTTGTAAGTGACTTGAATGGACGGCTTTTTTCCCTATCTCTGTCATGTTCCCACTCGATTGGCGGCCCCGCGACCGGCGGCCATCTATATGCCGCTGGAGTAATGGGCGTCACCGGCGTAGGGATATAGGATGGTGGCTTCGGAAACTCGTCAAGAATCGAATGGGTCCCGGACCTCCTACCGACAAAGGGCAAGCGAATACGGTCTCTGACAGCTTTGAGCCGTATGGACGGGGTCTTCTTCACAGAGACAGAAATCCGAGATATGTTCTTCAAATGCGTGAGCAAGGTGCGCTCTGTTCCCGGCGTCCTCACCGCCAAGTTTAACGTTAGCGAAGAGGATGCAGGGGTGATGACAGCCGGATCGTCAAGTGCAATTGGGAGGTCTTCAGCCGTGATATGACAATAGTCGGAATCTGTCCAACTCTCCTGAGTACCAGGTAAAGCATCCATAACACCATCTGAGGATTTCGATTTATCTTTGCTTGGAGAGAATAATTTAGTCATAGTCGTTGACCGGCGCAGGGAGCCGCGAAAACTGCGTGCAAATCTAGACGAGAGCTTTGGATTCGTGGCGGGAGTTGGGGAAGCCGTTGTAGAGGCTCGGTCAAGTCTCCCCAGAGACCTGAGTGTGCTGTCAACTACTCCCTGCCTCTACTTTTCAACTAGCTTGGGCGAGATTATGGCGTGTTGGACCTCGTGAGGACTACGCGAGGCTCATCGGCAAAAATAAACCATTACGGTTAATGTGTCGAATAGTTAATTGAGTACAAGAAATTGAATGATACGAAAGCATAGTCATACAAGAAAACAGAAAAATGAAAAGATCGATCATATTGGGTCAATCGTCCATGAGTAGGTTTAGTTCATTCGCACCGTTCCCTCGCCTCCAACGGGAGAAAGCTTGTTGCAACCTCACGGGACTTGGCAGGATTTCGAAGCCTCGTATAACCCGAAAGATAAGCTTTCTACTGAAACCACCTAGAACCCACATGATGATCAATGTCCATCCGGACCATTCCATATTCAACGTTGGACGAGGATCCGGAGGGTACTCGAGCCCTACCGTCCTTACCCACGAACCCTCGCCGATCTGTATTATTTCGTTCATCCCTTGTGCAGGTGCGGCCACACCGCTGACACCCCCCTCTCCGCCATCACACCATAGAACCATTGAGTCGAGTTCTAATGCTCTCTGTTTCACTTGTTCCCACATCGCTGCCCCGATGGAAACATCCCAAGTACGTGCTGGAGCGAGAATTAACATTGGTCGAGATTGAAGACTGGTAAATGGATCAGGCATTGCAAAGTCAAGGCAAATTGAACCTGTGACTGAGATCGGGCGAATTTTGGGTTTCCCAACCCATTGACGCATTTTAACGTCGATTGTGACCAGAGCAGGCGGGTCGCTCGAGGATTCGAGTCGATATGATTCCGCAACTACAGAATCGAGAATGATGAGAAAGAACATACATAGCTTGCAATTCAACATACTGGGGACTAAGTTTCTCTTGTAGTAGAGCAGCTGGGTTACATTGGACTTTCCTACCAAAGCCAACCCGGTGCGCTTCAGGGCCCGTCCATCGTCCCAATAACTTTCTTCGAAGGACACGCCGACATACTCACTGGTTATATTCTTCCGAATCACTGCGAAAGCCGCCTCCCTCTCAGTCTCATCCGCGAAACTCACGGCGCCTTCAGGCCAGAGAATGATCTGAGCAGCATTCATCAAGGTGCTCTCGTGAATATAGTCGGAGAGGGTGAGCTCTCGATAGTTGGTCTTGGCATGCGGAAGCGCACACCCAATTGCAAGAGGTGTAGAGCCGTTCGAGCTAATGGGCCTCGGTAAGTCGGGAGAAACATAGGAAGGCACAGTAAGAGCAACTAGCAACATCGCCAGAGCCAGCGTTCCTCTCGAACGATCCATGGTTCCATGGGTAGGTACTTCAAGTAAGGGACTCTCGTCTGGGCTCTCTTCCCCCATATAGTATGTCTCTAGCGCAGCCGAGATGACAATCGCCCAGGCTGCTACCAGCCAATCTCTAATGGGACTCCCAAACACTGGGACGAGCCAATTGTATCCAAGGAAGCCGGTGACAGGGCTCCAGGATGTCAGGTAGCCCACGGGGCTAAGTTGAGATGTACCCCACCAGGCTGTCGCAAACAGAGCCGGGAAGAAGAGGGGATGTGCCCAGAATACCCGAGATCGAGCGTGCACGAAGACCGTTATGAGGACTATGAGGCTAGTGGAAGCCCCATGCGCAAAAAGAACCAGAATGGAAGCCCCAGGTGTAGAAAGGGCGTTCAGAGAGGGTTTCAACCAATGAACCGATTTCGTCACGGACAAGGCGAGCCAGAGGAAAAGGCTCCGACGGTTAACCGGTGATCGACCATTGAATAACTGGGGAGCATAAAAAAGTAGGATTGAAATGTGGATGACCAGCGGAATGAAAGATGGGGTCGTCGTCAACGCGAACAGCGAGGACGCTATCGTCGCCGTCAACAAGAACTCGTGTTTATGAGCGTGAAGTAACTCGTAACGGATGCTACCCATGGTGGTAGTTCGACACTAGGGTCATTCCCTGTCTCGGTTGCCATTTTTTTATAAGCTTAAGGTTTCCAACCGCCGCAGCCAATCGCAGCACCACGCCGCAGGATCAAGAACGTTCACGACAGTACTTATACAAGGAAACTCGAACAGATAATGAAATAGGAGGGTAGCGTACCTTATGCGAAAAGGAATGTAGTAAACAGAGAACTCGAAAGAGAACTGAAACGAGACCCAAAGATGCATGGTCTACGTACACGTCGCGTCTCCTGCAGAGTCCAGGTCGTAAAGTCAACCGATGCGAGTATCAAGCACTATGTAGAGAAATATAACGGTATCTATGGAAAGTTTGTTAATAAGCAGTGGGAACTTCCGCATAACTTGTCCAATATTCTGAAGGACGTCCATTTTTAGCGGTATTAGAATCCGAGAATGTCTGGGAAATACGTGTAGGTGTCAGCGTCTCTCGAGGCGGCTCCGGAAGGGGGTTGGATAATCGAGGTAAGCTAAGAATGTCTGAGGCAGATGCCGTTAGGGGAGAAGTGGATGCAGTGACTGTTCGTGAAGCCGAAGGGGCCGGCAAGGAGGTAGTCGGAGGTTGCGCCGGGATCGAATGATAGATTTGAGTCATGCTGGATCCCTGGCTCCCAAAATTCTGCATAACGAAGGAGGTGTGACTTGAGCCGTGTATCGCCACATCATGTTTACTCGTCGTCGCAGGGACTGCAGGGACTGGAACTACCGTCTGGTCATTTTGTTCTATTCCATACATACTGCGACCCTTGTACAATCGCTCCATTTCCCAGGCTTCACGAGCACGAAGGGCATTGAGATCCGCGGCCGAAGGCACCTCGGACGTTGGTCGTGTAGATTTGGATGATGCGCGTTCCAACGGTCGCGCGGGCACTGAGGGAGCCTTGGTGGGGGACGCAGAATGGGATCCAGAGATCTTCCTACTACTTCGCCGCCTACTGTCTCTCGACCGTCCCGATCGAACTTCGTCCGCGCGCTGATTGGCTTCCAAACTGCTAGAGCGATCCAAGGGCCTATCATTATAAGAAGTTTGTGTGTATAGAAGGTCGTCTACAGAATGTTGGCCGTGTGAGTGTGACTTTGAACTCCGCTTTCTCCGTCGCTCACTGACATCGGTGGCTTCCTGCTTCCTAGACTCCCTGCGCAGATCACGTTCCCTCGATTCCACATGCTCCCAGTCGGAACGCGAGCTACTTGACCGGTCCTGTTCTTTGGATTTGCTGGCCATTTTTGTGGGAGAGACACCCTCCACAACTTCCCATTGCTCTCCCACAGCTGGTATCGTCTCGCCAGCTCGCTGGACATTTCCAGACTTTGTACGTATCAGTTTAAAGGTTTCTGTCTCCCTCACTGTGACTGAGCTTATTCCAGGAGACGGTTCCCGAGAAACGGATGGCCTAGTTTCTGGTGCAGGTATGGGTGTGTCGTCTGCAACGTTTGGAGTTGGAGGATTAGCCAGCATGGAAGCAGCAGACAGTGGAGAGTCATCTACATTAGCTTGGGCAACAGAGAGCTGCGCTGAAGAGTGCAATACTGCGTCATTGGGTGGGAAAGACACTTTCGTCATATTAGGGAGAGGAATAGGTTTGGTTGTCGCTGAAGGGGGTATAGGTGCAAAACTGTCAGGGAGAGGAATGAGCTTGGTAGTGGAAGACGGTGGAGGAGGTGCAGCTGAGACATCGGGAAGAGGTATCGGTTTAGTTGTAGAAGAAGGCGGAGGAGGTCCATGAGTTGGAGAGGAAGGCCGCCGATTTTCCAAAGAGCGATACCCATCAGAAGGCAAGTGGCTTCCTCCCACGTCCGATGGCCTTGGAAGAGGTTTGTTCTCTAACGACTGTTTACCCGAAGACGACAAATTAGAGGCCCTGTTGCCCTGAAAGGAATTTTTTTTCTCTGATTCAGCGTGACGATTCGAAAGTGACTGCTCGAGGGACGTGGGTGCTATTCTTGGTTCAGACACAGATAACGATGGGGAAGATAGATAGGTGACAAAGATGGACGGATGCAACTGGGCATTAGAGTAGCGTCTTTCCGCGCTTCGCCGGTGCTGAGAATCAGGTGAATCAGCGGGCAAAGGAGCCTCGTTCTGTGGGGGCGTACTGATTTCAGAGCTCGGCGCGTCTGGATTGGCCACCATCAGCGTTCCTGCCGCAGGAAACGAGGTATCGATGGAAATCGTTGACCTTCGGTCTGCGTCCTGAACCGCTTTGTGTGGGCCTTCCACCTGGGCGTTGTCTAAGAAAGGCGCGGGAATTCGTTTTGAGAGTTTTTCGGGAGATTTATTGAGCGCTGCCCGAACCTCGGAAGAATCGACTTCTGTGTGTGGTAAGACTCCGTTCGGCTGTTTCCTAGTGACACTAAACCGTTTGGTCAGCCTCCCGAGAATACTGCCCCGTCTTTCTTTCTTCAGGGAAGAGAGGGATCGGTTGGATGGAGGAGGTCCAGGCGGCAAAGTGGAGGTCCTCTTTGATCTATCGTCGTGCGATGGAGAGGAATTGGAAGGTATATCTCGGACGGGCGAATGGGGCAACGAATGTGAATCAAGTGTATGGCTTTTACCATAGCTGCCGAATATGCCAGATAGGCCACGACGTTTACTCAGCTTCCTGGGCAGATGGGATCCCTCCGCCAGCGGAGCTTGTAAATGGATGGCTGAAGTAGACTGCGACAGGGGGGATGGCGTCACTGTTTTCCGTCTCGCCTGCGTGGTCATGCTTGAGCGACGGGACCGAGAAGGCTGATCGTGTATGAGCAACGGAGCAACGGTACAAGGTATAGATATTGACAACTCACATCGGCATCCGGAACCATAGGGCCAGTACTGCCTAGGCCAATATCGTAGGGGGACTCATGATGCCAATTGGTGCCCCAAGGGTCCGAAACATCTAGCAGGTCAACGTTATCATGAGCTGTTTGAGAAGTTTTTCGAGATCGAGGTTTAATACCCAAGTCTGCCACACGTGTCTGCGAAGAATTTGGAGTGGGAAGTGGTGAGTGAGATGGTGTTCTACTAGGACCTGGCATCCTAATCGACTCGTCAAGACGTTCCGGCATGGAGTTTGTGCCCATTGCGGGGAAGGAAGGCGAGAAAATGGAGGGGGGGCGCGCGCCAGGCCGGTACAACGAAGGAGGAATGAGATGGTGATTGTGGTAGTAACGAGGACCGACGGGATTGTGAATAGGGAACTTGACCCGAAAAGACGTAGTCGAGGCCCAGTCATCATGTGTATACCAAGCAGGAAGTTCCTGTAACGTATCTGGAATAATTGAACGCGCAGCTGGCAAATTGTTAGCTACAAGATCGTTTTTCTCATTCCGCTCCAATGTATCCATCTCATCATGGGTTTCTTCCAACTTTTGGCCCGAATGGGTCGCAGTGCTGGCAATATTTGGAGTTTCGAGGGATGGTGGTTCAGATTCAGGCCCACGGCTAACCGCAGGGTTTCCGCTTGGGGTTGTTTTAGCCGACCTGTTACGAGAGAATACCGATTTTCGCCTGGATGCCTTCCGTTCAAGTTGCTGCTCGCGTTCTCGCTTCTCCATGTCCTGATAAAAGGCCTTCAATTCGTCTGGGGAAGCGAGCTTGCTCTCATTGCCTTGCGACTAAGACAACGTTAAATGTCAACGATAACGAGTAATCTGGGGAGCACACGCTTGCCTCTTCGTAGGGTTCGGCTCCAAACAAAGGGTTTCTGTAGGCCATTGTGGACACAAGGAAAGAGCACGCACACTGGCAAGCTGGGCGGGCGGTTAAGCCCAGACTGAGAACAGGATTGACAGACACGTGGTTTGGTTAAGATATACAAGCACAAAATAAAATGATTTTCTTCTGAATGATTTTCTTATTAAACATATACAGTAATGAGTATCTAGTATTCTGAATGAAAAAGATAAAATTTGTAAATCTCTGAGAAAAAAAAAAAGAAAAAGAAAATTCTTTTCTCAACATGAACGTCCTCCTTCTCGGCGCAGGAGGCAGAGAGCATGCCCTGACCTGGAAATTGGCCCAGTCCTCGTCTGTAGAACGCATATACGTCTGTCCGGGCAATGCAGGAACGTCGCAAGAACCAAAAGCCTCTAATCTGCACATTCCTGTCTCCGACTTTGCCCAGCTTGTAGCGTTCGCTGTCGAGAACGATGTGCTCTAGCTTTCTGCTTTCTGTCGGTAATCATGCTGATCATATTTCTCTTCCCAGATAAACCTTGTCGTCCCAGGTCCCGAGCAACCCCTGGTCGATGGCATCGAGCTGCACTTTCGCAAAGGTGCGTTTTTTAAAAGATCACCTTCGATCGCCCGTCTTATTCTCAATCCAGTCGGCATTCCCGTTTTTGGTCCGAGTCCTATGGCAGCTAAAATGGAGGGATCGAAATCTTTTTCCAAAGACTTTATGGCCCGGCATGACATCCCCACTGCTAAATTTCGCGTCTTTGAATCTGCTCAGATCGACCAAGCCGTTGACCACGTAAAAACTTGCGGCTACCAGGTCGTCCTCAAAGCCGACGGTCTTGCAGCCGGAAAGGGTGTTCTCATACCCAAAACTCAAGAGGAAGCAATCACCGGGCTAAACGAAATATTGGTTGCAAACGTTTTTGGAGCCGCAGGCAGGTTTCACTTTTGATTTCTTGATTAATCATGAACTTTGCACTTTCCAGGCAATAGAGTGGTAGTCGAAGAGCTATTGGTTGGCCCGGAAATATCTGTTCTCGCCTTTTCAGACGGCTACACCATTGTTCCTCTTCCTGCAGCTCAGGATCACAAACGCATTGGTGACGGCGACGTCGGACCAAACACTGGTGGTATGGGAGCTTACGCTCCTGCTCCAGTCGCCACCCCCGCAATTATGAAGCAAATCATGGATGAAGCGCTCCGACCTACCATCAATGGAATGCGTAAAGACGGTATGTTTGCTCCCTCGCTAGTGTGATGCTCTCAATTATCGCCGATCACTAGGGTTTCCGTTCGTCGGCATGCTCTTTACTGGGTTTATGCTGACCTCAAAAGGCCCAAAAGTACTAGAGTACAATGTCCGTTTTGGAGATCCAGAGACCGAAGCCCTCATGTTGCTTCTTGACCATAAAGCTGATTTGGCCGCCATTCTACTCGTAAGCATACCCAGCCCTCCAATCTCGCCCTTTGCCCACCCAGCACAAATATAAATCAGGCATGTGCCGAACATCGTCTTGATAGTGTCTCTGTTCCTATAAAAAATGGTGTCGCCGTATCTGTCGTCTTGGCTTCTGCTGGATACCCGGGAAGCTATACAAAAGGAAAGGATATTCAAATTGGGATATTACCCTCAAGTACGTCTCTCCGGGCATGGTCGCGTCCTTCTCTGACTTGATCGCAGGTGTTGTTGTTTTCCATGCCGGGACAGAATCAAGTTCAGGCCGTCAAGTCCTTACGGCTGGGGGACGTGTCTTGGTAGCAACTTCTTTTGCAGCCACGCTGGAGGAAGCGCTGAGGCTGATCTATCAAAGTGTAGATCAGATATCATTTGAGGGTAAAACGTTCCGGCGAGATATCGCCCATAGGTGTGGCCCTTCCTCTATCTCTCTCGCCTATAATTCACCTGGTTGCAGGGCGTTGAATGTTCCCGCCTCCGGAAAGGGTCTGACTTATGCACAGGCTGGAGTGTCGGTAGACGCGGGAAATTCTCTCATAGAGGCGATCAAACCTTTTGTGCGATCGACGCGCCGAACGGGCGCAGATGCTGAGATCGGGGGGTTTGGCGGCGTCTTCGACTTGAAGGCAACAGGCTATTCAGATCCCGTGCTGGTTAGCGGTACAGATGGTGTTGGTACCAAACTTCGGGTTGCAGTGGACGCCAGCATCCACGATACAGTTGGTATGTCGCTACCTTTACATTCATCTTCTGCATTTCAACTCTTCCAAAAGGTATCGACCTGGTCGCCATGTCTGTTAATGATCTTTTGGTACAGGGTGCAGAGCCTCTGTACTTCCTAGACTACTACGGCTGTAGCAAGCTCGATGTTTCAGTCGCTTCTCAAGTGATCAAAGGCATTGCCGAAGGTTGTCGTCAGGCAAACTGCGCATTGATTGGCGGTGAGACGGCCGAGATGCCAGGGATGTACAAGACTGGTAGGTGTTTCGATTCACATTGTCAGTGTCTATCTGAAGCTCTCTATCCGTTCTCAGGGGATTACGATCTTGCCGGTTTCGCAGTTGGTGCTGTGGAGAGAAATCAGATCCTGCCCGCCAACAATGTAGCCCCCGGAGATGTGCTTCTAGGTGTTGCATCATCTGGGCTTCATTCGAATGGGTTTTCTTTAGTCAGAAAGGTCCTCGAGGCCACTAATCTGTCTTATTCATCCCCGTGTCCATGGGACGAGACCGTGACTGTAGGGGGCGCTTTGCTCACACCGACAACGATATACATCAAGCAAATTCTTCCCGTGGCTCGGGCTGGTCTCATCAAGGGAATGTCTCATATAACTGGTGGGGGTTTTATCGAGAACATTCCCCGTGTGCTTCCAAAAGGCATGGGTTGCAGTATTGATGCTTCAAAATGGCAACTTCCCCAGGTTTTTCGCTTCCTCATGAAGCATGGCGGTATTGAACCACTCGAGATGGCTAGGACGTTTAATAACGGAATTGGCATGGTTCTTATCGTTAGCCCGAGCAAAATTTCAGCAGCATTAGATGTGTTGAAAAAGGCTGGTAATTCGGCAGTTTATCAAATCGGGCAGGTCAAGTCCGAGCCGGGGGTGACGATGGAGAACATACACACATGGACTCCGATGTAGAATACCGGAGAGCATTACCTATACGTTAGGGTGAACAAGTCCACCTTACACTGTAGAATAACAGGCAAATAAGACAGTAAAAACGTCGTCAAAATCAAAGAGGAAAGGGACATGTCAGTAGTTGATGTATAGTAGGATAGAACAGAGTGAGATGATGTGAAACAAAAAGAGTGACAGCGTGCTCATGCACGATTTAAGACGAAAGGAAAACAATATGCGTGAAGAGACCGATGTGCCTTGTATATATGTGTGATGTATAAGAAAGTGCAGAGCAGCTGGTAAATGTAGCAGATGATAGATATAACCCAAGAAACAAGGAGAAAGCGAGAGAGATACAGAGAACTAGAATGGCGGGAGAAGTCCCAGGTCTACAGAGTCCATTTTCAACAGACTCGGGGAGATATTACAGGCATGATGCACTTCAAGCAGAGACAGACACCTCAGCCGCAAGTTCCGGGGTTCCATTGGCGGCGATAGCGGCAAATGAGATAGGCATTTTTGGGGCTGTTGGTTGAGCAGCTGTCTGGGAAACGGTACTAGTCTCGGATTCCTGAGAAGGAGACTTCAACGTCAGGGGCTCGTATCGGGACAAGAACCACTGACCTTGAGAGAGGCAATTTCCGAGGAGGCGGGAGACACCGTCGCAGTTCCATTCACCGTGGTAATGTCTTTACGAGGAGCAGGTGCTAGTAGGATCTGAGCTGCAGTCGGTCCTGCATGACCATTGAAATAGCCATTGGCACCGGCTGATTTTGAAGAAGGGGAAATGGTGTTTCCGAGGACGGGGAATTCGTCGGCATTCGGAACACGCTGTTGTTTTATCAGGGGAGTGCGCTTGTTGTTCGAGGCATTGGCGCCGTTTTTGGAGCTGGGAGAAATTCGAGAGCGATTGTTGTCCGACTTGGCATGACTCTCGGTCGGGGGACGCGACTGGAAAGGCATGAGTCAGTGCGACACGAAGAACGCTTGGTCACTTACATCTCGGATTGACATAGATGTCATTTTGCCATCTAGCACATTGCTAGGCGCGTGGGCATTTCCATTGATATGCCCACGACCTCGGGGAGCGCCCCCCCTCCCGCCGGTGAACTGAACGGGATACTCTGAAGGTAGTATATGGGGGAAGCGACAGTCTTCGCTGAAGAAAAACAAGTGTAAAATAGGGCTACAGCTAGGAAAAAGATTGAACGTACCCGTTTTTGCATCTACCTGCTGGATAGAATAGGCAAGGCGGTTTTCGAGAATTGAGAGATCCTCGCGGCATACTGCCACGACGGCTATGCGCGGCCAGGACAGGTTCACGAGGCGCCGGCGGTGGGCCTTGAGGGGCAGAAGCCGGGAAAGAATCGAGGTGAGAGATTGGAGGCGGAGATTTCAGAGCGCTATCTGCATAACTGAGAAGCGGAACAGGCTGATATTGGGGAATCCCGGTCGGCTGAGCGACAAATGGCGCGGGAGGAGAGTTATTGTACATGTTCGGTGGAATGAGGGGTTGCTGTTGCTGCTGAGGAAGCGGAGGAAGAGGATATGCAGAAGCCATGGCAGGAATAGGCACAGATACCGGCTGAGGGAAAGATGCTGGAGGCGTACCAGCGCCATAAGGCACTGGGGGAGGACTAAATGGCTGAACCATTTCGGAAGGTGGAGGAACTGGGACTCCGTTAGTAGGTGCAAGCATGGGATTAATACCATTAGGCGGAGGGACTGAGACTCCATTGGAAGGTGAAAGGATCGGATTCATGCCATTGGGTGGGGGAGGTTGGAAAGACGGCGGGGGGATGGGATAATAATTAGGTGGATAATTAGAGTTCATTGGATCATAATGTGCTGGATATCGAGCCGGTGGGGGGAGGGGACCAGGTAAGTATGGCCCCTGCGGGTGTGCAAACAGGCAAGAGGATCCGTATCGGCATGCAGGAAAGTACCTACACGGAATTAACCGGGCTATTTCGGGAGGCGGGAGATTGCCTGGCCCCTGGGCTGCCTGACTATCGGTCGGAGGGGGAGGATAAAAAACGGCTCCTTCCGATGGAGGTGGAGGGTAATATGGGTACGCTTCGGGATAATATCCATTTTCGTGATGTGGAGGAATAGTCCTGGACTGCGCAGAGTTGAGAAGCTCCAGAATCATTGGATCTTGACTATAGGATTGTGGGGGGGCTTGATTCGAAGCACTTGTGGGGTCGGCGCCTGTGTTTTCGTTGAGCGAAACTCGCGAAAAAAGGCTGCTGAAAAAAACACCCACCGTTAGCTAGTAATGTCTGAATTACTTCTAGATGGCCATTTTTTACGGCCGCAATGAGCGGCGTGACTCCTGTCTCGTCTGCAGAGAGAGATTGGAAAGGGTTCAAAGAGAATTCGACCTAAATGCAAGGTAACACCCACCTTTCACATTGACATCAACATTTGCGGCATCCTTCAAAAGTTCCTGGAGTTCGTCGAGGTCTCCCTCAGAAGCAGCTTTGAATATTGCAGATGTCATGACCTGAGTTTGGCTGGGGAGAAGGATGGATGTAACGAGTCGGGAGAAGCGGTGTGAAATACTTCCTGAATCTGCGGAATCGCGATTCAAAATTTTTTTTTTAGTTGCACGTCATCACGTGAGGTGCTTGCCACGAATGCCACGGCCAGTAGGCACTCCGCCGCCGCACTAGTGTTGCCTGACTCAGATGTACCATCTCAACAAATCAGAATAGAAAATCAGCCAATTTCAGCTATTGGTTCATGTATGTAATATGGAGTGGAATATAAGTACAGTGTATGTACACTCAGTCTAATCCCAGCTTTTTCAGCAGTTTTTTTGCTGGTCCTCCGGCTGTGGGAGGTAAATCCAACTCTTTAGAGGGAGGGAGCTCCATAAGTTCTCGCACTGCGGTCAGAATGTTCTTGCCTGCAACACGAACGTAAACGTCACAATGAAATTGGATGGTCTCTACGTTGCTTGCTTACCTCCATATAACACATCGTAAATCTAGGCATCGTACTCAGCGTTAGTTCTTTTTGTCGAAATAAATAAATAGCTCACGGTAGCCGCAATTGGTGCTTGTACGTCCAATTCATTGATGATAACCTTCACTCCTTTGGTAGTCGAAACACCCTCCGCTACACTGCCCAAAGTTTTTGTAATAGATTCTAAACTTTCCCCTTTTCCCAAGCGAAAGCCGACTGTGTAGTTCCTACTATTGGGCGAGCTGCAGGTGAGGAAAAGGTCACCAACGCCGGCCAAACCAAGGAATGTGAGAGGGGAGGCCCCATAGGCAGTGCCTATACAAGTCATCTCGGCTAGTCCGCGAGTAATCATCACTGATAATGGATGAAGTCCAGAACATATTCCTTGGAAATATGGATCACGCACTAGCTCTTGTGTTATTCTCAAAGCCTAGCCCGTCAGCAGCGCCTGCAGCAATTGCGTACACGTTTTTCAGGGCTCCGGATAGTTCTATGCCAATTGGGTCGTTCCCAGTATAGCTGAGAATGGGCATATTAACCAATAGTGAATTTCAAACAAGAAGTAAATACCAGCGGAAATGTGGTTGATGGAAAAGGACTGCGGCACGCTGGGCCTCGGATTCTGTGAAAGACGCTACCGAGACGGATGTTGGTTGACGTTCAACAACTAAACAAAGAAGTTATGATCGATGTTCTATGTATAGCCAGAATCATAAGGGCGCAAGACTTACTCTCCTTCGCGAAGGAAGGGCCGGACTTGGGAGACTCAGAGGATTTGATAAGCTGGTAGGGTGGCTTTGCCACGTACAATGAATGCAGCGGCTCTGGCTACTTCAGCTCCACAGGTATCTGCAATAATTTCCAAGGTGAGGGCATGGGTGTCGATCTCGATACCCTTATTCACGAAAATGAGGAGAGGCCGCCTATCCCTATCCAGATGGAACTGTAATTTTGCTAGATTCTCCCTGTACGATAATAAACCAATGAGCATGAAGAGTGCGTGTTAAGATTGTTAAACCCGCCTCAGAAATTGCGTTGGAATTGCAAAAATCAGTACATCCATCTGGTTCACAAAATCTTCTCCTGGTAGCTCAGGACCAACGGCGACTATCTTATTAGAGAAGAGATGATGCTTTAGATAGGCCGGATTGTGGTGCGTTTCGTTCAGTGATTTTACCACCCTCTCCTGCCTGGACCACAGATATACGTCGTGGTCGATGTCCCCGAGGTGGTCAGCGAGACAGCTTCCAAAATTACCGGCCCCCAGTATCAAAACCTTCAAGGACTGGGAGATGGAGCGAGTCGGAGTAAGTGGTCGGGGCATAAAGGAGCTTTGTGAGCGGCGAAGAACAAAACGCGCTGCTGGAGGGAAATAGGAAGCTATTGCGATACACGATGAGAGTCTAAACATACATGAACATTCAGCGCGTCACACCGTCTGAGGGATATCCGGACCACGTGATCCGAGGGAGACGTGGATGACTTGACCTGCTACTTTTTACTTGTTCTGCTAAAGATTCTGTCCTTCCTTTGACAATTATGCCCGTACAAGATCGTACCCATGAATTCCTGACTTGCGTCGACTCCATTCTCAGTCGCTCCGCCCTCTCTTCTCGCAAAGACGCAAAGCAGAAGCTGTTGAAATCTACACCACAGTCCGAATTTTCACGTATAGCAAATGGGATAGGAAAAGACATCAGTGGTACCAACGCCAAGCTAGGCAAGCTATCTCAGTGTATGTCTCCTGTTATCCCGGTCCCTGCCCTTCTCATGGTGGATTTTCAGTGGCCAAGAGAAAGACCTTGTTCGACGACAGACCGGTTGAAATTAGCGTGTGCTAATTCTTTCGCTCCTGTCGGCTTCATGCTCATTTTTTTTTTCAGGAACTCACCTTTATAATCAAACAAGACCTTGCCAGTATCAATAAGCAAATAGCGACTCTCCAAACCTATGTGAAGCAGAAAAAAACTCAAGGAGTCAAGACGGAAGAGAGCAAACAAGTCGACGAGCATTATAAGAACGTCGTGACTCTTCTGCAGAGTAAACTGGCCGATACGAGTGTCGCTTTTCAGGAGGTGCTTGAGGTCCGGACTCAGGTTTGTTTTCATTTTGCGGTTCACCAACCTTGGACTTATTGCCCTGGACTTATTGCCGAGCGCAGAATATGAAAGAATCGAAAGATAGAACGGAACAGTTTATGTATTCTACATCTTCTGCAGCCCAGCAACCTCCTTCAAGTAGGCACTTTGACTTTCTTTGCCGGCTGCCATTTTTAGTTTCCATAGATTCCGTTCTTTTCAATCCTCGCGGTGACCCTATGGGGGATGGGAGCTCCAGTCGATTAGACTCCAAACGTCCTCAGAATGGAGACGTACTTGCCCTGAACTTGGAAGCAGCTGAGGCAGGAACAGGTTCGCAGAGTGGGGGCGCTTTCATGCAGATGCAGATGGCGGAACAACAGGCAAGTTTTTTTTCAATCACTCTTAGGTTCTGTTCCTTACTTTTGAAGTAGGATTCTTATATACAATCGCGGTCAACAGCCATTGAATCCATCGAGTCCACCATTGCAGAACTTGGCCAAATTTTCATGCAGTTGGCCAACATGGTTGCGGAACAGGGGGAAACTGTGCAACGGATTGATGCGGACTCCCATGATATCGCGGCCAACGTCAGCGGGGCTCAGCGGGAGCTTCTGAAGTATTACGCGAGCATATCGAGCAATAGATGGCTCATGCTCAAGATATTCGGAGTGCTCATAGTTTGTGTGAGTCGATTTGCTTTTAGCCAGTATTTTAGCATTGACTCACGGGCTTTTCCTAGTTCCTGGTCTTTATTCTGGTCTCATAAGAATGCATCAGAATCCTAAGCTGCTGGCATGCTTAGTATCTGCTTTTACTTACATTAAGTTACACATGGACTAGACATATAATATAGGACTCATAGGCGACGGAAATTGTATACTTGTTATCCCACTGGGATCGCGTTCACACCCGTGCTCCAATCTTTCGACTGCTTTGGTCGGCTCTTCCTGCTGTTTCTCTTGCCTCCCTGATGTATGGTACCATTGTCGGCGTCAGCGACTGTCCAAGTCTTCTCTGTTTCAGGGACAGCACCAACACCTGCAGTGGCAGAGAATCTTTGCGGATGAAAATCGCTACCTGCGTTCTTTTCTCCGCCCTTCTTCTGATAATTTGTGGGTGTAAGTTCCCTTGTAAGTGAATCAAAATGCAAGAACGCACTCGCTGTTCGTGTAAATTTTTATTCCGATCCTTCAGCTTTTGTAATCGAGCAGAACTGTTTCCTCCTCCCCCTGCACTGAGCTCGACATTAATCATTCGACCGTCCAGCTTGGATTGATGCAGTTTTAAAGCTTGCTGAAGGGCATTACGATGAGTGAACTCCAAGAATGCGCACCCTTTTGACTTCGCCCTTGACGTCGCGGATTTAGATGTTACTGTGAGGCCAGGGATCAGTCGGGAAAACAAGACAAAGCTAGAGAATGTGCAAACAAAGGCGGATTGAAGGTGGTGGGTCTGGGTATTTCTTACAGAGTCAAGCTAAGAAAAGACGATTTGGAGATTCCGTACCGCAAACAGAGAAATGCTCTTCTATTGAATCCAAGGTCGTCGTGTATTTGAGATTGCCTTTGAATAAAGAATGAGCTAAAAGGTGCTGAGACCGGGTAAGACTGTGCGCACCCACGAAGAGGATAAATCTTTGTTTCGCATCCTTGTCCTTTTTCTTCTTTTTGGGTACGTTTTCCCCATCCGACTCTGACTCCCGCTTCCTCTTCGTGCGAGCAAGCGCCTTAGGCTCGTCGAGCGTAGTCCCCTTCTTCCCTTCCATCCTATCCGCATTTTGCGTCTCTGAAAGAGTGATCCCACCCTCCATTTTATCGTCCTCAGCATCAGCATCTTCCGGGACTTCCAGGATAGGAACTTCGTTATGCTCCAAAGCATTTGGATCACCCCTGGCGCCATTTCTGTTGGATTTGCGTTCCCGGAATGCGATGCCTTTCTTTTGTCTTTTACTTAGCTTTAGCATTGAGAGAGAAGATGTATGAGCCAACGCACGTGGGAAATTTTCAGCAACCATGGAAATTCAAATTCAAATACCATAAGCCATACAGTGATCTAGCGCTAAAACTATTTATTTTGCTTGCGACTTTTGTTTTATGTAAAATAAGTACCTAAGAAAAAACCCAAGTAAGTTTGGAATAGAAAAGTCTACTTTAGAGAGCAACGAAAGGGCAAACTTGAATTACTGTGGAATAAATGCGAATTAAGGTCCATTGTCACGGTTTAGCGGTCCCGAAACGGAAACACTACACGTGACATTCTCTTGGCTTCAATTCCCGTCACGCTCAATAAGATAAGCCGTTAGGAAGTGAGATCAAGCAGCTCAATTGTATCTGCTCAATTGTATCTGCTATATTCTAGCTTCAGTGTGTTTGGCTGGGGCTTGACCCGCGCGGGTGGGAAAAAAACTTCACAGTATATGCACCGCGCAGGTTCAAGCCTGGAACGTCTCACGACGCTAAACAAAGGGAAGGGTGGGTGGGGAAAACGAAATACAGGTCGCGACGTGGGTGCGATGAGGAGAGCAGCGATGAGCGCTTAATGGCGGCCTGCCGACTCATCGCCGCTCTATCCTCCGGTAAGCCGGCTTCGCCAACTTACCACGGAATTAGCACATATTTTCTTCATGTATCACGTGAAATATACCGTGACGTCACGGTTTTCAGGCGACACGGACCGAGCAGTGACCGTGACCGTTGCATCTGTTCATGGAAGTACAGTAGTTAAGTAAGTCCTGTACACATTAAATTTCCCAACTTCCAACACGAGAAATTATGTCAATAATCCCATTGACTTCAGCGTCAGCCGTAACTACTTCCAGTTGTTGAAGAACTTCGCGGGTTCTCTCATATCGCTCAGAGGCAGCATCACGATCCTCCTCTGCACCAAACGTGTTGTACACGACCGCGAGTAGGTATTGCACATCCATCGCAGAGTGATATATCTCCAACGCCATATAATCCTTCTCAGCGATTGCAAGCCACCACGCAGCTTCTTGTAATGCAGATTCTACGTTCTCTTTGTATCAAAATTTCGCATATGAAAAAGGGCATGAGTAGGCATACTTGAGCCCTGTCCGCCAACAATGATACACCGAGCTAATGTAAAAGCTGCAAAACCACGCAACTCAACATCGCTGCCGATAATGATCTACCAAAACAAGATAAGAGCCAATGCTGACAGAATTTTTCGAGAAAATACTTGGGGCATCATATCTTCTATCATTCTCTGACTCCGTTTCGAAAGGCCAAAATGCAAACCCACGTCTGCTAACAATACAATTGCCGCTCGATAATGATGCATTCGGAATAGAAATTCGGAATGCCATAGCGTTCTGAGTAGTTGCTCCATCGTAATACTGGATGCCTCGCGCTCCTGAGGTCAAGCTCAAGTTAGCATTGACACTGAAGCAAATCTAAAAATATTGCATACTCGCATTCGCAAAACTTCGGACAAAGAAATCTTGCTATCTAAAAACGCTAGGTTGCGTTCCCCGGGAGGCCGATGGGGAAGTAGAGTCTCATGGTATAAGCGATCTTGGCCCCTGTCAAGTAATGTAAGACTTATTCCATTGTCGGTATTTTGAGTCAACTCACCGCCTGGCTGCCCTCAATGTGAGGACCTGCCAGACCTCCTCCGCCCATAATTTGTAATCAGGCAGAGAGAGACTGCTCCACACCGAGGGATCCAGAAGGATACCGAGAGCATTGTTGTAGTTCCCCTGCCGTGCACGCTAACCAACCGCAATCAGAGCTAGCTCGAAGAAAAGCTTGCGACACGCACGCGAAAAGCAATGTTCAGAAGGGCAGTCAGTCGGTTGTTATCAGGACTCCCCGCACGAGTAAATGCGAGAACAATATCTGCCGTCAGATCCCCAAGACCCTCGCAACCTATACGAGTGATCAGTTTTTTTTATAAAAAATGATGAGCGGGCAAACCTGCTGCATTCCATGCAGTTGCCTGAACTGTATACAATGCCCATTGGTCTGATTCTTGGGCGGTGCTCACTCTTCCATCACACCAGTGATCAAAGACACCTGCAGCTTCAACGATTTTTTGAAATGAGGCGCTCATTGGTTGTTCCTTCGCATCACGTCAGCTAATGGGACTAGCCCCAGCGATTGGAACGACTAACATTCGTTTCATCAATAAGTTTCTTGACATCGTATAGAACATCGAGGGGGTTGAGATTAGGTTGTATCTCATTAATTGGAGGCTTTTGATTGTCATCGAGCGGGGGAAGACGGCGAAGTAAACTGACGAAACCCATTAGGCTTGTTGGCGCTAACAATATGAGTCAATTCACCTAATGCATTGCTGCAGAGCAATATTGTCCCCGCTAGTTCGAGATACGCTAATAGCTTCTGACAGTAACTTCAAAGTAATCAGCGGAGCTCAGGGAGGGGGGGTTAACACACCCTTCTCGCTGCAGAATGTTCTCCATTGATGTAATGGTGTCTAACCAGGTTGAGTAAAGCAAGTTGACGGACGCCTCTATTCTGCAATCAGTCCAATGATTTTATGAAATAGGATTCCTCACTCACGAGTCGTTCCCCTCATGGAATCGCTGTTCAAAGAAGGACCGCAAGTTTTCTTTTACCAAAGTTTCATCTCCGGTTGTCTGGCCCTTGTTCCAACTGCATCCGTAGATTAATATTGAAGAGTAGTAAACGAACAATAGTGGAGCCTACGACTCATGAGGTTCGGACTGGGCCCAATTTTGACGATCGCGGCGAGTTTTGAATATTTGAATATTGACTAAACAAGTGGTCAATAAAGCGCGAGGCGGGGGTGAGCGAGGGATGCTTACTGTCATTCAGCTCGTCTTTGTATGCTAGTCGGTATCCGGAATTAGAGTTTCCAGATAACCAGAGTTGGAAATTTCGATGTAGCTGGATTACACCGGAGAATGACAATTTACCAAAAGCAACCACACAACGTCTGACGAAAAAGCCGAAGATGGACCTCCGGCCCTAGAGGGAATATCTCAATCAATGGAAGACTGGGAAAAGTATGGACTGTACAAATATTGGCTCGGGCTGATAGAGAATGAACGTTGATTGCATTCTTGCATTCTTAACAACAACGTACCTCCTCATCCTTGTCTTGGAAAAGCACGGGCAATCCTTACGTTCTATGAAATTGAATTCTAAAAATTGAAAGGGACTCAGGTTGCATACCGGCGAAGAAATTGATCAAGTGATCAGTGGTATCCAATGTCTGTCTCCTTGAAGCATTAGATGCGAAGGGAATACACAAAGACAGAACTCACAAAGAGATTGTAAACTTGCAGAAGAGATCTCGCGTCTATCGAGTCACCTGTCGGCGCTGCTTCAAACTTGGAAGCGAGGTCGCGTGCAGATTTGGGCGAGGCAACCTAATATTTGTTTCAGAGGATGGGACTGGGCGACTGCATATGAAACATGCCTCTGATATTTCGTCCAAGAGCCCGCGCTGGATGTACAACAGAAAGTCGCAGGGAAAGTTTTTTGATCTGATATCCTTGAATGTAAGATAGAAGAGTGTAAGCAGGGAGATATGATGCGGCTGCAGAACATGCTCGATATGACCGTCCATAGGCAGGATCGACCGTGAGAAAATTTAGTCGCGTCTTTTCTCTTTCCTTCTTCCAACATGGTTCGCCGGCTGGCTTCTCAGGTCCACCAGCAGGTCTCGCGGCTCATGCGCGGTGAGCTTGTCAAGGAACCGGTCTGGTATTCCGCTGTGCTCGAAAATCCTCCCTTGCCTCTACCTCCCAAAGCACCCCCAGCGAGAACAGCTTTCGATTTAAAACAACTCAAATCCGCCACCAAACTCAAATTGAGACCCTACGACCCAAAACCACTCCCCGTCTACTATCTTGAAGACGATATACGCAGGCAGTTTTTCCGCGATCATCCCTTCGAAGCTTTTCGTCCAGTCACACTGGCCGAAGGTCAGGGCATACAGCCCGAGTCTTCTATTATGGGAACCGAATGGACCAGATTGCGCCAGAGAGGAAGAAACCCGTCTCCCGATGAGCAAGTCCTATCTTTCTCGATTTTTATCAAATAGGCTTCTGACAATCCCTTGTGCAGCGCAATACAATTTACGCTGAACCTCCATCAACACCACAAGCTACCGCTTTCCTATGCTTATGCTCGGGCAGTTGCGCAGTTTCGTGCGCTGCGCTCAGAACGTCATATTACAATGACAATGGCTGTTTACGAAGCTGAACATCTAGGTGCAGTCTGGCAAAACTCTGAAATCGCCCATGGCTTCCAAAAAGAAATTAGGAGCCTGGCCACTTGGGAGAGGCAGTCCGAGCTGGACGAAGGTACGATGGCGGCTAGGAAGCGCTGGCGTTCTATTGCGCTGGAGCATACCGACGACAGAGAATGGTCAAAGGGTCAAGAATATGTCAAGCTCTGGCGAGACGGGATAACTCCCAAATACTCCCCTGCACTCACTGCACCTATCCAGCCCCTTGCCATAGAGCAGGCGAATCCCGTAGATACCTTTCAGCTTCAAAATGTTGGCGTACGGCAATGATTGCTTTTATTAATCATATATATACTCTACGCATACACTTGCATGGACTTGGGACTGGTGTTTTGAACATTATGCTTTGATTCGGGATTGAGCAGCCTGAGCAGCGTTCATTCCCATCCATGTCTTTTCGACAAGACCCAAAAGTTTTTGCATATCCGAACTCCAGTCGTTCATGACCTCTTCGGCGCTCCTCTGGTTCCGGAATGTCACAATTTCTGCTGGCCTATCGATGCGTGCCCAGATGGTTTTGGCGACTACCAGCCTGGCTATCGTCTCTTCCGTTTGTGTTCGGTCCAGATCAAGCAGAGCGGTCAATCGAGAAAGGGTGATGCGTGTATAGTATGCTGCGACAACACGGACATTCTGTGACGAAAAATGTGAGTGGACATTCGACAGCAGAGTAAACCGAGTGTACGTGTTCTATCACTCGAGTATGCAGATCCTCCCATCGTTTCTCTATAGAAAATACTGGAGTTGAACGCAAAAACTTTCCATATAGCTCTACGATACCCGGCCATCTCATTAGCTCGCGGGTTACGAAGCATTTGACCAAGTTACTGGAAACGAAATTAATTACATATCTCTTCGTTTGGTTCGAGTACTTACTAATGAAGCTGTAGCTTCTCTAAAGCCGGGTTGTTGTAGATACGATGGAGCATGTCGGATTGCTCGTTATCATGAGGAGATAGTACAATGTAATAAATGATATGCTCAAGTGCCTAACACACAATATAAATGACCATCGAAGCAAGGCAAAAAAAAGCACACACCGATTTTCCCTTGTCATTTACATCATTCATAATGGCCGGGGTTTCCCATACCTTGTGGTAGTATTTGGCCACATCTAAGTACGACGAGTGATGGAGGGCGTGTTGAATCATCAGATCGTAGTATTTCAATTTCAAATCCTGCATGTGATAAGTGTAGGCTCCTGAGGCAGATATAACTGAAGCATACCTCGTTCTCCGCTTCTTTCAAGAATCCTTCGTTGACCTTCCTCCCTCCTACCCTGACCTTGACCCATTCAGCATCGCCACCCGCTAAAGAATCCCTCCCCTCAGCTTTGGCTATCTCGTCTTTTTGACGCGCAACGGCAATGAGTAGTCGCATTTGCTCGAGAATAAACTCTGTCTTCTCTCGGCGTTCCATTGAAGAATAAGTTTCGACCTGTAAGTCCGATAAAAGCTCAGAGGCCGTCTCTAGAGCTTTTCGTTTTTCTTCCCCGGACGCGGTCTTAGCGTAAAGGTCTTCGTGGTACCGAGATAGTAACAGGGTAACTCGGGCTCGCGGAGTTTCAAGGAAGATCTACGAAATCAATGATAAGCTGGACAATGTAGGTGTTAGCAACCGTACCTTTCCTTCAGTCACTTCTCGCAAAGTCTCTACCAGCTGCAACCAGAGTTTGTCACCTTCTTTCTTGCGTATATCCTCGAGCCATCCCATTGCCTGTTCAACCAATGATTGGATGACAGATTTGAGCTGACCGTGTTTTTTGCTCAATACCGTAATATTCGAATTTAGACGTTCAAAGTCGTGGGCGTTGTAACAGTATTCTGCGATGGTTTTCACGAGAGTGGTCGTTGATTTGGGATCGGCGGCCTAAATTGTGCTGTGAGAGAGCTTATGTGGGTGGAGCTAGACTTACATTTCGTGTTTGCTTCTCCAGAAGTGCTAGCTTTTCAAGGGCTTCCTGCAGTTTGCCTGCCTATAACGATATTCAGCGACAGATAATGCTGCACAATAGACCCTAGAATACCTTTACCAAAGCCGCAGTTTCAGGTAACAGTGAGTTGACTTCGGAAGAGAAGTCCTTTTCTTGCTTTTTGTTATCAGACATGGCGTTCGTGAAGCAAGTGGACGCGTCAGCCCAACTTCGATTACGCGTCACGGGTCGCCGAAATCCGCCCCGGATCACCCGCTTTAGCCACTGGTCTTCCGTCCCTCCTTCCATTTTGCAGGGTATTTCAATAATTTTATAGTCCTAAATACACCAATGGCCGGCATTGTACATAAGTAAGTGTGAAAAAATACAGAAATCATGATCGACGGACTGGAAGAAGAATATCTTGGGAGGCGTGGGGTCGCCGGATTAGTGTTGGCAAATGGTTAAAAAGAACATGAAATATCTGGAGAGGAACAGACATGGGGTATACAAAGAGAACTCGCCAAGTAAACGAAATTAGGCTGAAAACAGGAAGGAGGTGAGAAGAAGGTGAGACTGGGTGCCTTTCGACTACTGGTTGTGACGATTTTAGAGAAATTTCTGGAATCGTATCAATGGACTCGTCCAAGAGCACAACGGGGGGCGCCACTGCATCAACAGAAACAGAGACCAGCTCGGCGTGTGCGTCTACCGATCTGTTGACCATTGCTGGTCCCTGGGTTTGAACTGCACTATTGGCTATTTGTGGCAACGCCAGGACGCCTCGATGTACGACAGAAAAAGCAGTCATAGTACTTTTTTCTGCAGTTTCTACTGTGTCGGGCTGAGGCGGTAAAGACTCGACGATACGGGGTAGTGATGTTAACGCCGCCTTCCGCTCAGTCAATCGAATGTTTTGCAAATGGGGAAGGATCTCCGATACCTTCTCCCATCCTCGGGCATTGGTTTCAATGACGCCTGGTCGATTTTTGTCATGAAACCATTTCAAGGCGTCTAAATGAGGCGCTAGATGGCTCAGAAGGATAGAAGCATGCAGCGAGTCGGCGATCCAAGAATGGCCGACATGAAGTCGACGAAGGGTATCGGAGGAGCATCCTCGCGCTCTCAGAAGCGAAGAGCCTGTTTTCCGTGCGTCAACGGGTACAGCTAATGTATGGAGTTGTCGACATCGCTCCGTCAGCGGCGCTAGTGCCTCCAAAGTCAATTTTGGTGGGCCCGAATGTAATGGAAATCGAGCAAAAGGGCAGAGTTTTACCTCGTGCACGTTGGGGCAAGCACTCGCGACCGCAGCAAGGTCATCTTCAATGAAATTAATCGACTCTGGAAGGTCAATTTCGAGTCGACGAAGTGCTGGAAGAGGTTGCAAATGCTCTAGGATGAGCCGGCTCGTTGCAGGCTCTCCTCTAGATGCTAGTTCGTTCAACTTAGACGTTGGAGTCGCCGAGATGCGTAGCACTTGCAGCGACAACCCGAAACGGTCAGATATGACAAACGCAAGCTCCATCCATTCCCCATTGTCTGGGGGGTCTTCGATAACAAGGTCCAGTTGAGTCAACGAAACTGAGAAATGCCTCAAGAACGCCGAGATGTTTACTACATCGCCGGTCAAATGCAGATGACGAAGATTGATGAAGCCGGCCTTGGTATAAAGGTTACCAGGCATTCGCATAGTGGATTTGCGGATCGAGGAGAAATCTGGTTCATCTCCTGAAAATACCCCGCTGTCGGTAGTGACTGCAGAGCTGGGAGTCGAATGACCTGAGTGAGACGGAAGCTCGTCGAAAAAGCCCTCCACCGCGGTCAGGGTCCTAGCCGTGAGATCCAGTTGTAGACTTTTCAGATCTGACAGATGGGCGGCCCATCTACCAACACCAGAGCTCAAAGCACCAGGAGCGATGAGAGATACTTGTTGTAGAGCTTCTTGAGAGGAAAGCATTACTGTGAAAGTGTCGGGAAGGGACACCGAAGATGTAATGGAGAAGCTGATCAAAGTCATTCTACTGCACACATCACCAAGGATCCTGTTCAAGCTAGGAAAACGAGTTGGTCCAAGCTCCAGCTGCAAACTCTCGATAGAAGAACTCAGGAAGTCGGAGGAGTAATCCAAAGCCGCAGCAGTCTCAGCTTTCCAAACGAGCTGCAACAGGTTCGGTAGCATGTAATCCCCGGGTCGATTTTGTGCCAACATGGGGAAAATATTTGAGGACACATTGTTGGCAGATTCATTGTACACAAGGCTCCGTACTCTCTGCCCATATGCCAGTACTTTATCCCAGTCTCCATCAACGGGGCTCCTTGACTACGCAAGAGTAAGTCTTTGCCACTGGAATGATTGCGGATCTCCACGCACCAGGCCAAGGCCGGGTTTTCGAGCCCTTTTCAACAAATTTGGAGGAAACAGTCCAATGAGAGGGATGAGCGAGTCGAGTTCCTTCCATAGAGTCGCGAGTGAAGGTTCTTGAAGTGCCCGACATGTCCTTGCCAATCTCGATATCGTACGCTTCCCACTAGGGGTGTCAATAATTGCATCAAGGAGCTTTTGGGTGACATCAGGGTCACGGAGAATAGGAGGAGACATCATACGTCGGTATAAAGAGCAAGAGAGATACGAACTTTCCCTGATTCTTAAAGCTTGAGAAAAAGCCCTTTGTCAGTTTGGACTTGCAAGCACGCTAAACAGACGTGAACTTGAGTCAAGAATAGCAATCGATCCACTAGATGTACATAGTACTTTGAACCACATTAGGTGTGTAAAGCACGCAGAAGGCGAAAACACAAAACGCGAACACCTTGCGATAGTATTCAGGGTATCTAGCAGTCGATCGGCGATTACGTATCATCCTTGCCAGAGGTGCAAGGAGAACACCATGGTAAGAGCAGTTTGATGTCGTTCTACAAAACGAAGATTGCCTCGTGTCAGCGATTGTGAAGCATTTCTACGCCTTCAATTCCAGAATCCTGAGTATTCCTACTTTGATCCGGGAGTGTCAATTGAATTGTGCGAGTATCAGGAAGCAGGCTGAGAGTAGGAAAGGAACGAGTGCAAGATGGTCTATAGCTCTCCGACTTCCCAAGGAACAGGTTCTCCTTCCCAATCCTCATCGTCCATAACACTGACAGCTATCTGGTCTATTGTCTCATCTGAACCGTGACTACCCTCGACGTCGCCTACGTTCCAGATTTCCCCACCTTTAGAAGCTTCATAACGAGTGGTGGGTCGCCCATATATCAAAGCCTCGGCGACATGTTCTTCTTGCATGTCACGAAGGACGGCATCAGAAGTAGACAAGGCCAACACATGTCTGAGCTTGTCAGGAAGATCGACCTCGAACGTGTTGGGTGCACGATTCCCTGTTCCAATATCGCCATCGACACTCAGATGAGGATAGGAAAATAGAGGATCAAAATCATGTCCAACATTCGAGTCATCATCCTGAGATCTTTCTATACCTTGTAGCGGTTGAATAATGACCTTAACGTCGTCACTGAGACTGGGGTCCTCTTCTTCTTCTTCCACCTTAGCTTTCTTGCGTGAGGGGATTTTCGCCTTTACTTTGTTACCCGTAGGTCGCTGGGATGACGCCTCACCAGGAGGCGGAGAAGGAGGGATGAGGAGACTGGAGTTTGAAATTTTTGCAGCCGGCGTTCCAGATTCATTGTCAGAACCAGGATGAGACCGTTTACTAGACCCCCCCTTGCCGGATTGAGCCAATGTCATTTGAGTAGGTGGAATTGAAGGGTCTCGTCTCGCATTTAGGTTGTCTTTCCCCGGAAACAACACGCTTGATAAAGGCACTGCATTCGGTCGCGGTTTGGCACTACGGCTAACTGGGCCCAAAACACTTTCCAGGTCATCCTCAGCAGAGATAGACCGAGCCCGAAATGAACGAAACAGCGCAGTAGGGATAGAGGTGGATTTAGCGCGTGTCAACGGTGCCCCGATTTGGGTAGATAAAGATGGATCTTCGAAAAGGGACTTGAAGCTGGTGGAACCCTTTACTGGAGAATTAGCCACGAAATAAGAGTTTCCAGTTTCGTCATCTGTCTCATCACTTTCTGAGGAGTCGCTACCCATTGGCCCTATATGTATCCGTCGCCGCTTGTCTTTGTGAGGCGAAGGTGATACAGGTTCGCCACGTAATCGTTTACGAGCGCGTCTGACAGCGGTGGGGGGTTCTGGGGAAGGATTCTGAGGAAGTACAAGTGCAGGCGCCGATTCATTCGCGGGTGATAGAAGTCCTTCTGTGATACGGGGTTTCGGCTTGACTTTCGATGGGGTTGGGAATGGGTTCGAAGCCGAAAAGTGTGCATTGGTAGCATTCAGAGACTGCTCCTGTTTCGCCTTAATTTTCTGTGGAGAAAATGGATTATAGGAAGAGAGAGCTGAAGTGGAATCCAGAGCCCGAGGTCTTAATAGGACTGATGAAGACTGGACAGTCTTTGTTGGAGGCGTCGAGCTTCTGACACCGCTAGAAGCCTCAGAGGGACCCGGTTTTTCTAGGGATGTCACTTTCGATAATTTCTTGTATAGTCTGTATTTGTTCGCTAACAAGGTGTTGGCCAAGCAAAGAGGAAGAAAGGCTATTGAAGGCATACCAATGATCTGGTTTGCCCGAATGTCGTCTGCGGTAGGATTTCTTCCACGTTCATCGAGAAAATTGCGTTCCCAGGTCTTTAGTTCAGCGCGAACCGATGCGACGTCCTGAGCCATCGAGGTCCTGGGAGTAAATGATTTCCACTGCCAGGTGGGAAAAAGACTCGAACGCGGTCACGCTTTCTCATACTCCTTTGACTACGCTCACTGACCATGAACCGTCCTCGCCCAAGTGTTCTGGCTCAATTCGACCCGCTACTCCAGGAAGAGCCTGAGTATCTCTCTGGCTCTGAAGAATCTGACCCGGACAAAGAAAATATGGCACCAGAATCGAACGAGCTGAGCGTGACAACCTTCTTTAACCGCACCGCCAAACACGACCGTCACCAGCCAGTCACTCTCACTAAACGTCTTGTCGATATTGGAGATGTTACAATCTGTGAAGATGTAGAAGAACCTCGACCGGAGCTGCAGCAGCTCGATGTTGACACCAAGAAGGCGTTTTCCTCTCTTCAAACCACCAAGCATTCCAATGTGGCGCACATCATGCCTCGAGCACCTTTTACAGAGATAGACTTGAAGCACCAGAAAAGACATACGCCTTCGCCCAAGAGATTCACGGACTCTCTTTCTGCAGCTCAGCCTCCCCGACAAGCCGGCTCTGCCTTGAATTCCCTAGTTGACTCTGTTAACCGGGCGGGTAAGAGCTTTGGAAACCTCCTCCCAGCTCCTAGGATTAGTGTCAATGACTCTGACATCGAAGACGATACTGCTTCGAGTCTTATAGCTGCCGCCGCGCCATTCACCTTACGAGGTCCGCAACCGAAGGCGATAAATAACTTGCCTGCTTCGTCTCTCCGGCTTGCTCCGCCCCATGATCGGTCACAAGAATCAAACCGTCTTTCTCTCGACTTGCACTCGTCTTTTGGATTGCACTTGCAATCTGAGACCAGTTTTGACCTTTTAAATGACCGGGTGTCCTTCTTCGATGCTCAGGGAGAGGGGATGGACGCGTTCCTTAGGGAGTTGGATGACGAAAGTGATGGGGAGATCGCAAAACTTGAAAGTATGTTTGAATATTTCTCCATCGCATACACATATACTCACTTGCCCCCACAGGAATCAACGACAGTATGTGAAGACCGTAAGATGTGTTTCATTCGACTAATAGTGGTTCAGAGGATTCCAATTGCGATACAAAGTCCAATGGCCAACTGCAAAGTGACAATCCTGGCGGGTCCTTAACATATGTTACAGATTACTTGGATAAACTATGTAAGTTGTGTTTGAGGTGACACATACATCTCGTCCTAACAATACCTATTCGACTAGCAATATCTTCCCAAAATCAAATGCAGTTATCCCCTGGGCCTTCCCCGTCGATTTTCGGGCCGTTTGTCAAGCCGTCGGACTCCATGGTCACCCCTGCCTCACATCGAACAACTGTGACCTCGTGTCCCGCTTTACTTGGGGTCAAACGAACCAAGCCTAGCTCTCGAAACGTTACGGATGCGGCTCCTCAAAGAAAGCATTTCCCTGCCTTGACGAATGTGTCATCTGAGACTTCTACACACAAGGCTTCCTCGCGACCCGTAATACCTTCCGGCCCAGCCGTACAACGCTCGAATTCTGGGCTTGCGCCGATCGTAAAAGGATTGGTCAAACCCAGGGCAGCACCTGGCAGGATACTCCCTTCTGATTCCCATAAGTTTGACAAATCTGGGGCGGTGGTTGTGGCTTCTGGACGTTTCAAAGGACCTGCTTTGGGTAAAACGAGGGCTCTATCTACTACATCGGCCATTCCGAAACAGGCGCCGGTCGGTGTTAGTGGCGCTCTCCCTCCTGTTTCGAAGCTTCCTGCTCCTTCTGGAGCCACGAGATTGGGGCGAAATACCGGTCTGGGTTCCGTCGGCAATGTATCCGAAAGCCGCATAGCCCTTATCCGAGGTGCTCCTCGCCGTTTAATGCCAAATGTATCATGATGATAGCATCATTCTGATCAAACGAACAAACATCATGACATTTCTCTTTCATTCACGTTGCTTGTTAATTGACTTACGAAACAGAGTAGAGTGATACATGATTAGAACTACGTAGCGCCAGGTTTTGAGTAAATATACTATCACCGGAGGTGTACCCGGCCACCTAAGGCTTTTTCACGCCCGAGAGGTTCAACACCTCTTTGGTCGTAGGTATTTTGGGGTCTATTTTGTGGAGAAGCATCTTATTCATGTTTTAAGCACCGCTCGAGAATTTTTGAGGGAGTATTGCGTGCTGTGCGAATTTATTTCGGATACGGGGTAATCTACAGTCATTCCCGGGTACTTCGAACAGCAAAATTTAATTGTGCTTCGGAATGAAAAACTACCAGCTTGCTACCCAATCTAAGTACATAGCAATGTTTATATGATCTCAAAGAAGCATTTCCACTACTCTTTAGTAACACTCTTGCCAGGGAATGGACATCAAAATAGTTATCAGTGGAAAATGCGCTTATCAGTGCATAGTGAGGTATATTGAACAGCTGTCACGTCTAGTGTGATTTCCAAATTCAGTGATCCGAAACAGCGATATCGGTCAGTCGGCGGCTCCACGTGATGGACCCGACATCTCGCCGTGTTTCCGTGTACAATCATTCTACTCATCTCAGTCGCAGATTCTTTGTAGCGTAATTTCATCTTTGAATTCATGAACTTGTCAGACATCAAACTTTATTCAGACATGTCGTTATCATCGTCTCCGCCACTTTCACCTCCACTATCATCACCTTCTGCCAGCTCATCCCCGTTGAGCTGCCTCTTCTTGCAGTTCATTCATGGTCTTGTGTGCAACATTCCGGTGGTATACTTTGTTGGTCGTTGCAAGGTTTCCACCACACGACCGGTGATCCCCATTTGGTATACACGTGATGTGACCGCCCCTTCCTCCATATTTGACAAAACTCATCCATATCTCGTCCATTCTTGGACTAGAGATCCTACTTTGGGGTGTAATTTTAGGCCTACATGATACCCAATGTACAGCAGACCCATCTTTGCTAGACTGTCACTCATTCTATCCATAGCAGCCATTTAATATTCACTTTTCGCACTTTTTGCACTGAATAGTGAAATTCTCAAGCATGCACATAGAAAACACTTAAAAAACTATCAGATATTGTAGATGGCAGTAAATTAAGCAAGATACACACAACTCCGAGGCAGAAAGATTGAGATGTGCACTGTTCCGGGGCCACTGTTCAGAATACTTGAGATGTTCGAAATACGTGGGAATGACTGTATAATAACTCGGCCAGCGTGGGAAAGCCGCGCGTACCTACCCTCAACGTCGCACGTGACACATTACAGTCTTATTCAGACTCAGAATGCCGCTCGCTTCGCTGTACAGAAAATATCTTCGTCAGGTCAGAGGCTTGCCTCATTATTATCTTCGGTAAGAAACGAGATAAAGTACAATGTACCCGACTCATATTTTCAGTTATTTCTTTCAGATAAAAGCCTCAGATGACTTTCGCGCCATTGCCAAAACACCTTTGCACAAAAAGCACCTTTGGGAGAGTAAAATTAAACGAGTTTCGCGGGTAAGTCTTGCACCAACGTCTGACGCGATGTGAAAACGTAAACCGAGCAGGACCTCCGGCGGATTGAACAAGCACTAGAGGGCCGACTTGACAAGTTCAATTATGTATTGGATTTGGCCTACGGTCGCAGAGGTAAATTGAAGTGGGAGTTAATGGAGGTGCGGTCTGGCTTCTATTGCTCTTTTCTTCCTCGCTGATTTCCGTCCAGCCTTTCCTCGCTCAGCCTCGGACACATTTACCAGATCCAATGATTCCCGGAGTTCACGACTCATATTCCCCAGTGTACTCTCCCGAACTCACTGCCCTCCTCACTCATGGTATTGCCCGAGCCATTGGGAAACCCATAGATACCCGTCATACTCAGTTCCCCCGACACTCTCTCTTCGCGCGAATCCCCGCTCGGAAGAGGCTAGACTGTTGGGACCCCTGAGTAAGCGTCTGGAACACAACACCCGTTGGCGATACTTTACTCGGGAATGGAAAAAAGTTCACCCTCCATTGGAAGTCTCCGTCAGGCAGAAGGATGGACTATTGTCCCGCCATGCGGCAGATGTCGAAGTTACCGGTGCAAAAGCTGGCGGTTTCCAGAATATGGGGATTTTCCGTGACATCGAGAAAATCGTTATACCAGGACCGACATCTGTCACCCGTCGTGAACGTCTATTTGCGCGTGTCAAACCCTCGTCAACAACGGACCGATGCCATCGCTCTCCGTGGCTTCGCCGCCGATATCAGGCTTTGCTAGGAAGAATTCCTGTTCTCACTTACAATTCCCCACACAAAAATTTCAACGTCTCCCTCCATCCTAGTTCGCTTTCCGTTCTCGCCCGAATGTCTGCACACAGAAGACCGGTCGTCGATCCTGTTAATCTCGTGTGGTTCGAGTACGGTTACAATTCGTAGTATTCATACGAAGCAAATAATAATAGCACGTCAAAAAATTATCATCATTCCGTCGCTAATTTTGCTCAATTTCTAAACCGTGTAGGTCAATGACATACATGCTGTAGTTGCGATCGGTCGCCTGAGACGCCATGGACTGTCTGGGATCCGTTGGATTGGGGTCCACACCGCATTGGAGAGCCAACATCGTTTGATAATCATCAAAGCTAAATTCTTGACGTTTTTGTATGCCTTGCAACATGTCCTAGTACATTGGAAGCATCAGTGGGTGCGTTACACACGAAGGGAAAGGCAAAACCGTCGGTGATAAGAAGAAGAGTGAAAAATACCGCTTCGCACGATCGAAACTCTCATTGGAGTTGACAGTGATAGTTTTCACGCTTTGCTGAAGTGCCAAAATATTGCGCAGAATTTTTCGTATTCCATAAATGTTTGGGCGGCGTAAGTACCGACTGCTTTGGATCAGCACATGCTCCATGAGCTGCCCTAAGCCGGAAAATATGAACCTGAGACCGATTTGAGTGTGTTCTCTCACAGTGCACCACGTCTACTCACTGCCGTGCGCTTCTTGGTACACAAGGCGATACAAGGTTGTCGCATTCGCTCAAATCATTGTTCAAATCGATGATGTGAGGATCGGGTTCTCCAGCTTCTCCATCGAGGGCATAATTCCCCTGGCGCAATTCAGCATTGAAGAAACCGTAAAGAAATGTCAACTTACCCTCATAGTGAGATTAAGATAATAAACAGTTCTGCAACGAACATCGATCCGAATGGTATGTAGAATCAACTCGGACAATTGTTCATACGTCTTTAACAGAGCCTGAAAACGACTACAAAGAATGAGTTCCTGGGCAGGGGTTGAGATGCAGCCTCACTCACAGAGACATCTCTTTCGATAGGACGAGGGTCAGTTGTTCAGTCGAAGACGCTAGCGGCATGTATGTCATATTGGGGGTGTAGGGTGCAGAGATGGCCGACAATGGTTCTAAATTTTGAGGTGATAAGAGGCCATCCTCAGAGCGAGCTTTCAAGTGGCTCAATTCTGCCGCAAACCAAGTCTGATGCAGATTGTTAGAAGGGCATGACTAAAAGTTGAACGTGACTGACAATACTGCGGTACATGCTTGCGAGATAGACCAGGTTGCGTATTGAAGGAATCAAGTCTGTATTGTCCATTTGTCTCTGGCCCAAGAAATCCTGTTCTAGATGCGTCTCTTGCCGCCAAAGTTGTTGTTGTTGAGGTATATTGTCCTCCTGCTGTATCTGAGTATGGGATGTAGAAAAAAGCGCCAGTTTCGTACCGGTGTATTCTGCAATCCTGTCAAACATGGTACAAGCTCCATGCGCTGAGCCCATTGCGCAGCGAGAGCAACTTTAGGCTGTGACACTGAATCCCCGGGCATGACGCTTGAAACGAGATCTTGGAACTTGTCACTGCATCGTTGGTAGAATTGGATGATCACTCCTAGAATCAGGCGAGAGTAACTCTCGCGATGAAAGGGCGTTGTTTGATGCATCGCACACAAAGAATTAATCAGAGCTAGCAGATGTGTGCTAGCCTGGATGAATGTTTAAATTGGTTGTGAAAGAAGCGAAGAGGAAACCATGCCTTTATCAAGGGTTCGGACGAGATCCGTTTGGACAGGGGATCATGCTGGAAGGCCTCTGGCCCTGCAATTAAAAAATTTGAACGTTTGTTCGTAAATAGAAACAAGTTTCACCTACCGCCAACAGCTTGATGGAATAAGTATGAGACTTTGTCTTCTAGTTGGGGCAGATAGATGTTCAGAACAAATTCGTCCAAAACTGACCCCGACTCCTGAACAGATTCTATGTCGGAAGGTAAAACTGCACGGACACGCTCAAGAAATGCTAACGTGGGTTGGAAGAGTACGCTGACATGGAAAGCATCGGGCTTGATCAACAATCGATGGTGCTGGCCAGCACCCAAAAGTCTGTCATCGGTGCCTACTGATGAGAGAGCCGACTGAACGGTACTCTCGGTAGCGCCCTGCACAAGGCCTGGCATCGTATCTTTGAGAACTTGTGTTAATTCCTCTTCGTGAGGCCTTAACAGTTTATTCGCAAGTTTTACATCTGTGTCGGCAAACCGGAAAACAGACTGGGAACATAATCAATAATGCCAGCGCGGTATAACGGAGCGGAATTGACCTTGGTTCTGTCTCTCGAAAACCGACCCTCTCGTATAATCTCGTTGATCGAGGAAATTGGATTTCTCCCAGACATGACGCCTTCATCCTCGTTGGTCAGGTAATCATAGACGAGAGTTTTCATCTATAGTAGGATTCAAAATTATGTGAAACCGTGACACTGCAAACATTTACCTCTGCCTGGACCGCAATCCAGATATCAACCAGAGGGAAGAGTGTGCCAGGCTTGGTCCCTGCCGAGTCCTTGAAGTCTCTTCGCTGTAGCAGGCAATTAGTAAGGGCACTTGAAGAAAGGAAAGTCACTCGCAGAGCCAATTCTATTCGCGACTTCGTATATCACCCTCAGTCCTTGAGCGATAGCATCCATCTTGGAGTACAGAGTCCAGAAAAAATCCCTTAAGATCTCGTGATCAATGTACTGCGAAGACGATTCCAGTGCAGCGAGCCGCAAACACGATCCTGGAAAATTCCCGTCGTTCTTATGCTGAATGACTACTGACGGCTCAGCAGTGAAGATGTATACTCCTTCTGATTTACTCGTCGATAGCCCAAATACGGTGCTACGCCGACCGTACTCTACCCGTTCAGAGATTTCATCAATCGTCGTTTCAATTAGCGAGTATATTTCGCTCGCCATCCGTTGCGTGACAATGTCAAGTGTTGCTCCTAAGCGACCGAGAACAGCCAGGGATTCCAATACCGTTTCGAGGTACGCAAAAGAGTCTGCTTCGGGGTTGAGAAGAGTATGGGGATTGCGAGAGGATATGTGGAAGTTGAGCGTTGAAGCCAGCGGTGCTGTAAGGCTGGGCTCGTTTGTGTCCATAGGGGGGTCATTGGGTCTGAGAGTAAGGTCATGTAAGAAACGTGCTAGTCGAGTGGTCGGAAATGATGATGATGATGGAGACATATCGGGCAAGGTCGCAGTTAGGTCCTCCTCGAATTCAACTCTTGGGACTGAGAGAAATCAGCAGAAAACTTAGATGTAGCGTAGTGAGAGCTTACAGGCGTGTTGACTTGGGGTGTAGGAGGCCCATCGGGAGTCACACCAGAAAGATTTCAGAAATAAGTGGCCATGGAGTTCGTCCACTAATATTTCACGCAGGGCCTGCGGGTTCACATGAAAAGACTGCCCTATAGCAGCTGAATGCTAAACTCACAGTTTCTTGTCCTAGTAGATAACTTCGAAGATCTGACACTGCGCCAATTTCCTGCATGTCAGGATTATTGATGACCTTCAGATTCCGGACGAGGAGGACAGAAGCCTGTAAGAGGCGCTTCTCAGACATCAATGTCTCAAGCAACTCAGGCACTGCCTTGAGATGTTCACTATAGATATCAGTCGGAGCCTGGAGACTTGAGTTCAGGGCAACACATACATCTGATCTAAAAGACGCATCATTTCTTCTAGTGTCTGACCTCTGGACCACATTTGGACCAGATCAGCACGCTTGCTTCCTAGGGCTTCCTTGGATTCCTGAAGAGCTGTGCGAGCTTGATCTATCTGGGTCTGTGTTTCCGTGAGATGATTTAGTAGAGAGGCGTGGTGGGGCAAGGAAGCAGCAAATGCTTGGTAGTGCTCTGAGGAGAAATCAATGGTCTATAACGACACACTAGAAGAGGCGGGGAGCATACTATCGACCGTTCCTTTCAGAGCATTGAAGAGTTTATACTTGACGTCTTGGAAGGAGTCCATGTCTTTACCAGTAGACTTTTGATCCAACAGGTCAACCGCGAGATCCACTGGATTGAACTTTTGGCTCTGTCAGCGTAAAATCCATCAGGGAAGAGATCCTTCATACATCTGGGTCAACAACGAACTCCCAGCCATCTTTGACTTGATTGAGGACGGCTAAATCGCCCAGACATTCAGCATGAAGGAACGATTCAATTTCATAGCATACCGTCGATATCCCCAGGCCTAGGTCTTCCTACAGTCTTCTTACCAGCCATTCTCTTCTGGTAATGCTGCTGCCTGGCATTCTCAGCAGCTCTCTCCTCATCCCGCATCCGTTGATACTCGTAATCGTCACTTCCGTTTGTCATAGCGCGTCTTCTGGTTCCGGCGGATTGAAAAGCAGAGAGGACAGTAGTCATTGTGGGTGAAGTGGGATCATCTTTGTTGCTATCCTTGCTTGTCTGACGCTGAGCTTGCCTAGAGCTCGGAGGACTGTCGTGAACAGTCCTGGAAGACGCTGAAGAGGTACCGCCGGCTTCTATTTCAGAATATCGAGACCTCAATTCAGATCTCTGAGGGCGAGACGGGCCATTGGAGGGGGTCGTAGGTCTTGAAATCTGGAGCGGTTTTATTGAAGCTGACGGTATATTATTGAAGGGAGACCGATTTTGACGAGTGGGGAACGGTGGAGCACGGGACATGACAACGAATCGAATAAGCGCCCAATGGCTCGGCTTGCTCCCTTTCTCTCACCCAGCTCGCCATCACTCAACGAAGAATACACACATGCTCTCTTTCACCATTCAGCAACCTTGGGCTCTTCGAAATGCCTCTGGTTCCCTAATGACTCGCCAGATATCGCCATATTGTTCATTCCAGGTTTTCATCTGCCGCTGTCCTCAGTTCTTTTGGTAGTAACCCTTCGCTAGGAAACCCCGGTCTTTCCGAATTCTATATTCCATTTCTCTCTCAAATCTACAAATCTACAAATGCTTGTATCCTGGCCCAATCTCATCTTGGTCACGAAGACATAGGTCTCGCTTCGTCCACGGACCTGCTTTCCCAGGTCGCGGCCGCTATCGAAGCCTTTGATGCTCTGAAACACGCTTACTCGAACGCAAAGACCTTCATGATTGGACACAGTGTTGGATCCTGGATATCATTAGAGGTATGCGTCACTTCCAAGCCCCCCCTAATCTTTCTCATGTCCACCCATTCTTAATCAAGGTCCTGAAAGCAAGGCCAGCTGCGGCTGACTCGCTGTTTTTGTTATTCCCAACGATTGCAAACATCCTAGACACTCCCAATGGGCACTCCCTCTCGGCAAGTATTGAATGTTCTGCCCTCTCTCCCACCTTTTGTCAGTTATTGAACGACGTTACAGTGGGCTTTCCGACCACCTGCTCCCAACCTGATCTCGAAATTCTCGCACCTACTACGTTTTGTTCCTTCGGTGATACTATCCACCGTATTTTACGAATGGCCTAGGACGCAACTAAATGTTCTTCGCGCACTGTTGCGGTCGCCTTCCTGTGTTAGAGCATGCCTTGCCATGGCTCACGAGGAAATGATGACGATTCGCGAACTCGACGTGGAGCTTTTACAGACGCATAGACGTCGTATCCATATGTATTTTGCTGAGACCGACAGATGGGTCGGAAAAAATAAGCAACTCATCTTGAGCTCTTTTGAGCCACAGCCGGTCAAGGTTGTGCAGGGTGATCATGGTATCCCCCATGCCTTTTGCATCAGTTTGTCTTTCTCAGCCTCGTCGCTTTTGCAGTCGCTGATTCATGTTCAAAGATCACAGTCAAGAATTGGCTGATCAGTGTCTTCGTTGGTTCGAGTCCGCGTTGTAGACATGACCGCTGTGAGTAATTATTAATACAGAGGTCAATTCTATGCATAGTATACTATATCATTAATTGAGGGTTGTACGATGGGACCAAAATTAATAGTGGTCGAAATCCAGCATCCTCTAGTATCTGGCAAGGACGTCGTTCGACGTCATCTTCGAGAAGTCGGAGTAGGCGCCGATGGCTCAGCTCTAAGCACAACGTCGTCAATCGAGTCACCCTCGTTCGTGGCGAAAATCATCTTGGTTGGTCCGGTCGAGGAGCTCGAGCTTGCTTCGCGTGATCTGTCCACCTCAGATCTCGATTCTATCGAGGAATCACGCCGAATGTCTGCTCCTTCTCCAACACGACTGTCTTTGGGAGATCCGCCGGCACCGTCATCGACAACATCGTCAACCTCCCGCGCCAGCATATCTGCGATACCTAGATAAAAAGTGGCAGGTCGAAAATTGATTTGTTTCCCGGTCATCTGTGCCCATTTAAATCTAGCGGGGTTGATCCAACCTACAAGGTCAAGATGGTTCACATTCTCTAGCGTGCCTAGATACTTTCCCTGTCCTGAATTATTCAATAACGAAGAAAAAATTAGATTGCAAAACCACTTGCCCATCGCGCAGAATGTACAGAGACTAGGCCATCATTAGGTCCTTCCTTCTCCAAAACAACAGAATGAGGGTATCTCCATGTATCGACGAGCCCCGGCTCATAGATCGAGCCCCAGCTGAAATACTTGACTCCAGGCACATCGGGGACCTCTTCGTTGAACTTTTGCATATTTTCTATCGTCAGGCACTCGAACGCTTTGCCATCGCCGCCGCCGTTCGGAAGTAGATCAAGAAGAGAGAGGAAAGACGCCATGCGCTCGTTACCCAGCGCTGCCAGGAAATGATTTGCAAAGTAGGAGCCTCGGTGAGGAGTAGCGATTGTAGTTATAGATAGGACGGAGAATTTGCGGTTCATGAGATGAGTAGTTAGATAGCGGGCATCAACACCGCCCATCGAGTGACCTGCTCTAAAATTAATTTGGAGAAAGAGTCAAAGTAATGGACGTACCAATGAGATGGACACTCCGCCCAGGATAAGCTTCTGAGATCTTTTCCTCGAGCACCTTTGCCCTATCAATAGGACTACTGGTAGCCGGGACTCGAGTTATCAAAACCTCTGTGCCATTGGCCTCTAATACTTCCTTGATCCCCCGCCAATGCATAACCTGCATAGGTGCAATGGAAGGGCCAATGGTCACTGAATCAAATCCTAAAAGACCATGGCAAAACACGACAGGATTACGGGGAGAGCAGTCTAGGCATTGAGTGAACGAACGTGAGTGAAAGAGATAGAGAGAAGCATCTAGTGCGTACATTTTTTCCGAATATGATCCTGTTCTTCTCGGACTGATGCTGCTCTATCATCGTCTGACAGTAGATGGTCAACGTTTTCTTTGTTGCTGGAGAACCACCACCATGAGCTGTTCGAGTCTGATTCTGAAAAGGAAAGGGTGGACGTAGACTTGGTGTGGTACCGGCGGAGGGATAAATCTCGCTGAGAGACGCTTCTGAGGGAGTCGAGTGACGACTTTGAAGGTGGAGAAGATTGAGAGATGGAATGGTAAAGACTAATTTGGGGAGAATCTAGATCTTGATTGCTTTGGGCACTAGAGCGGGCTCGAAATGTCGGTGACACTGTTGCTGGGGGTGAAAGGGAAGCGGTGGGCAAAGCTGCTCTCGCAAGTTCATTGAGAAAAGGCGGATTTCGCGCAAGAGAAAAGTGGGAAAGCTGGGCTGAAGGAGGTCTGCGAGGCAAACATAGCGGTTCGTGGAGGGCCTCGTTGAGGGAAAGCAGGCTCGACGACGGGGAAGACTGTTGGCTGGAAAATTTGCGAGAAGGAGACCAGGTGCCGAGCCATCGTAATACAGGCTCTCTATCCATTCTACATCGAGGTCGTGAGCCAAGCCGCATATTATGACCGTGACCGTAGCCACCATGCTCCCATCTGTACTACCCGCTCACCCAGGTCTCAGCGACGGTAGGTCTCCGTATTTTATTTCAATATTCAATCCTGTAACTCATCACTCGTCTTTGAACAGCATCTGCTACGCCCGAACAGCTCGAGGCCTCTAAATCCCTCGCAAAGGTAACCCGTCCCCATGAGTGAGTCCTCTGCTGCAACGCGCTCAATTACATGCTGACAGACAGACAGGACAGCCATATTCATCTGTGCTTTACCAGGTATTCTTCTCCGTCGCGATGCTGGTAGTGACCCAACGTTTACGCTCTCAGACTGCTTTAAATTATTTCCATCAAGAGAACGGTTGGCGATGCACCGAAAACGGGAGCATCGTGAGGAGAGTAGCGAGGAGAGCATTATCACCTGGAATTCAGAATAGTGAGACTACTATAATCAATACGCTAAGCGGAACATGAACTGGAAGCTATACTGCTTCGTGTCCGGATCCCAATGCGACCAATTCCAATATCCCGCGTCGTCTGACTCGTCTTCAATTTCTCGAGCTGGAATTCTAAAAGCTATCGTCTCATAGGGTTCAGCAGCAACCTGAAAGTCAAATGAGTGTGACAGTCAGAGAACTACAGAGAGGTTCACGTACGATAAGGTACTGATATGCCTTGTTCGGAGGTTCCCTTTTCTGCTCCCAAGCACTCATGAATCGTCTTCGAGGAATAACTCCGGTTTTAATCTGGGGGAGATGAACTTGGACCATCATACCCTCCTTCCCGGTCTCGACATCGCGCACTTTTGTCACTCGGTATCCCGGACGGCCTATTTTCAGAAAAACTTTACGCTGTATACTGCTCTGGGTGGGGGCAATCATTAACTGAGTATCTTTGGCATCTCGGGCAGCACGACGAGCAAGATTGGTTTGATGCTTTTTTCCTTGGGTGTGTGCGAGGTACGAGCCTTCGTTTGTGTGAAGGGTAAGACAAAGACGACATTCGAGAGACCCGAGATGATTTCGCAGGATGTAAGGGTCCTAATAATGAGCAGAATGAGTTATGAGAAAGATGGATGAGCTAAGAAATACCTTCGCCAGGTCAATTGTCTCGAGTGCCAGTTTTCTCAGTCGCTCTCTCCGATCCACATTGGTTTCTGAGGCACCAGCCACTCCTCCTCCTCCGAATTTGGACCCCACTCGATTCTAAAAATTTAAAGATGAGCTCCATACTTGACCAACTAGTTGGAATTTATACCTGATAATCTAGTGAAAAAGATAAGCATCTGGCTGTGATATAGAATCGAAAACTTACCCATTTGCAAGATGTACAAGGTCAACCCGAATCCGGTCCGCTGGACCGTTCCCTCGAGAAAAATTTTTTCTTTTTACCCCGATGACGGCGCAGAAGCGTTCATTGGATGAAACGCCTTCAACGCAGAAAACAAAAAAACCCAAGACTCACTCAGCCCCAGCAGTATCCGCTCTCACCACAGATGATGTCGATTTTCCACGAGGAGGAGGCACTTCTTTCACTCCGCTGGAGGTCAAATCTATCCGCGCAGAGGCAATGAAGGAGGCTAACGAGCATTTATTTAATGTATGTTGGTCTAATTTATCTTTGAAACAGAAATGTCCAACGTAACGGACAGGAACCTCCAGTGACCAAGAAATCCAAAAAGGAAGGCGGCAAATCTTCACATTCTGTCGGAAAAAGTGATCGTGCTGCCCGAATAGAGCATCTAAACTACAAGGTATGCAATGCTGTACAATGATTCCGGCTTTATTCAAACTTTTTTGCCAGCGATTAAGGGTAGGCATGAAGATTTTCGGTCAGATTGTTTCCATACAGCCGCTTGCGGTTATCGTTTCCCTGCCCAACCAATTATTTGCCCATGTCCCAATCACGAATATCTCTCCACAACTGACATCCCTGCTGGAAAGTATGGACGTTGATGATGATGAAGAGGCAGAAGATTTGGAAGGAGATGAAACAAGTCCCCGCTCAAAAGTTCCAGAACTATCCGACTTATTCCATACTGGACAATGTGTCCGCGCCATAGTGACTACCTTGTACGAACCAGGCTCTACCGACGCGATGGGGCTTGTGAAATCCCGAGATGAAACAACTAGAGCCAGCCGGAGGGTCGAGTTGAGTCTGAGTCCCAGTCAAGTGAATCATGGTTTGCAGAAATCGGATCTCAAAACTGGTTACGTGCGTTCAAAGCTGATTTCATACTCTTGGTATATCTTGACACATCCTAGGCTTTGACAGTTTCAGTGAAGAGCGTAGAAGATCACGGGTATCTACTTGACCTCGGCATTCCCGACGTGTCTGGTTTTCTGCCCTTCGAAGAATCTACCACTAGAATTGCTTCCAAATACCATGTCGGCCAGTTGATTGACGTGACGATTGCCTCTCTCTCCAAAAATGCGAAAACCTGTGTTGTCAATACCGACCGTGAAACAGCGGTGAGGCTTTTTCAAAACACTTTCACGCTCTTGAATTAATCTTTTATCAGCTCACCGAAGTCAGTAATATCTCATCAGTGCTACCAGGAGCCCTGGTTCAGACGCTGATCACTGCCATACACCCGACGGGATTCAACCTTCAGGTTCTGGGATTCTTTGACGGAACTGTTGACGAGTTTCATTTGCCTCGGAAAATATTAGAAAAGACTCATAAAATCGGCAAGAAAATCAAGGCCCGAGTGCTGTACTATCTACCTTCCACGCCACCCAGACTTGCTTTGAGCTTGAACGAGCATATCATCGCCCGCACGTGGCGTCAAGTCGATCGAAATCAATCGGGAACACCCCTTCCTATGCAAGAGGCTTACCCAGTCGGTACAGTGGTCGACGATGTGAAGGTGCTCAGAGTTGAGGCCGAACGCGGGATAACGGTGCAGTTGAGCTCAGGGATGGAAGGTTTCGTTCATGTAAGTGTCTGTTATTTCCTCTTATACTGTCCTTATTATCACCCTAGATTTCCCAAGTATCAGACGACCACCTTCTATCCTTGTCAAATTCTGGTCCTTGGAAGCCTGGCTCTCGCCACCGCGCGCGGGTTCTGGGTTACTTCCCATTTGACGGGCTACTTCAACTCTCGTTCAAACCGTCCATTTTAGTTCAAAAATATCTTCAAGTCACTGATGTTCTTGTCGGTGAAATTATCAAGGGAACTGTGAAAAATCTTAACGCCTCCGGATTATTTGTCTCGTTGTCGGGGAATATTGACGGGGTCGTTTGGCCGAATCATTTTGCTGACATTGCGCTCAAGAACCCAGCAAAAAGGTTCAGAGTCGGAGCTTCGGTCAAATGCCGAGTAGGTCCTGATGGCGATTCAGGCAAATTGCATTAACTGAGTACTCCTTAGGTACTCGTCGTGGATCCTGAACGTAACCGCGTATCATTGACCGCGAAGAAATCACTCATTGATTCTGACCTTGCTCGAGTAACCTCTTTTGAGGATGCCAAGGTTGGTATGGTCACACATGGGGTAGTATTCAAGGTGTTGCCTAAAGCGTTAATGGTTGAGTTTTACAATAACGTCAAGGCGGTCATTCCTATCAAGGAAGTTAGGTACGGTCGATCGAGCTATATGGACCTCACTATCTAATACCATAGCAGTGAAGAGCCAGTGGAAAAACTCTCCTCCTTATACTCGGCTGGCAAAGTCGTTCAAGTCCGCATTATCACCATAAAGCCTGAGGAAAAGACTATCGTAGCAAGCATTCGAAAATCTGGAACTATGTACAGAGCTTTTAACCCTGATATCTCCAGTATTGATATTGGGAATATCGTCGAAGGAGCCCTGACTGAAATTCACAAGGAGAATATTGTGTTATCCCTTCAGCCCGATAATATACGGGCGCTCATTTCCATAAACAACTTGGCAAATCATCGAGGGCTGTCTCCAGCTCAGCTCAAAGCCGCTCTCAAGATAGATGAAAAACTCGAAGATCTGGTGGTGGTATCCCGAAATGTCGAGAAAAATTTTGTGGTTGTGGCTAACAAACCCAAACAAAAACCCTCACTTGCAAAAAACCCTATATCAATCAATACTGTGGAAGTAGGGCAGTCAGTAGGCGGCAGAGTCGTTCGACATACTGCTTATGGGGTTCTTCTGAAGCTGCCCTCCCACGTTGGCGGCCTTCTGCACCCCACCGATGTCTCTGACGACTTCTCTTCTGCAACCGCATTTCCTCCTGTGGATTCGATATTGAAAGCTGTCGTTGTTTCGGTGGACCGAGACAAGAAACAATTGACCTTGTCGACTCGGCGTTCGAGGATGCACCCTGATCAAACCTCTACTGCTGTAGTTGATCGCGAAATCACCGAAATCTCGGATCTTCATGTTGGGCAAACGGTGCGAGGCTTCATCAAGAGCGTCACAGATCATGGTCTGTTCGTCACCATCGGCCGCAATATCGATGCTCGAGTTCAAATACGAGAACTTTTCGATGATGTAAGTAGTGATTCTGTTTTCTAGCCTCGATACTGACTCTTTACCCAGTTCATCAAAGATTGGAAGTCCAAATTCGAACTTCATCAACTTGTGAAGGGTCGTGTACTGAGGTAAAAATTCCACGTATTCAAAGGTCTTGATTGGTCTTAGAATTATGCAGTGCGGACGCCGAAACCAAAAAGGTAGAATTGACCCTTCGTTCAGGCGACCTGATGAAGCCTACCCTGATCGGTCTATCCGTCGGTCAACACGTGGAAGGAGTTATCAAGAAGATAGAGGAATACGGTTTGTTCATTCAGATTGATAATTCAAAATTGACCGGCCTATGCCACAAGTCTGAAGTGAAGCCATTAAATACTGTTAAATGCGGATGTAAATTGACCCATCCTGAACAGCTTTCCGATAACGTAAATGCAGATACTGCCGTCGCTCTGCGGGGTTTCCGGGAAAATGACCACGTACGGGCTACCGTAATCAACATCAAAGCCAACAGAATATCCCTCAGTCTAAAGCTTTCCCTGCTCTCCGAAGGTGATGGTCAACCGGAAACGAGGAGTGAGGACGAGGAGATGGAAGCTGAGGACGAACCTTCAGAGGACATCGAAGCCGAAAAAGAAGCACCAAAAGACGATTCCGATCCAGAGTCTTCATTCGACGACGACCTCGAGGGTGCAACTATCGATGTTCAGCCTCAACTGTCGCCTTCTTCGAGTGAACATGTCACAAACGGGTTCAAGCTATCCACAACTTTCCAGTGGTTCGGGGGCGATATTGACATTGACGAGGCATCCTCTAATGAGTTGGAGAGTAGTGACCAGGAACAGGCGTCAAGAAGAAAGAAGAAGCGAAAAGAGATCGAGCAAGATCTGACTGCGCAAATGCACTCGAAAACCCCCGAGTCTAATGCTGATTTTGAACGTCGGCTTCTGGGCTCGCCAAATTCGTCATATCTCTGGATTCAGTACATGTCATTCCAGCTCCAACTGTCCGAGACTGAAAAGGCCCGCGAAATTGGGCGTCGCGCATTAGGAAAGATTAACTTCAGGGAAGAGACAGAGAAGCTCAATGTTTGGATCGCTTTGCTCAACCTCGAGAATGCGTATGGTACTGACGAGACGCTGGAGACTCTTTTCAAAGAGGCCACTCGGGCGAATGACTCCAAGACCATTCATCTGCGACTTGCTTCTATTCTTGACCGGTCAGACAATTCCAAGGTAATGCAGGTTTCTTAAGGAGTTGAGCAGTCACAATTTGACTCCTCTACAGAAAGCGGAAGAACAGTATAAGCGGACGTGCAAAAAGTTTGGTCAAAGCTCCAAGGTCTGGACCCTTTTTGCCGAGTATTACCTTCAAAGAGGGGATATCGAAGATGCCCGCAGACTCTTGTCCCGTGCTCTACAAAGCCTCGAAAAGCGCAAACGTATGCCCGATGCCTTAGTATATCAGCGGAAAACTGACGAGACCGCAGACTTGAAGACGATCTCGCGTTTTGCTCAATTCGAATATAAACTCGGTGAACCTGAACGAGGCAAGACCCTGTTCGAAGGAATCGTGGACTCCCATCCCAAACGCTGGGATATGTGGTCGATCTACATGGACATGGAGGCTGGGCAGTCCGATATACAGAGTTCAAGGCAAGTGTTCGTTGCACTTCCTTATGGCGATTTTGAACCATCTTTCCTAAGGAGTCTCTTTGATCGTGTTCTTCGACTAAAGATGACCAGTCATAAGGCAAAGTCATTTTTCAAAAAGTGGCTGGAATTGGAACGTCGAATAGGCGACGAAACTGGGGCCGAGATGGTGAAGCAAAAAGCGATGGAATGGACCCAGAAATCAAATACTTTGTCATAATATGCATTTTTAGCAAGACTTGCTCATAAGAATATATATGTATATACTGAGATAACAATCAAAGCAGGGAGTACGATAGTCGAGATATGGAGGGTATAGACCAAGATAAATATGCGAAGATGGAAGGGATGTCATGAGTTGCGAGGAGATCGTGTCCGGTCTACGTGCATAGGCTCCGATTCAAAGTCACTGAGTGGCCGTCGATTGCTCATAGAGCTGGCCAGCTGTCGTTGCCAGTCGTCAAGTTCACTGGAAAGATGTTCAAAGGCAAGAGCGTTTTCTGAGCTAGAGGCACTAGCACGATGGGCCGAAATGCCAGATATAGGTCTGCGCTGACCAAACGTAGGCTGATCAACTTCAAGCAATAGGCCAATTTTGTGAGAAAGCTGGTCGTTTTCTCGTCGCAATGTGGTGTTTTCATTGCTCAATTTTTCGAGCATTGTCTCTACGTTTCCGCCACGGGCTATAACCAGAGATGATTGTAAACGCTCGACTTCAAGTTGCAGCTCTTCAGCTTGGGTAAGCCGATCATCAGATTCACGCTGTGAGGCCACAAGGTTGTCCCGTAGAGTTTCGAGCTCGTTCTCCAAAGAGTCAAGACGAACACGCAGTTCCGAGTTTTCCGACTGGACCCGTTGAAACTGCCTTTGCGTTTCTACGACCTGCGCACGCATAGTTTCGGATCCTTCGTCGGATGAAGGCGTATTGCGACCATTAGCACGGGATTTCCCGGAGCGAGTGGAATCCAACTCCGCCTGCAAGGCGTTGTTGGTATTCTTTTGCTTCGTCAGCTCTTCTCGCATTCGTCGCATCATCTTTTCGGTACCTCTATAGAAGGAAAAAAAAATCAGAACCGTCCAAACTAGGAGACTTTTCCTTTACTTCACGTAATGGACTGCCAGTTGATAATCCTCTTCCATAGTTTGCATTCTCGTCTTGTAGACTCGCTCAGTTTCCTCCAGTTTACGTTCCGCTTCATCTGCTCGAGCTTCTGCATCGTTTGAGGTATCTTTGATAGACGGTGGTGCAGACCTGGCCCGGCCCAGTTGCGAGGAAAGCTGTGCGACTTGATCCTCAACTTCACGATTTCTGCGAACCGCTATTGCAAGTTCGCGTTCAGAGTCTTCGTGAAGGCGTGTTCGCTCGGCAAGCTTACTCTCGAGCTCAGCGATGACTACAGGCGAAGCTGCATTGGAGCGGGAACGGGTGGGAAGGTCAAGCTCGTCCTCATCCACGGTGAGGCCATTTTCGGCCATGTAATTGCGGAGCATGGCGAGCTTGACAGTGACTTCAGAAAACTCTCTGCCCTTGTTTCGAAGATTCGCATCTCTTTCCGCAAGACTTTTTCGCAGTTCGGTGCTGTTAGTAAGAGCATTGGACAGCTGAGTACGAAGAGCTACGATTTGCGACAGAAACGAGGATTGCTGACTCTCATATTCGCGGAGCTTGCGGCTTTCCTCCATGGCCTTTACTTGTGTTTCTTCGACACGCTGATTGGCATCCTTCAAGAGTTGTCGCAAAGAGGCAGCTTCTTCTTCAACGGCTTCCATGCGTTCAACGTGGCCTCTCGTTAACCTATCCTCGTCGGACCGAAGGTCTCGATGAGAATCAAGCAATTCTCCTAGGCTACCAGTAGTCATAGTCCGAAGTGAATCTGCTTCCTCGCGCGATTTCGCCCACATATTTTCGACTTCAGCCAGTCTAGCACGAGTAGATTCGACCTCGGCTGTCCTAGAGTCGAATTCGCTGCGCAATTCGATCAGCTCTGTTTCCAGAGTACCGATCCGTTCCCGGGCACGCTGATGCTGTTCATCGGCCTCTTCCGATCTAGCTGCTGCTGCTTGAAGAGCAACACGTGCCTGATCCAGCGCACGAATATGTTGATCCTGAGAGCGACTAAGATCATCGGCTTGGGCACGTATCGCGCCAGCTTCAGCTTGACACTGCTGGAACGAGGATGAAGTCGAAAGGAGTTTATCTGCCTGGCTTCGAAATTGTCCATCCAAAGCAGAATGACGCTGTTGAAGGTCCGTATGCTGTTGAGATAGTCGCGCGTTGCTTTCATCTAGCATGTCCGCCCGTCTGGATGCTTCGGCCGCGCGTGCCTCTGCCTGTTCATACAGGGTTGTGTGTAAAGCAACCGAATCGTTCAACTCGCTTATTTTACGATCTTGGGACCACCGTTCGTTCATTAATGCGGACATCTCTCTTTCCAAGTCTGTGACACGCTGACGCTCTAGACGGAGAACTTCCGACTCATTGGAGGCTTCCAATACGGCAATTTTGGTGCGATAGAACGCGGCTTCTTGCGTGGCGCTGACCTTCATTCGCTCTGCATCGGAAATGTGTTCTGAGGCTTGCTTGGCTTGTTCTACCAGTGCAATCTACAGGACCCTTGAGTTTCGATACAAACAAACTGAAGGGAAATTTGTACCTGCATCTGAGCTCTAAACTGTTTGAATTTGAGCACCAGCTCATTCTCGGGTGATGTACCATTGTTGACATCCCCGAGGTCGCGGTCTGCGTAAACGAACCCAGCCCTTGTGGCTTTGGCCAAGGCCTCCTTGATCCAAGCCATCTGACGCTTCATCCCTTCTACTTCCATCTCCTTGCTCTTGAGATCTCTTGTCATGTCTGTGATGTTTCCAATCGAGCCATTTTTGGAGCCTGATCTAACATGACCGTTCATATGGGGTGAATGTGCAGGCGAGGACCGGCCGGTTAAAGCCATTGAAACCATATTTGGTACTGCGCTGGTATCCATGCCATTCGGCGATACAGCGCGGGAAGCCACACTGAATTGTGGGCTTTTCGCTCTGATGGACTGATCCGGAGACATTGCACGGTCGCGGACTCCGGATTCAGATGATGTCGTGACATCTACTCCTTCGTCCGTTGTTGCGCCATCATCCTCATCGCGTCTGGTACGTGTCGGTCCTTTGCCTCTGATGGGCGCCTGAGGGAACGACTGAGCAGAAATGCCGTTTACAGGTTTTGTTGAGCGTGCATTCAGGGGAGAGACTGCCCTGCTGCGTGCGTCCTCTGTATCTGAACTTTGCATCGCAGGTGACATGGAGCGACTGTACCCGCCCACTGCGTTGCCTACCGACGGAGAGGCAGATCCCTGCTGTTGTTGTTGTACTGCAGGCGAACCGACGGAGGATTTTCGTGTAACATGTGTGCCATTTTGCTGAGGCTTGTTGGAACCATCTGGATACTTAATATGTTCTGTTGAACAATATTCAGCGAAGAGTGTGCGCGGGATATAGACGATGAGAACGCACTAGTATCAAGAACATGTATAAAGTTTGCGTCCTCTGGTTTTGAAGGCGTGAATGATTCACCCCCTAACACAAACACGCGTGAACCTATTGCGGCCATAGCATGACCGGATCGACCACTAGGAGAGGGACCCATATTTTGAAACATATACCACCGCTGATCTAGTGATACTGTTGAAGCAAATCATGGATGTTTGGAATGACTGGACTCACTTGATAACTTGAACGCAGCCAAATCACTAAGATCTTTTCCATCGACTCCTCGACCACCGAAAACGTACATGACGTCGTCCACCAGAGCGGCAGCATGGCCTTCCCTGGGTGCGGGGATGAAGCCAATGCAAGTAAGCTCTGACCACTGCCTGGTGGTCAAATCAAAAGACCAAGTATCATTATAGTGATATTGTCCATCTGTTCCCCCGAAACTAGAACAAATTGAGACAAAATGTATTTTTTGATATCAAGAAGGGCTCACATGATGATGCGATCTCCATGGTTTATAACTATATGACCTGTTCGTTGAGCAGGTCGTTCTGGAGACGCTGGTTCAATTAATTCCCAAGAAGGTCGCGTCCGTACTAGATGATACTGGGTTAATGACATCAAGGGGTTCAGGATCGACTAAAGCTTACGTGAATTGAGGTCGAAAGCCCACAGGTCGTTGAGGAATTCACCGTCGACTTGGCCGCCAAAGATAACAAACTTGGAAGTGTGAGCCATGGTTACAGCGTGGCCATATCGACCAACAGGACCTGGACCGCTAACAGTGACGCGAGTCCATTCTCGAGACACTGTGTGGTAATTTAGAAAAACTCAGCAGGGAGGTGAAATGAAGTTCACCAAGATTAAGTAAGTAGAGACCGTCGTCCTGTCTGTCGCCCTGCCTCATCTTCATATCTGCCTTGGTATCACCTCCCCAAACGATCAAGACATTGCTGACGATGGCACTGGCGTGACCGACCCTTGGAGATGGAAGTTCGCCTCCAGTTTGAATGAGGATTGCAGAGAGCTCGCGAGCATGAACAAGATATAGGTCGTTCCGAGGAATTTCACGAACTAGACCACCGAAAAGGTACAGCTCGCCAGAGCTGGTAGCTGTTGCTGGCAAGGCGTGGCCGTATCGAGGGAATGGGGAGGGAGAAGGGTTTGTAGGGGGTGCGACTCCTGGTTTGTTCAAAATGACAGGAGGGGGAGAACGAGGCGGCGAGCAGACCAAGGATATGACGGGGCAGATCTGGAAGGCTGCGACTGAGAGGGGGCAGGGCCGGTAGAGTTTTGGGTTCGTTGTTGGGGAGAAAGAGCTGCATTGTTTCCAGCAGCACTTTTTGTGAATTCCTTTCAGCGTAGGACGAAGGAGGGGGGAAACAAGGAAAACTCACGAGTCGAGAGAATTTTCGTTTCTTAAAGATGAGGGCTGTTGCTGAGGTTGCTGAGGTTGCTGCTGCTGCTGCTGCTGCATGCTTAAGCCGTTATCTTTGCTCGCGCTAGAGGACATTTGAGCGAGGGCCTGGCTGGGAGAGGAAGCGAGGGTGACAGCAGGCGCAGGCTGCACAGGGGAGGATGGTTCTTCTTCCTTGAGAAGAAGGACATTCTGCGAGATCTGGAGGGTAAGATGGACGGTATGATTGAGAAAAAAAGGGATAAATAAGCTGAAAGTAAGAGTTATTGATCCCAGGCGCAGGCCCGCCTGAAGGAGAAGGAGGAGTTGGGGGATATACACACTCTGTTTGGCCGTGTTTATCCTGTGCTGATCCCATATCCGACCTTGACTCTGCTGCTGCTTGTAAATGCAAGCCCGTTCAAAGCTGTCCAAATCCAGGGAGACCCCAGTTAGAGCCTCGTTTCAGCTTGGAAAGCGAAAATCAGGATTCTTCGCTCAGCTTTTCTCTTCCTCTTCCAAACAGGCTGGTCGAAGCCACGATGGACACCTTGCCATTCGCAATCTAACGCCCGAGATTCTCAGGGATCCTGCTTTCAGTTCAAATCCTCTGTCAAATCCAGAGAGCCCTTATCTTCTCTCCGTGGCAAACCCTGATGTCCAAGCACCTCCTCCGTCAAACCCTCTTTTGAGCGCGCATTCGCACACCAGTCAGTCGTTATATTCCAACTCCAGCAACTCTTCCAGTTCCCATTCTTCGCCCATGCGCTCACCTCACTCCGATATCACTTACACGAAGAAAAATCTCATTGTTCTTGAACCCTCTCGAATAATGTCTCCCCCACCTGCCTACGATGATCATAATAAACCCCCTGCTATCCGCCACGCCTCCGTTCCTGCCCTACCTTCGTCATCATCACACCCTGACCATGTCGACCTCCCACCTCGACCTGCAACAGTTGCGAACGATTTCAATACTACCACTAATCCGTCTCGCAATCGGGGACTTGATCCCATCGATGAACTCGATGAATCCAATCCTCTGGGTCTCTCTCTGCATCATAGAGGCCCTTACGAAGCACTCAACACCATAGCATACATCCCACCACAACAACATCAGGTACATATCCTTTCATCTTGGTTGTAACTCTGACAGACCGTGCTGCATACAGATAAATTCTCATCGGCACCCAGTACCACGTAAGAAGGTAACCGTGGAACGGTCCATTTGTTGCTTCAGCAACTCATATAATTCTAGCCCGTCAGCAGACAACCGTTTCCCGCAAATTCACCCGCTGCCATTCCTTCCCTGCCTTTCGGTGCTTCTCTTAATCTCGCTCCAGGACAATTCCTACCCAAAAACTTCCAGCCCTATACGCAATCTACTTCACAGTACAATCACTATCAGCAGCAGCACAGTTCAGTGCAGTCCCATAATCAGCCAGTTCGTCCTCCCCCGAGACCTATGGATCCATATTCGCCACAGTCACCTCTTCCCACTCGCACAGTCGAAGAAAATGTTCGCTCTATCTACGGTGAGGAGGATGATGCTTACGGCGGGATAGAGGAAGAGAATCAACTTCCCCAGACTCCTACCTTCGGATCTTATCGCCAGGAGCTTTCATCAGACGCGGCGTTTGATCCCTCACCGCTACCCCAGACTTCTCGCAATGATGTTGCTGCCGTTAGTGGTACAGATGATGCGGTTGCTCGAGCATTATACGCTGTTGCTTTTGAACGAACTAGGACGCAGCAGGCTCGTACCTCTGATCGTTCTAACCACCCACCCGGTTTCTCAGCATTCAATGATGGACCTTCCACTGCAGCTTACCCACCTCCGACTACCCACCAAGTGCATATACAGCAGTATCCTTTGATTGCTGCCCCGCCCTCGACATCTACGAACCATCTTAATTCGTCTTGGGGTCCTCCGCATGGTTTACAACAATACATATACTCTTCGCAGCATCCTAGTCATCCGCCCGTTCAGCCTCCTCCACCAAATTCACAGCATGTTGCGAATTCCCCATCTGAATATTATCATTTAAACCGTCCCGCACAATCTGGTGCGCCTACCCCAAGCATTCAACAATCTGTAACATCTATAGCCTCAAGGAGTGGCCTAGTGCCCCGCCATGTACCAACCAAACTCACCATGCCGCAGCCATTGTACAACTCAAATACTTCTCCCGATCCTCACAATCACGTCAGCAATGTACCTGAACTAAGAAACCGTTTCCATCCTCCTTACCACGGTGCCGGCATGAATCAGGATACGAAGCAGGGCTCTTCGTCGCGTAATAGCCGTGCTCTGGAATCATCCAGAACTCCTGCGACGACTGACTCCCGCAAAGTTCTCCGGAAACGGGCTACTGTTCAAATTCCCAGCTCGAATAAACCATCCACCACCGAAACGCCTGACTGGCTTGCTCCACGACCCGGTATCTTACCGTCTCGATCTAAATCGGAATTGAGAATACCTACCACTGGCCACATGCCTCATCCTCCGATTCCCAAGGATAAAAAGGCGCCCAAACGGCTGTTGAGTAAGAAACGGGCTGAATTCTAGTTCAAATTGCTGTCTTGACCCTTTATGACAATATGACCCTTACGACGAACATCTTTTCTTGCATTTTCTTCAAGTTATATTTGCTAGTTCTTGCTTTCACGTTGATCTATGGATATTGTCCCCATTTGTATGTATCTACAGATGCGGTATATTTCCCTGTTGTACTAGACATTTCACCATAGACCATCTGCCAGTCACATCCAAGCATATAAAGGACGAAGATCAGAATAATCAGGTTGCTCGTCCTTTCCATCCAATAGCCCATAATAAAATGTTGTATCTATCAAAAGATGGAAGATGTATCCGGTAGTATAGGAAAGTAGCTGTACGCGTACCTCGGCCATCCACCTCTCTCATAGTAAATCCGTTACCGAAATGTCCAAATCTATCGATAGTTCAAGCCAGAAAAGTAAACAAGAAGGTCGTATACCTATTTCCGGCATGGCCGTATTCATAATCCCAGTCTTCCCAGCGGGGGTTGGACAGTATCTCAATAAAGAGGACTCTATTTCCCGGAAACATGACAGGCGACGCTACCGCCGATAAGAATGTTTCATATAAAGCAAACAGATCAAGTAGCCCTAGACGCACCATCAGGACCCGGTTTGAACCAAGAGCTACATTGTCCAGCCCATGCCGTTCGTTTCAGATAGAGCTCCCTGTGCTCGTTGAAATCGTCTGCAGCTTTATCTTTAACTTGCATGGACACGATGTTTTCGGTTTGCATCTTGCGGAGAATCTTCAGGAGGCAGCGGGTCACTGTCAGAGATTATTTGTCCGTTGTGATGATTGATACTTGGAACGAGACTGACTATTCTCGATCATCGGCGCACCACTTCCGTGGCCTGTTGGTCCTTGGGATATGTTCAGGGCGGTAATATGAGAAAAGGATAATGGGTGCTTACCCTACATCTTCGATCAATAACAAAAAACAACGTTTACAAGGGCTAGGAACGAATACACACATGGGGACCATAATACATGAAATACTCAACAAGGCGCATGTAAGTGGGAGGCTTCAGTATGGCAGAGTCGAAAACTACAAACGTTCGGGGTATCCTTGACTGCCAATGATAGATACTGCGTGAATGATGAGCTCAGAACTGCACACGAAACAGTAGGCCTCGAGAAAACCGCCTCCTACCGAATCTACGGGATATTTTTTCCATCTATCCTGGAGGTTGATTCCTTTCCGGCCAATCACAGGGAATCTCGGGATGAAGCTCGTGTTGAACCCACTCCGAAACAGAAGCAGCATATAAATTCTGTCCTCAAAATCAAGGGCTGAAAAACCACCTACGTGGCGCATATGATCGCATCCACTTCATATTCTTTACCTTGATGATCAGTGAAACCCTTCTGCGTAATTTTTTGGAACATCTTTGTGAAAACCTGGACATTTGGCTCAAGTAGTGCCTCGAGATAGCCATTTCCAGGAGTCGGTCTTCGACATCCCACGGTGAATCCTGTTGGAATGATAGCGTCAATGAGACGCTGGTCTCCTCTCAGGCGTTGACGCATATCTTTGGTGGCAAACTACGTGCCAGCAGCAAAAAAATAAGAACAACCAGTGCTGGCAAGTTGGATATCACTCGTACCTCCAGTGCAGATTTTTGCTCTGGCGTTCCCTGGATAATGAACCTGAAGCGCTGATTGAGCTCGGACTGTAAGGTTTGTCAAGCCCTTATTATTATTATTATTCCATAATGGATCAAAATTCAAACCTCGATCATTTTCCTATATTTCAGAGCATGCTTGGGGTCTTCAGCGTACAGCCTTTTTTGCTCCTCGGAATCTGTATCGCGGATAAAATAAAAGTTGAGGAATCACGAACAAAAGATGACGGACATGCAAAATTTTTTCCACCAGGCCCTGCAAATTGGTGAGCAAAGCCAGGTGTTATCCAAGTCGGGGAACGTATCCAGTGGTAAAGCTGTTTCACGTTAGGTTGAATGGTCGCTAGAACCTGGATTCCCGAACTTCCGCTTCCAATAACTGCCACCCTTTTGTCTCTATAGTCAAAATCTTCCGGCCAACGAGCAGTATGGCACAGGACCCCTCGAAAATCATGGAGCCCTACAGTAGATTTTCGATATTTAGTTAGTAACAGTAAAATTCATTGAAATCTGACATTACATACCTTCAATATCGGGCCATCTCCAGTCATTAAGTACGCCTGATTCCAAATTAGAAATGGTTCGAACCATAACAATGAAACAGACCTCCAGCATTGATGAATACATTACACTCATCCTTGAACTGGCTCCCATCTGGAGCTCTGACGGTAATTTCCCATTTATGTGCAGACTCGAGCCACTGAGCTTTGATAACTTCATGCGAGAGACGTATATACTTTGCTAAATCGAACCTAATATAGGTTGCTAAGCCAGCAAGCGATATCTTCTATCAAGGTTTTCTCACTTTTCGACAAGACCCTTGTAATACCGAAGGATCTCCGTTGCTGTAGAATAATATTCGGACCAGTCAGGATTCGGGCTCCAGGACATCTGGTAATTCACCGACGGCACATCGCATGCCAAGCCTGGGTACCTGCTCTCGAAATTGAACAAAGAAAAATTAAAAGCGAGAAACGTATTCACTGGTTCCAAAACCAGGTACCTCCGCACGATGGTCCCATCTCGTAGATGGTCAGTTCAATGAGTTCACCGTATTCTTGAACGTCATGTGCAAGCGATATGCCAGAAATTCCTGCGCCGATAGCAATGACCTTGATAGCCTGTTGGACCTACAATCCTCAGTTAGCGATAAAATGTCAGGCTGTCCGCTTCCTACCGTTCCAAAACATTGATCAGGAATGCAATAACCCCGGTCATTCGTTGAAGGCCAAGGCATTGCCTGAATATCATTCTCTTTGACGCTGGTCATTGTCGAGAGCAAGTAGTCCAAACGTGGACCGATTCGGAACGTTATTTTCCCATGAGTATGTTGGATGGCCTAAGTGGTTATAACTTTCCACCGTTGATAAGATTCTGGCATACCTACTAGCTCTTTTATAATGCTTCTGATTAGCCAGAAAACTCTATATTCTTGTGATAATCTATGCCTAGCACAGTAAAACTGCAAGCAATTACCCATAATTCAGCAGCGAAAATTGAAAATTTATGAAAGTGGAAGTTTTCGAACTTATGGTTCAATGGGTTTCATTTGTCAAGTTTGGTAAACATTAGAAGGACGACCGTGCACACGCTAAACCTCTCTGCCTTCGCCACTATCTCATTCGGGTCACACTATCCTCCCATCGGTTAACGTTTAACCCTCACTCGCCTCCTCTGTGGGATCTATGCCCGCTTATTTCCGCGCCTCCCCGCTCAATACATCCACGCTGGTCGCTCAAGACTGGGTCTAGCTTGGTGACCTGCGCCCTCACAGGGCTGACATTTTCCAAGTATCCTAACCCTCAGGCGAGGCTTCTCGAATTTATTCCGACAGCCTCCGTGAGGGGACTGCTTTAGGCCTAGACTGGGTCATCAAACGCTGTGCTTCTCACGCCGAGACACCACAACAGGTGTTCCACTGACCCCAGTATCACTGCTCGACGCGCCAACTTTCTCGCTGCGGTCTCCCCCTTTTTAACCCCTCTGCCTTTCAACAATCTCTTCTCAGACACCTCCGCCCTCTTTTATCTCAAAAAGTGGATCTTTGACTGGGATTTGGTTGTACCGTTGGCCGCATTCATCCATGATGTCTTTGTTCGATGGATACAAATCGCTTCATCAGCAAAAGGCAAAACTCATGGCCATGCCGGTGAAGGGGACAACATGACTGATCATGAAAGCCTACATGGCCAAGCCTGATTGAATCACCCCCAATTTTATCAGGCCTGGGATAAAAAAGCTTTAATGGACATGGCTCACTGAATGTCGGTCGTGTTCAAGACCCACAGAGTGAGCGTCATTTAACATGTATTCCATTCTCATTCACCCTTGAAAGTCAAGTAATAATGATATACCTCTGAACAGTACTATGTAATGCAGTTACATTTGAAGGACAGATCAAAATAATAAGCTCTTTACAGCAGTGTTGCCGCGGTGTGTTAAGTAATGTAAATCTCAGTTGACTAGGAATCAACTCTATTCGCTAGCTACCTGTTAAGTAATGTAAATCTACAAGTAGTCAGTATTGTAAGTACACGGTAAGTAGTTGTGTACGCACCTCAGTTGACTAGGAATCAACTGAGGTGCATCTACATATCGTCCCCATATATATAAGCCCTGTCCTGAGGTTAATGTTAGCCTAATGGTAGTCCCGCGCACCGCTCGGGAGAATGTATAGGTACGGAAGCAAGGTAAAAGTAATTGTCCAATTAGGAAAGTGTCCAAGCTGTTCTTACCATCCTACGGACCACCGACCACTCTGTCTAACACTCCCCCTGGTCCATAGGATCCCCGGCTAGTCCCAGAACCCTAACGAATTCCCCATGGAGCGTCGCACCGAGCGATTTTGTCAATCCATCTGCCACATTGTCCTTCGACCTGACTTCGCTCACGGTTACCTCACCGTTTTCGACCTTCTCCCGGACATAGTGAGCTTTCGTATCAACGTGCTTGACGAGCACCTGCTTTTTCGCATTGTGCGCCAAGCAGACAGCTCCGAAGTTGTCACATAGCAGTCCTACCGGGCTGCTCAGCTTGAGGTCTACCTCGCCCATGAACGTTGCTAGCCATACTCCCTGCTGTGCCGCCCTGGCTAGTGCCACATATTCAGACTCTGTTGATGACAGCGTAACGAACGGCTGGCGCTTCGAGCTCCAACACACCGGTCCTCCTGCTATGAAGAACACATATCCCGATGTTGAACGCCTCGTCTGGGTGCACGTCCCATGGTCCGCATCGACAAATCCTACTGGTTGTATACCTTCGCCTGGCGCAGGGAAGTTCGAAGTCGGAGGTGAGTACGTGATTGAGTAGTGAATGGTCCCCTTGATGTATCCAATAAGCCATATCAGGCACTCCCAGTGTGCCTTTCCGGGGTTCGCTTGGAAGCGAGCCAAGTACCCCGTGGCAAACGCAAGGTCAGGGCGCGACCACGCCTGTCCCCACATTGCCGAACCGAGCAGTTGTCGGTACGGTTTGTCGGACATGAAAATTCGGTCGGCCTCTGGCAATGGGTTGGGCGCTGGTTCGAGAGTCTGTTGGATGTTTTGTGGAAGTGGGGTATGCCTCACAATCGCCGACGTTTGGACTTTCAGCCACAGTGGTTTGTTGCCTGTTCAGCTATGCGGTACCCTGGGCCCTGCTATTGGTGCGATACTCGGTTTTCATTCCAGTCCGTGATTCCCCACTCTTTTTTCTTCTTTTTGCTTATTTTATTATTATTTTTTCCAGCCGCGGTCTTGATTTCATCACTTACTCTGCTGCTTATTGTCCCAATCTTTCACCTTTGTTGCGCCACATCTTTGCTTTGGCTGGTCCCTCTATTCCTGCTCATTTCATGTCCCCCCTGTGCTTTCAACTCTCCTCAAGCTGCTCACCGACTTGAAATCCAGTCCAAGCATATACATCTCGTGCTGGCAACTCTCTAGTGACTCAAAAGCGCCTCTTAGACCAATACGCCACCTCTAAAATTTACCGAAGACTTGTTGGTCATGATGCAAAAAATTTTAGATTTCGTGAATGTAAGATGGTATCTCGGTGATGCGATTGTTTTGCGTACATGCGTGAAATCATCCAAAGTACGACTTTCCAAGTTAGGAAAGTATACTTGAGAGCTGAGACGAGCCCTAGTCGTCAGTTAACAAGTTAGGCAACTATGTGTGCGATTACTCGAGGGTTGGACCATGCGTCCTAACTCTGTTTACCTTGGTCGATGGTAAACCATACACATCTTCATATAGATGGCTTATGAGAACTTGGTCCTAACTCTCGGAAGTTAGCAGACTCACCCATAACCCGCCAAGGGTCTCATATATAAGCTAGTTACTGGCTTCGTATCAAGGGATCGAAGACCTGCGAGGCTATTTGACACGTGGCACTTATTCCAGTGGCTCTTATCGAGTTCTAACTTGGTTTCACCCGAGGTACTATTCGATGATACTGAGTACTCGTACCAGATGGAATGAAAAGTCAAAGAAATGAAATGATATGATATGCTTAAGTGTTGATACATGCAACATACATGAAAAGATATGCAACGAGAAGCTAGAACACTTCAGACCTCAACGAGGGAATTGTTGAAAGTACCTTTGAGTACGTTGGGAGAGTTAGGCCGTAGTCCACAAGGACCGGTACCGACATTCCGATGCCAGCTCAGTTATGACTCAAGCTATACTGCGGAACTAGAGACCGGAGTGTGGCTAAATGATGAAGGAATTATCAGGACGCTCTAACTCTGCTCTGGACAAGTTAGCCGATCCGTTTACCCATCCGATTCATCGGACCTCTTACTCGAAATGGAAGGATCCTACGAAAACCAGTTAGGAAGGACTATCCAGGTGATCGGTTTACATGGAATTGGAAGTGGAGTCGACGTTTCAACATTTTCTTGAATATTATTTTGGGTTTGAGGATTTTAGTATTATTTATTATTTTACAGTATATATACCCCGCACGTATGTATCCTAACTCTAGATTACCCAGTGCGGATCTCACCATACATTATATTTTGCTCAGTATCTGCCGGAGTGGGCGTCTGAGAAGTGCAAACCAGCGAGAAAACTCCTGTGTAGCCAATAAAAGAAAAGAAAAGAAAAGATACGAAATTTGCCCGGTCAAGGTTGTGGTGAACTAGACTGTGTATATACCAAAGTTGGAAAGTCGAGGTCGATTGCCCTAGCTCCCTCGCATTGTGTTAGTCCGGTTCAGGTTGTGGTGAACTAAACCGAGTATATACCAAAGTTGGAAAGTCGAGGTCGATTGCCCTAGCTCCCTCGCATTGTGTTAGTCCGGTTCAGGTTGTGGTGAACTAAACCGAGTATATACCAAAGTTGTCCTATCTTCGTTGGGAAGTTGAGCCCTTGCCCCCCTTCGTCGATCTATCCAAAGTCCATATGAGGAAGTTGAGCCCTAGCCCCTTCGTCACTGGCAAAAGTCCGTTTCGAGTTTGGTTTGAGTTAGGAAGGCCAGTGTGCCCCTACTTTGACTGAAAGCGATCCAAAGTTATACCAAAACCTAGTTAGGCTACACCGTAGTCGAACGCCGAAGCAGTTGAGCCCTAGCTCCTGTGGATAAAGAAAGATAAAAGTGATAGATTCTTGCGGAACCCGCGTAACCTTTGACAAGCACACTCGCACCTTTATAAAATTGATAAGGCGGAACCCGTCCTAACTTACCTAAACACGTTTTTGGGTTTAGTTTTGGTTTTGGGTTGTGGTAGTTGTGATCCCACGCACTGCGAGTTATCTGGAGCCCACCGCGAGGGGTTCTAAAAGAATCTATAGGCCTAAAAGCCACAAAAACCCTTTGTACGTTGCGAAAGCAAGATAGGCGAACCATCGTCGAAGCGTAATACTCGGAATTCATCTCGAGTTCAAATCGTTGACTTTGGGGAGTTAGATCGTGTCGAAGCACGTCAAAGAAAAGCAAAATCAGTGAACCCTTCGTCAGATAACAGAGGGCGAACTCGTAAAGCAAAAGAAAAAGCAACAGTAGACGAACCAGAAGGTCCTTCTATTGGAGCATACCCAAAATCTCCTGCTGTACGTTCGGCGTCTCAAGACAACGACGACCAGTTTAGAGAACAACCAGAATCACCTTTAACATCAATCGGTGAAAGTCCTAACTCTAATAACGAGCAAAGACCGAATCCGTTCGACTTTGAACCAACAAATCTCAACTCTACGCAAACCCCAGCACTTTCTTTTGATTATCCGTCTATTTTCTCGTCTTGGTTTCAGTCTTCCTTTCCGAATCTCAATCTCTCGCATTCTATCTCGTCTACTTCTCATCCTATCTTACAAAAATCGAAAAACATGTCAAATCGGAACAATATTCCCCAGATTGGGTTACCAACCCTTTCGAATGATGCGGTAACACAGTTGGCTGCTGCAGCCGAAAAGTTACCGAAATTATACAAGACCCCTCCTATCTTGAATATCGAAGACCCAGTCGGAGTTATTCAATGGTTTGAGGCGGCAGAGTGGATCTTTGATTCAAACGGCATTAAGTCGGACGATGCAAAGTTAAAACTAGCTCTGGATTGGAGTACATATCCGACCAGAAAGCTATTTATGGGCATGAAGAGTGTTAGGACACCTAACTACGATGAATTCGTAAAAGAGGTCCGAAATATTCTTCCTGAAGAAATGTTAGATGTCGCAGGGTCAATGTACGAGTTAGACCGAATTGTCAACGAGTACGAACCCCTGAGTATAAGGCAGAAAGCCGAGTTTCGACTTTATAATGTTCTGTTTGTAACAGAATGTGAAAAGTTAATGACGGATCGACCCATCCTAGCTAATAGGGATGCGGTACGCACCTATCTGAAGGTATTCGAAGAGAGTACTCGAAGTATGGTGTTTGATCAAGTTAGGAGAGATGTAAAACCGGCAACGATCGGTAATCGAAGAAAAGAGGATCCTATTACGCTTAAAGAAGCTGTAGCGGCAGCGGAAAAAGTCTTCTCCTTGTCGAACTACGAATCTATATACGGCCTAACATCCGTAAGGTCGTCGGGTATTGGTTCTACCAACCCAGAGTCGTATAGACGAAGCCAGATAGCCTATCCACTCACGTCGGGTCTACCTGCCCAGTCGAACTTTGACTACCTTAAAAGTGTCAGAAAGATTAAGCAGGAGAACGATGTTGAAGGAGGCATCTCAGATTTGTGGAAGTCCGCTTCCAAAGATAGTGTTAATGAGAAAGAGAAGTTAGAGTTCGAAAAAGAGCGTCTAGCATCTCAACAAGATGTTAATGAAGCATGGCTAAAAGAAATGCGTCAAATGACATTGAAAGTTGGCGAAGGTCTTAGTACGGTGGCCTCTCTAGTTGGAGCAGCTGTTTCGCAACGGCAGCCTAACTTAGAAGGAAATCAGAATCGATACGGATTTAATCAATCCGGACCCTCTGGATCAAGTGCTCGATATGGGAACACCTATTCGAACACTGGTCCTCGTCAATTGCTTTGTTTCATGTGCCGAGCAAAGGATCACTTGTTAGCAGCGTGTCCTATTTATCAGGATTACGTTAAAAGAGGATGGTTAGTTCCGGAAGGCAACGGTTCAACTCGTATGAAATTGCGGGATGAAGTTAGGATGCCTCGGGATGACGAAAATACCCCTCGCTACAAGTTAATCGAAGATATAGCTAAGGCCCGAGGTTGGGGCAAGGCAGAATCTTACTTTGCAAATATGGTTGACGAAGAAGAAGATGAAATGAATCGTCAGCTAGATTCCGAGGATCAAGTACAAGTCCTCTTACGCGAATTAGCTGAGGCTAAGAACGCAATGTTGCAGATGAGCCACCAGAGGCCATCTGAAGAAGTTAGGCGGTTTAACGAACGATCCTATCCGGATCATTCACAAAATGGAGACCGTCCTAGCTTGGGAAAAAACTATTAGACTCGATGAAGGAGCCTAGACCTGGTCGTGGTATCTACCAAATTGGAAGAAACCATGCTAGCTCGTTTGTGCAGGCACCGGAGAGTTCTTTCAGCAAAAAACCCAATAATACAAACAATGATCGAAGGGGACCACCTCCGGGACCTCTGAAGTCGGCGTTTAAAAAGAAAGTCGCATTTGATGGTGTGCTTATGCCTCCCAGAGATAGATTTGATGGTATTCCTAACCGGAATTTCCGTCGAACTAGGGACACAAGTACGGAGATTGAAAGTGAGCCCGCGGAGAAAGTTAGGACGGAAGTAGTATCAAAGGAACAGCCTAGTGCTGGTTATGGGGACATCAGACCGTCTCCTGCCACTGCGAAGCGACCTTTTGACGATGTCCGACCTATCACCTTCCGGCCACCACCTGAGACAGATGTACGGAACCGTCGTTCTGAAGTACCTAACTCTCAGGCACTGGATCAATCTCAGCCGTCTCCTATGTCAGAGGAAAGAGAAAAATCGAAACAACCTAGCTATCGAGTTAGGAACGAATTGTTTAAGGATGGTTTAGCAGAAGAAGTAGCTACCAAAGTTTTGGAAGGCACTGTTCAGCTATCCATCGAAGAGATGCTAGGGATTTCTTCGTTAGTGAAGAAAATTCTGGAAAGGAAACTCAAGAATCGACGAGTTGAGCCTAAACGGGGAAAGTCAGCATATGTAGCTGTCCTAACTGATAACGGCGAGACTGAGATTCCGGAGATGCCTACAGGAGTATTAATGCGCGGTAATTATATCGACATTGATGACCTAGCTCTCGAGCCAGAGATCATGTTTGAATATCTGTCCGAAGCAAGGGATGGAATGCCTATAGGATCTTGGGTACAAAAAGATGTGGTGGAATGTTTTCATAATGACCTACCCATCGACGACGAGAGACGCGATATGATTGTTGTAGCTGGAAACTGCAAAGGACTACGATCAATTGCGGCTCGAATCAATCATAGAGACAAATTGTTGAAGGAATCTTAGATTCTGGATCGCAGATTGTCTCGATTGATCGTTTAGTGGCTACTCAGTTGGGCCTAACTTGGGACCCCAACGTAACTCTTCAAATGCAGGATTCGCATGGAGGGTTGGGTAGAACTGAGGGTTTAGCTAGGAACGTCCCATTTACATTTGGTGACCTTACTATCTACCTACAGTTGCACGTTCAAAATCGTGCACCATATATGTTACTTATGGGAAGACCATTCGATGCGTTGACGGAAAGCAATGTTAAAACCTTTGCTAATGGTGACACGGAACTCACAATCACTTGTCCTAACTCTAAACGGCAGTGTGTAATTCCTACGTGCATCCGTGGCAAATTAGCAAATGTCATGAAAGTTGATACTTCGAGATATGAGGTGCCTAACTATAAAAATATGTCTACACCTGAAGAGCCACGTAAACCAGAGCCAGATGGAAATTTTCGAGCCTCGAAGATCTGACTAGCGATCAGGGAGAGGAGGAAATCGCTATTGGGTTCCATTTTAATGAGCAGGGTGAATTAGAAGTGGATGGTTGGCGCCAATCCGAAGGAAAACAATTTACGAGGGCAGAACTTGCGGAATCGTACTGGTTGGCATCTGAAGAACAAGTCCGAAAGGAATGTATGGATGGTGCCGCCATCGAATCGTATTTGCAAAAGTTAGGACCAGTGTGGAACGCAACAGCGTCACATCGGACCTATATGCAAACTGTCAAATCGGGACAAGACGTTCCTATGAATGAAAAAGTAATGGAAAATAATGAAGAAACAACTTTTACGCTATGTGATACGTTTATGACATTTGAGGCAGACGATCAAAATCTGTCCTATCTTATGAAAAGCGAAGAGAAACCCAAAGTTTCATGGAAATCTTTTAAACGATTAGCTCGACAACCTGTTCCAGGGAAGAAAGGTTTTAGAGAACCGTCGGTTTACGTTCCTAGAAAGAACAAACCAAGACAGTCTCAAAAGTACGAGTTAGTAAGAGTTTATGGGTCGAAAAAGTACAAGCCCGTCGCTCTTAAAGTTAGGCCGGTGAAAGCTGAATTATCTGAAGAATTTCGGATAAAGAGGCATATAACTGGGGAACCATTGAAAGATATGCCGGAGCTACCTATCAATCCTCCAGATTTCGTGCCAACTGGACGATATACTCAGGAGAGGATGGAAGCCTTGGACAAATCTCACGACGATGGTTTCTTATGGCCTGAAGAAAGGAAGCTCATGCATGAATTTATGAGACTTCAAGAGAAAGCATTTGCGTGGTGTCCGGAAGAAGGAGGAACTTTTAAACGAGAGTTCTTCCCTCCAGTTAGGATACCAACTCAAGCACACGAGCCATGGGTGGAGAGAAATATTCCGATCCCACCTGGAATCTATGCCGACGTGTGCAAAATTATTAAAGATAAGATAGATGCAGGAATTTACGAACCATCGAACGCTAGTTATCGTTCCAAGTGGTTCTGTGTCCTGAAGAAAGATGGAAAGTCACTTAGGCTAGTACACAGTCTTGAACCGCTGAATAAAGTCACGATTCAACACTCTGGCATACCTCCAGCTACTGCAGATGTAGCTAGGCACTTTGCTGGACGAAGCTGTGGAACAACCTTCGATGTTTATGTTGGATACGACGAAAGGGAAGTAGAGGAAGAATCCCGAGACCTCACTACCTTTCAAACGCCGTTTGGTGCACACCGGTTGGTAAAATTGCCCATGGGGTGGACTAATTCGGTTCCTATCTTCCATGACGATATGACATATATTTTACGAGAAGAAATACCGCATGTAACATGGCCATACGTTGATGATGTACCAGTTAGGGGACCAGCTACTCGTTATGAGCTCCCTGACGGTGGATTTGAAACAATGGAAGGCAATAAGGGAGTTAGGAGGTTCGTTTGGGAACATTTCCAAGATCTTAACCGGGTCGTTCAGCGTATAAAGTACGCTGGAGGAACGTTCTCGGGACCGAAAACCTTTATATGTCGACCAGAGATCGTTGTAGTTGGGCATAAATGCACTTACGAAGGTCGAGTACCTGAGGATAAGATTGCAGAAGTCGTCCTAACTTGGCCTGCATGTAAAGATAAAAGCGATGTTAGAGCATTCTTGGGGACTGCTGGTCAGCTTCGAATGTTCATAGAAAATTATGCAAAGAAAGCAGAACCTTTAACTCAACTCACTCGTAATGTTCCCTGGGAATGGGGACCGAGACAGGAGTTAGCCATGAGGTTACTTAAAGAGGGAATTCAAAAAGCTCCAGCTTTACGTCCGATCAATTATGAATGGGATGTTAATCTGTCTGTCGATACTTCGTACAAGGCGGTAGGCTGGTACCTTTACCAAATTGACCCAAATGATCCTAAGAAGAAATTCTTTAATTATTTCGGGTCCCTAACTCTAAATGAGCGAGAGGCACGATTCTCTCAAGCTAAGCGAGAACTATATGGATTAAAACTAGCCCTTGAGGCAAGTTATTACCAAATTTACGGGAGTAGACGCCTAACTGTTGAAACCGATGCAAGTTATATTAAAGGCATGTTGGATAACCCCAGTTGCGGTCCAAATGCGACTATAAATCGCTGGATCGAAGATATACGAAAATATCACTTTGCATTAGTACATGTGAAAGGAATCAAGCATGGATCTGACGGCCTATCTCGTATTACACCGGGTGGCTGGCAACCTGCTCGACCTCCAATCAATCCAGAAGACTATAATGACGAAGATAATGGAGAACCAATTCCGTTCTCAGTAGCAGAACAGGTTGAGGAACTACCATACGACTTCGATGAATTTAAAGACAAAATTGATCCTCGAAGTGGCTTCCTAACTATGGATGTCTATGCCACAAGCATTGATGATTTTGAAGATGACCTGCAAGCCTATGTTGACGACGAACGAATGTTCGAGTTCAAAAGGCATCAGGTGTATGAGGACTCGGGTATGCCTATAGCGGTGTTTACTCAGGATTTATATCCAGAGGAACATGGAGCGTTTGATACTGAAAACCCTTATTCGGTCAAACACCGTACGGAGTTAGGCAACCTTTACGATGAAATGTTACCAAAGATTAAGGAGTGGCATGACGATCCTAACTCGGATTTGTTCGCCACCATGACGCAGAAAGAAAAGGTTAAGTTAATGCAAAAAGCTAAGAAATTCTTTGTTGATCAAGGAAGACTGTATAGGCGTCCTAACTCTTCGGAAGGATTGCCGCAGTTAGTCGTTGATAGAGATAAAAGAATGCGAATCCTCTTTGGAGCGCATGATAGTGTGGGACATAAAGGATCCTTTGCGACCCAAGAATTGATTGAGAAACGATTCTGGTGGCCAGAGGTAGCGAAGGACGTACACTGGTACGTTTCTTCATGTGTACCATGTCAAAACAGGCAGATGCGTTTAATTAAAACGCCTCCTAACTTGACACACACGCCGTCTCTATTCCAAAAGATACATGTTGACACGATGGTAATGTCTCCTGCGAGTAATGGATGTAAATATATTGTCCATGCCCGAGATTCATTATCATCCTGGTCAGAAGCCCGTGCTCTTAGACAGGAGAATGCTAGGACACTGGGTGAATGGTTCTTCGACGATATTATATGCAGATGGGGGTGTCCTGACGAAGTAGTCACGGACAATGCACCCCAAATGAAGAATATGTTGAGTTGGCTAGAAAATAAGTACGGAATTCGAGGAATTCGAATTTCCCCTTATAATTCACAGGCCAATGGAAAGATAGAACGGGCTCACCTTGATATTCGGCAAGCTTTAGCCAAATCTACAGGTGGAGACGTATCTAAGTGGTTCTACTTCCTTAAACACATCTTATGGGCCGATCGAGTAACGCCTCGTCGTGGTCTGGGATGTTCACCGTATTTCTTGGTGACTGGAGCTGAACCTATCTTACCATTCGATATTGTTGAATCAACATGGTTAGTAGACACACCAAATCGTGTCCTAACTCGTGAAGAACTCATTGGCTTACGAGCCAAAGCCTTATCGAAGCATCGTACCTTTGTACTCAATATGATTGAGCGGGTGGATGAAACAAAGCGAAGAAATTTAAGGATTTTCGAACAGAAAAACAGGCATGTTATTAAAGATTGGAATTTCAAACCGGACATCTAGTTCAAGTTAGGAACACTACAATCGAAAAGAGTTTAGATCGGAAAATGTATCTACGGTACAAAGGACCGATGGTAGTAATTCGTCGCACAAAAGGAGGATCATATATTATTGCCGAAATGGATGGTACCGTCTTAAAAGAGAAGGTCGCCGCATTTCGTGTAATACCTCATGTTGCTCGTAATGAACCCATTGTTCTGCCAAAGAACATTCACGACTTGATCGACCTAACTCCGAACAGTTGCACGCCCTTGTTGAAGATAAAGATGATGAAGAACACATCTGGAATGATGACTTCGCATTCAACAGGGTGCCTAACTTAAATCTGGACGGTGATGAATCAGATGATGAATTACAGGAACTGGTTCGTCCGAAGACGAAAACTAGAGTCCTTGAAATAATCATTCTAGACCATGAGCGGAACAAGCATTGTTATTGTTAAGTTAGGCCAGTTAAGTCAAGGTGGTACAACATACTACTTGATAGCTCCGACGTTCAATAAAAGGAAGCAATACCGCGAAGAGCAGTATTCTGACTGCTCTTTGAAGAGAAATTCGACGCCAAAGTGGCTAATACAGTCAATTGGAAATAGGTCCGGAGATCAATTTGATTGACGAACTAATTTGATTGATACGAGTCTTGGGATCAAAGCGAGTACTATGGGAAGAGGCCGGACTCGGCAAGATATGATAAGAGATGACACAGAAAAGTAAAAGCGTGTTAAGTTCCTCTTTAAATAGTGCTAGGCACTTAGAGGTGGATGCACAGAATTGAACCCAGAGTTAAGCTATGACCGGGGACGGTCAGAACTTTTAGTTTGGGGAGATGATGCGATTGTTTTGCGTACATGCGTGAAATCATCCAAAGTACGACTTTCCAAGTTAGGAAAGTATACTTGAGAGCTGAGACGAGCCCTAGTCGTCAGTTAACAAAGTTAGGCAACTATGTGTGCGATTACTCGAGGGTTGGACCATGCGTCCTAACTCTGTTTACCTTGGTCGATGGTAAACCATACACATCTTCATATAGATGGCTTATGAGAACTTGGTCCTAACTCTCGGAAGTTAGCAGACTCACCCATAACCCGCCAAGGGTCTCATATATAAGCTAGTTACTGGCTTCGTATCAAGGATCGAAGACCTGCGAGGCTATTTGACACGTGGCACTATTCCAGTGGCTCTTATCGAGTTCTAACTTGGTTTCACCCGAGGTACTATTCGATGATACTGAGTACTCGTACCAGATGGAATGAAAAGTCAAAGAAATGAAATGATATGATATGCTTAAGTGTTGATACATGCAACATACATGAAAAGATATGCAACGAGAAGCTAGAACACTTCAGACCTCAACGAGGGAATTGTTGGAAGTACCTTTGAGTACGTTGGAGAGTTAGGCCGTAGTCCACAAGGACCGGTACCGACATTCCGATGCCAGCTCAGTTATGACTCAAGCTATACTGCGGAACTAGAGACCGGA